>JAWPHD010001121.1:0-355489 GCA_037043455.1 Cyrtodaria siliqua | reverse complement strand
GGCTCCCATGGAACCCAAATTATGATAGCCCATAAAATGTGCCCCATTTCACATCAAACTTTGCGTGTAAGCTGTGTTTACAAGTGTATATTTCTTACAATTCTTACCCTAGCACAACCAATTTGGCCATTAGCTTCCTTATAGCATTATCGTAAGGGCTGCTTAAGTAATTTTGGTTCCTGTAACGCCTGGGCTCCCATGGAACCCAAATTCTGATAGCCCTTAACAAATGTCTGTTTCACATCAAATTTTGCGTGTAAGCTGTGTTTACAGGTCTATATCTCTTACATTTCTTGTCCTAGCTGAACTAAATTTTAGAATTTTTTTCCTTATAGTATGCTGTAAAGGGCTGGATAAGTAAATTTGTCTTCTGCTAATGCTGGGCTCCCATGGAACCCAAATTGTGATGGCCCATAAAATGTGCAATAAAGGCAGATCTAGGTTTGCATGTAAGCATGTATATATCTATAATTTTGGTTTGGGATTTGTTATAGCATTATGCATCTTATTACTTCACCCATATTGGGGCATGGGCTCCCTCCTCCCCACCTACCCCCCGCCCCCACTCCCCTCAACACCTTTTTTTATTTTTTTATTTTTTATTTTTTACATATTTCTGTGTTTTTTTAGTCAATTCTTACACATATATGTTGCAACCCTCCCCGCACCGCCCCCCCCCCCCCACACCCCCCGCCCCAGCCCCCCCGCCTCACTCCCACACCCCCCACCCAAAATTGAAACGTTTTTTTTTTACATATTTGTTTGTTGTTTTAGTCAATTCTTACAAATATGTTGCCCCCCCCACCCCACTCCTGCCTCTCACCCCCACCCCCCCCCCACCCTCCCCTACCCCACACACACACACTTGAAACTTTTTTTTTTCTTTTTTTTTACATATTTCTTTGTTGTTTTAGTTGTTTCAGTCAATTCTTACACATATATGTTACCCCCTCCCCCACAACAACCCACTCCTTTAACAATAGTAATACATATACATGATAGTTTTGATAAACGTTAATGTGGGCGGATCTTGACGTTGGTTTACACACTTACATAATATGACACATGTTGCTCTTCCTTTGGAATTGGCAAGGAAATGGCATACAATGTAACAGTGCTGGTGAGGCTTAAGAATTATCTGTCTGATAAATGTATGTCTCTGAATACGTTGAGAATAAAACAGGAGTTTAAAACCAAGGAAGTTGGTTACCCCCACCCACTCTCTCCGAAACAGATGACAGGTTTTTACTTCATCTATCAAATGTGCATATCAGTTACTGATTTGGAGAACACATAATATTATGCGAGTATGTGAATGATGAATACTTCCGATTAAGATAAGCTTTTAATGATGTTAGTTCGTCAAATGAACAGCCGAGAGATTTATTAATAACTTATTGTGATTATATCACAACGAGATGTTACATACACTGATGTAAAATGATAAAACATAAATGTTTTCTTAATCACAATATTATTTTCAATATGTAAGAATGTATACAGAAAAACCTGTGTATTAGTAAAATGGACCAAATATGCTCAAATACGCTGAGTGCATGCAGTGTGTATAAATAGTACATATATATGGAAGTGGATCACGCCGTAGACATCTGACCGACCAGTCATAGCATAACACTTATAGAATCAGCGTCAAGCAATGGAGCTACTAGTAAGGTATTTGGTGTAACCCGGTCGGGGATCGAGCCCACGACCTCCAGCATATGAGCCAAAGCCACCCCCGCTGCACCGTGGTTGACAATAATTTCAGACGTGTAAGTCTGTACTAATGGTTATTTGATGCACTAGATACCGTATACTAATAAATGACAGATGCAGTCGTTGAATGAATCGCGGGTCCTAAGGAGAATGGGTTCATCGACTCCGTTGCATTTATATTGGACCAATGCATATATTCCGCCATGTTGTCTCTCTAAGAAATTAGGGGCTATTCAATCAATGCAGGTTTAAATTATTTTGGGCATAAGTTCAATCCTTGAGCATGGATAAATACAGTTCTAAGTATTCCACGTAAAAGAAATGAGTGGACGTTCAAATAATGTAGAATAAATGTGACAGAGCTTCATTTCAATTCAATTTGCTGATTTTATCATACGGTGGAACAAACTCTTTTTATGTTTCCTACCTCATTGAAAGACATCGTACGTGACCTATCAGATACCCTTTTTTGAAACCCAATACGGAGATATAATAGACTCTACATATAGAAATCAATGAACGTGATGTTTGATGATTGTAAAATAAACCTGATCAGGTTATATATCCCAAACGTGCTTTTCTCACAGAGTTCAAACTAAATTGTTTGACAACATTCCTAATGATTGACGAACAATGCATAAGTATTGAATTAAAATATATGGTATAATAACGAAGAACAAACCTAAATTTAAAATATTTACCCTTTTATTGATGTATTTAAAGGCAGCTTCAAAATTAACATTTGCGGACTAAATATCAAAGTGGAAGTATACTGTAGTTTTATTATCAATATCATTCATATGTTCTTTAAAACATCGATAGGGTTTGTTTACAAATGCATGCCGAGTTTCGTTTTGGCATACAGAAAGTGTTCCCCTGTAAAAGTGACATGTTTCCCTTTCATATATGTGTAATCATTGGATTAACATTTCAGTAAACTGTTTCTGAGATGAGATAGTACTGGTTCAAGTCTGCATTATTTTTTTTCTCCTTACCAGTGATCTATTTTTTTAAACTATGTTTGCTATATTATATCGTACCCATTATAGCAAAAGAAAATATGCGTTTCCAAGCAGTAGGGTACGTTATTAATAAACACGATGTTTATTTTAAATCGAGCTAAATGTGTATATTATCTCCAAACGAAACCAAATCAAAATTAGTCACAAACTGCGTATAGGTGTTTTATTTAGGCTACATCGTTAAACAAGCTAAGCAGCTTATACACATACCACTCTTAATGGCACAGATGACAACCTTAATTTGGCAGGCTCTTGATGTAAGAGGAGTTTTGTTTTGTTTGAATGGTATTTTACGTCATTTTTGCACATATTAGGCCATATATGACGGTCGGTTGTGGCAGATCACCCCATTTGTCAAGGGTAGAACCTGTACTGTATATCTCCCGCCATCCACAAGAATCGACACTTTTTCACTTGACAAGTCGGGCTTCCAATGGGATTCGAACCTGCAGAAAATCCACGTGTCCGAGTAGGAGACAAGCACACTCTCTAACAACGCCGATACGGGTCGCAACGTGTGGAAGCGCAGACAGTTGTTATCTTTAGCGTTAACATGAAAAGTTGTTACCTTTAGCGTTAGCGTTGTTACCTTTAGCGGAAGAGGTGATTGTTACCTTTAGCGGGTTTTTTTTACCGTTAGCGTTGTAATTGTTACCTTTAGCGGCGGTTGTTACCTTTAGCGGCATTGTTACCTTTAGCGTTGTTACAAAAGGCACACAATGTGAGAGTCTGTAAGAAATTTGTCTTGTGAACCTTGAACATAGACAAAAAGGTAGTTGAGTATGCTACCATTGAAATTCGAACCCGTAGCTGTGAGAGGCGAGCAGGTTTCAAACGCAGCGTCTTTACAATCCCGGCCATGGAAGCTCCTCTACTCTTTTGTTTGGTAGAAATGCATGCTTTTGTCTGTATACGACTATGTGCAGATACAAAGTATGTAAAATAAATACTGTTCTTCTTAAAACTTGACATGTATTTTGCCATTTCGTTTCAATATGTTGCCATTTTCCAATATTCATTTTATGATAATTTATGTAGATGATTGTAATAACAAACATAAGGTCAGACGATACATACATTTTACACCTGCGTACACATCACAGATTGATATGAATATATTTATGTTAATTAACACAAGATTTGTTTTAACATCAAAAGTGGTCTGCAAACCAAAGCATAGTATTGCTAGTTTAATTAATCTTAGCTATATTTATTTATTTCCACAAGAGGTCTTGGGGGCGATATCCAGCCCTTGAATGATCGTAAGAGAAGATTTAAATAGGGTGTTAACAAAGTTGCAATCATACCGTTTCTACAGTAGTTGTTAAGTGTCTGAATCTGTGCTCATATGTTTATTTCTATGTGCATTATGCTAGGATCCAGAAAGTTCTTACGGATGGCGGGATTGTATACATTATTGGTTCTACCCAGAAAAGGTTGGGTGGTCAGCCTCTACCATAAAAATAATGGACCGTCATATATGGCCTAGCATGTGCTAAAATGACGTTAAACACCATTCATACAAGAAAAAAGTTTACATCCGTCTTGGTGCCATTTAACCTATATTATGTTGCGGTGCTGACAAGTTTTATGAATACACAGCTGAGTTAGGTAGGAGTCATAATTCAAAATGACCGCCACATAAACTATATTGATAAATGCTGTTCTAATACATGCAAATATCACAAGTGTCATATATGTCACGGAAAGGTAGAATCGATCAAAAAGTGCAGTTTTCGTGGGAAATACATTTCGAGTACTCGAATATAATATTTGGTGTATTTTATATATGTTTACAACAACTCTTAATTGTATCGCTCGTATTTCATGTTGATCGTATGTTCTTTTATTTTATATACGGTAGGCCGTATTGCCTACTGACCTTTCCAAGTCTGTATCCCTAAATTCACTACTGTTTATGTTGCGTATTGCCTACTGACCGTTCCAAGTATGTATCCCTATATTCACTACTATTTAGGTTGCGTATTTTCCTGTTAATTTATTAATTTACTAGTTTGATTTAGTTCGTATTACAGTGGTGCCATTGTCGTGGGGTGCTGTGGTTTAGTTTGTTTTACAGTGGTGCCATTGTCGTTGGGTGCTGTGGTTTAGTTTGTGTTACAGTGGTGCCATTGTAGTTGGGTGCTGTGGTTTTTAAAGGAATATTTGTTTTCCTTTTTGTATCTAGAACAATGCCACCCAAAATGGCTTTCGCATATCTAATTATGAAAATTTGATCATCGGTATTTCAAATTGGAGGATACAACCTGGTTAAACACTCACCTCGTGTAGGTATCCCACTTTAAAGCCGCAAGTATTGGGCTCGAACACCACGAAGGACAACAAGTATCAAAACTACAGAGTCATAGTCAGGGCGACATTGTAAAGCCGCCAACCATTATTGGATATCTGAAAAAGTGGATCCCTTGAAAAAAGTGGATTGTTTGGAAAAAAGTGGATTCCTTGAAAAAGTGGATTCTTTGGAAGCAACGAACACAAAAACAAGTAGCAGACTCGGTTTTATAAAGGAGTAAGTATACAGGGAGGAGACTCGGGTTCATTATCGAATGATTTTGTCGCGCTAGAACGCCGCCATTTTCTATTTTATCAATCGTAAGCACGTTACATTTGAAAAGTTAAAATTTCAGCCAACATTTCAAAATAGGCAGTTTTTACAGCTTCTTTCTTATGGCTTTCTGTTATAATCATCATCACGCAGTTACCTTCTTGACAAAGATAAATATGTCTACTAATCACTTTTTGTTATTATTAATGCCTAATATAACCCGTACTTCGTATCTCGTTTGCAATAGCTCTACACCATTTTTAATTTGAAAATTTAAAATTTCATCTAATATCTCAAAAGAGTCATTTTCATCACCTCTTTTTAGGCTTTATCTTATAATCACCACCGTGAAATTACCTTCTGGATAAAGATAAATATATCTATTATTAACTTTGTGTTATTATTGCCTAATATAACCCGTAGTCACACAAAAAAAAAACGAAAAACAATTCTGTACATTATAGTGGATTCTAAACTCGACAAATTTGCTATTATTTGGGTCGTTTGTTTAAGCCAAAGGTTTTTCAGAAATACCGTGAGTAATTTTAACAAAATGTAAATACATTATATATAATTGGAACTGACAATTTTAGAGGTAAAAAAAACCACCTTAGTTTCGAAATTCGGTTGAGTAAATATTTTACATCCATCATTTTAGATGAGGCTTTTTGTGTGTAATTCATATCTATATGTCTACATCCTGCATTACCCTCGTTCGGGTATTATGTAAAGCTGTCGTGTTGCTGGGACAGAAAAAAAAGTAATTTCAATCATAACTTCCGTTAGCCTCAATAGTTTGCTATCAATTTTTCAGGATGTCTTAATTTCGGTTTGCCCAACTCATTAAAACCATTTTTGGATAAAAGGTCGAAGCGTTCCGATATGCATCATAGGGTAAAAATACTTTTTGAACTCGAACCAGATAGATCCCTACCCGCCAGTCAAATTATTGGGATCTCGGGAAGGAGGCTGTTCCTACCTCTGTCAGTGTGAGTAACATATTGGGGCCTAACCATCGTTTAGTCACTCTAGACCTGGTGTTGTTCTAAATACTAGTAGTTATATTTTTGCATAATAGACCATATTGTTACTGTGCCTATGGCGGTAAAAAGATGCGATGACAGAGTGGTTAGCTTACTTGCCTCTTTATATAGAAGTCGGGGGTTCCACTCCCGGAGGTTCACGTCTCGAGAATTGAAAACTCACTCCCTCAGATCTAGAATTTATTCGTGCAAGATAGGTTAAAAATCTCGCTGAACTTCTGTGTTTATCACAAAAAAAAGCCTGCAGATAAACTCATCCACAGAAACGAAACTGTGATAATCAAAAATATGTGTACAATAGTATTGGAAGAAATAAAGAAATAAAGAAAGAAGAAAGAAAGAAAGATGGATCTGTAATAAGCACCTTTGGTCACTACTTGTTTACTAACAGACCATACGTCATAATGTTTGATGAGATACGATGATGACGTAAATCAATAAGGTCTTGTCATTTTATTATAATTTCCGTAAAATTTCTGGAAATTGCCAGGTTGTTCGGGTTTGGCACGAATGAAAACGGAATAACCTCGTCGATTTCCGTCAATGGCTATCAATAATGGACGATCCGAATACGGAAAGAGTTGCGATTGCATTTATCGTTTGATGGGAAGATGTTTTGTAACGGTAGTTATTTATCATAATCGGTAAGCAAGGCATATACATTAAATACATATTTTATTAAATTGTGAATTGTGTTGACGAATTTTGGCCAATGAACAATGTACAAGTTAACACTTTGGGCTACGTTTCCGGTTAATGGCCGTTTTGGCGACATAGGTAAAAATGCAATTTCATTGTCATTTTTGGATGGGTTCGAGAAAGGTTTTTTAATGTTTTTACACCTCATTCTTCTTGGAAACCACCATCCTTAATGATTTCTACGACTGCTTATCTTGTTCATTTCGTAACGAAATATCCTACTTTACGGTTTAAGTCTCCGTAAACTACCGTAAATGACCCAAGACTTTTCAAAAGGATGGATTGGTATGTTTACTTTTCGCCTGCATGATACCATAGGAGCTCGCTTACGCTCGCTATTAATTATAAGAATAGTGCACAGCAAATTATTTTTGCATGTTACTAACTAGTGATTAAAATGCATCAATAATATATTTACATGTAAACCTATGGTAAAATAAGAAGAGACAATAAAAACACAAACTGTTATTTAATAATATACAGGCTGGTTTAAAGTGAAAATGATCCTGGGGGCTTACTTTAATGCTTGATCAAAACTTCAAGACCCTGTGTCCCTTTACAAGGTATTACACGTTAACGCCACAACAGTTGTGATCGGAGACCAGAATATACGCTCACCTGACTCTTGATCAAAACTTCAAGACCCTGTGTCCCTGTATAAGGTATTACACGTTAACGCCACAACAGTTGTGATCGGAGACCAGAATATACGCTCACCTGACTCTTGACCAAAACTTCAAGACCCTGTGTCCCTTTACAAGGTATTACACGTTAACGCCACAACAGTTGTGATCGGAGACCAGAATATACGCTCACCTGACTTTCGATTTCACTAATCTGCAAACTTATCATGTAACTTCTTTCAAACACTGCTACTCATCTCAGTACCTTAAGTACTTTGATAAGCGAAACGTGTCACTGTCTCGCTCAATACGTTTCTATTGATCAGCCATGTGGTGTTTCATAAAAGCTGCAGTAAATAAGTTTCAGTATATGGAAGGACAACGTATAAACTACACAGTGTCAGAAAGGAATTTGAAGAACGGAATTATCAGCATTTTGTCAAAAGGTAAGAGACTAAATTGTTTTACTGAACCAATTTGTAATGCCTTTATCATACAGTTTACTTGTAAATGTTGCTTAACGTGCCGTGAAGACAAATTAGCTTTATGCTTTGTAGAAACACAATTTACAACTTGTTTTAATTACGTTATTCTTTTTTTCTTCTTTGTTTTAGTTGCTTAATGTATACTCACACACTCACACTTTGGTATGTGTAAGAACCTCAAATGTAAAAATAACCGTAAATGTAAAAAATGTCACAAATGTAAAAACTGTTTAACGCTAAATGTAAAATCTCGTCACCCTAAATGTAAAATCTGGTCACCCTAAATGTAAAATGTAAAATCTGGTCACCCTAAATGTAAAATATGGTCACCCTAAATGTAAAATCAGGTCACCCTAAATGTAAAACCAAAATACGCTAAATGTAAATAGAAATCTTTACCAACAAATGTAAAAAAGTGAAAGCGCCCAGTGTAAACGATTTTCGTTTACTTAATACAACAAAAGTAAACTTAAGACTATAACGATGAAATGATTGTTATTTTGGTATATTTTGTATATTAAAGTAAGTAATAATTAAAATAAATAGACGAGCGAAGATAATTGGGTTTCAGAGAGCATTACATCATTACATTAAGTCTTCATTTTCCATAGTTCTGTATTTGTCGAAGTAGCCAAATTGTACGGATCATTATTAATTCATTTTCATGTAAAAGAAGGATTACAGATCAGAATGTCCACGCATTTTATATCAGAACATCTTATTTTACACCCAGTCCTATATAATCAAATTACAGAAGCACTGAATGACGAAAACATTGACTGGAATAAACGCATTTTGGGGAATAAAGTGGTGCATGCAAAGCAGCAGCACCTATGTATTTGAATGTAGAATATGGTCATAGGAACTGTGTGGAGAAATAGAACTGGAGACAGTATGAGGAGAAATGCCCACCGATAGGTGGACAGGAAATGAGGATATGTTGTCAAAGTACAATATTACCTTATACAATGTTATCTTCATTGATCATCGGGTGGACGAAACACAAAGTTGATAGTTTAAAGGCGAGTGACACAGCCAAACACGCTATTTTATTGAGAGTTCTGAAAAGCTTGGAAACAGGTGTAAGAATTATAAAAATAGGATAATGAACTGTTGTCCTAAAATAACATGGGAGTGGCCATTTGAAAACTATGACGTCATAGTTCTAAATTACCATATATGGCATATTTGTAAAGCAAAGAAAATCACTGCAAATTAATGCAAATTCCTTTACTGGCCAAATAATATATTATAACACTTTAGTATACTTATTCTTCAAACCTTTGCTGTGATTTTCCCTCTATAAGTCAGTTAATTAACGCCATTGTTAACTCCGATGAGACAAAACACACAAACTTAAAGTTAACTGGCTGCAACTTACGTTGAGAATAGGACATGAACGCTAAATAAGAATGTCAAAGAATGAACAAAATCTGTGAAATGGTAGCGACTACAGGTGTAACCATCAACCCCTCAAAGATCGTAGCAATACATAGGATTCCAGGAAAACCAGGACACCCAAAACCGGTTTTGCTTAAACTCATGAACAATAATGAGAAATCTAAGATCATGAGACACAGGCGCGAATTCAAACAAGCGGGTACACGACTGGTAGATGATGTTACGAAATCCAATGCCCAGCTGATTTCACGCCTCCATGATGACGACGCCATCGAGTCCGCTTGGTATTTCAACGGTGGCGTTTTGGGGAAAACGAAAATGGGCATCAGACACAAGTTCGACATACACGATGATATTGCGCACGTAAATAAGAAAAACTAACTGCTTTTCTGTAAAAATATGTTTTATTCCCTTTTTTTTCTCTTCATAATCAGTTAGGAATAAACAAAGTGGTAATAATATAAACTAACTGCACAGACATTTAAAGTGATACATTTAGATAAATTTTCATTTTGCAATGATTTTCATGTGTTTAATATCTATATTCCTGGTGAAAAGGACATATTAAAGGACGTATTATCCGAGCTGACTTTAAGCTTATTGACATTCAGGAGTCTGGATTGTTTTGAGGTGCCACGCTTTTAACAGCAAGACTGCAATATATTACAATATATATATATTTGATTGAATCATACATGTGTAACGATTCTGAATTTACTAAATGGACATAAGGAGTTTTAATTTTAAAATTGGAAACATGTAAGTTTGTTTATCCGCATTCCTTAAATTATTTTAGCAGACTTCCCTATGACCCCTTCCCTATGACAAAACGGCATACTTGACTATGAAGTAATTCTGTTTTATGTTTGTGTTTTTCTGCTTAAGAGAGAGGGAGATTTAAGTAATATAGTTTATTTACACCTTATACAGTTAGTTTATAAAGGGACACAACTGCTATTAAAATTTCAGTAAGAACAACAACTACTATGAAATAATTATGTTGTTTTTTTCTGGTAGAGACAGATTTAAGTAATATAGTTTAATTACACCTTATACAGTTAGTTTATAAAGGGACACAACTGCTATTAAAATTTCAGTAAGAGCAACAACTACTATGAAATAATTATGTTGTTTTTTCTGGTAGAGAGAGATCTAAGTAATTTAGTTTATTTACACTTTATAGTTAGTTTACAAAGGGACACAACTGCTATTAAATTTTCAGTAATAACAATTTTATTTTATATCAAGAAAAATCAAGATAAGAAAAACATGTTGTATATATAGACCTGTATACGCTCTCTTGTTTATTTTTAGCTTCTAAAGCTGGTTCCTGATGTTTTTTTTGAGTTGATTTGCATTCACAACAAAAAACAAAACTTCAAAAATTTAAATAAATAGTTTTATCATGTAAAAAAAAAATACTGAGACATATATGCTAATCTTAAAGCTAATGAAAAATGTTCATTTGCCAAAAATTAAGACTTTTTATTTTCAAAATGCAGATATGTATCTTTTTACTACATTTGATAATAATTTTAAATCAAAAAAATGTCATGTATATTGCCTTCAGGACATCCATTCCACTGAAGCTACTGAAAAGTTTATTCGCACCCAGTGGGGTAATGAATGCGTATTTAGTTCAGGCACCTCAAACTCTCGAGGTGTTGCCATATTATTCAGCAAAAACATAGAATATAAAATACATAGTCATATTCCAGATAATGAGGGTAATTTTCTGATTATGGACTTAACTGTAGATAACAACAGATTTACACTTATAACGCTTTATGGGCCAAACAATGATTCACCCACTTTTTTTGATAATATTCTACATAAAACTGAACAATTTAATAATAATACTTGGATCATATGTGGCGATTTTAATTTAGTGTTAGACAAAAAGCTTGATTACTGTAATTATAAACACGTTAACAATAAAAATGCTAGAGAAAGACTATTAGAAATTATTGCCCAGAATAATCTTATAGATCCTTTTCGAGAATTACACCCTGATTTAAGAAGATATACATGGAGACGCAAAAGACCTCTACAGCAAGCAAGACTTGATTGTTTTCTTGTATCCGAAACGCTTTTTCCGTCTGTAAGTAAATGCACAATTGAATCTAGCTATCGCTCTGATCACTCGATGACAATTTTGAATATAAATTTTACGCATTTTATTCGAGGTAAACCATTGTGAAAACATAATAACTCTCTTCCCAGTGATATTGAATACTTAAATATAATGAATTAAAAAATAGAGGAAGTTAAAGCACAGTATGCAGTGCCCATTTACAACAATGATAACATAAATAACATACCAAATAATGAAATACAATTTGTGATTGATGATCAATTATTTTTAGAAACACTGCTAATGGAATTAAGGGGTAAATCTATATCATATTCAAGCTACAAAAAGAGAACAAAAGAAAATCGAGAAAAAGAATTAATAAAACTCATTGAAGTTCTAGAACACGATCTATCATCCGACAAAATCCAATCTATGGAAATACTTAAACAAGAACTACCAAACCTAAGAAAAGATAAAATGCAAGGGTATTTGATACGATCACGAGCAAAACTAGCAGAAGATGGTGAAAAACCTTCGAAGTTCTTTTTGTAACCTAGAAAAACATAACTTTGCATCTAAACTAATTCCAAAACTAGAAAAACAAAACGGAGACATAATAACAGATCAATTTGAAATTTTACAAGAAGCTGAGAATTTTTATAAAGATTTATACTCCAATAAAGATGAGTTACTGGAAGATATAGACTTAGAAAATTAGCTGTCGGGAGTAAACATACCTAAACTTACTACAATTGAATCCAACTCAATAGAAGGTCCCTTAACATACGAAGAATTAGCCATGACGCTAAGAGCAATGTCTAATAATCGGAGTCCAGGGAGCGACGGTTTTGGAGCCGATTTCCTTAAAGCATTTTGGAAGCAGATTGGTCATTTTATTGTCCGGTCGCTTAATTGTGGGTTCAATATAGGGGAATTATCTATAACCCAAAAAGAGGGTATAATTACTGTTATACCCAAAGAAAATAAATCCAGGCTTAACATTACAAATTACAGACCAATTTCACTTCTTAATTGTGTATACAAAATTGCCTCGGGTGCCATAGCCAATAGATTTAAATCTACACTTGAACAATTAATTCATAGGGATCAATCTGGTTTTATTGCAGGTAGATACTTAGGTGAAAACAAAAGATTTATATATGATATTATGCAATATGCAGAAGAAAAAAAATCTAAATGGACTTGTTCTTCTAGTGGATTTCGAAAAAGCGTTTGATTCACTTTCATGGGCATTTGTTTACAATGTGTTGAAGTTTTTTGGATTTGGAAAGTGTATTATTTCATGGATAAAATCATTCTATAAAAATGCCAAATTAACAGTTAATCAAGGCGGTAATCTATCAGATTTTTTTAATATTGGGCGGGGCTGTCGTCAAGGTGATCCATTATCACCGTACATTTTTATCCTATGTGCAGAAATCCTTGCTATGAAAATAAGAAGTAACAACAATATTAAGGGAATCAATGTTAATGGTACAGAAGTTAAACTGTCACAATACGCAGATGATACATCTATGGTTCTAGACGGATCTCCATCTTCACTTAGAGAAAGTTTGTCAGAATTATCGAAATATGCAAAATACTCTGGTTTAAATGTAAACTTTGATAAAACACAAATGATATGGATAGGCAGATAAAAATATAGCAAAGACACAATTAAAACTAAGTGGAAATTAACTTGGGGAGAAACAGAATTTAAATTATTAGGTATAAATTTCAATGTTGATCTAGATAAAATGTTAGACATAAATTATAATGAGAAAATAACAAAGATTCAAAATTTGATTAAGATATGGGAAAGAAGATATTTAACTCCATTAGGGAAAATAACAGTTATCAAATCACTACTCGTACCAATATTAAACCATCTTTTTATATCACTTCCAAATCCTACAGAATCCATTATAGCAAAAATTAATGGCATACTGTACGAATTTCTTTGGGAAGGTCCAGCAAAAATAAAAAACACAGTTATAGTAAAGCAATATTCAGAGGGAGGTCTCAACATGATAAACTTAAAGGCTTTTATCTTCAGTCTAAAATCCACGTGGATAAGAAGATTAATTGTGAGTGAAGGTAAATGGAAACATGCAGTTGAAAGTTTCATTGATATTAAAAAATTAGCAGTTTTAGGCAAATGCTATTGTGAAACAATAATGAAGAAAACTAATAATACATTTTGGATTGATGTTTTATCTGCTTTTGCCACAGTCATTAACAGTAATACAATTGAATCTGTAGATACATTTTTATTAAGTCCTATTTTTTACAATAACAGTATTTTAATTGACAGTAAGCCAGTATATTACAAAAATTGGTTTGATAAAAATATTTACCTAATAAATGACCTATTTAAAGATAATGGAGAACTATATTCCATTAGTGAATTCGAAAATATGTATGGTTTAAAAACAGATTTCTTACAATACAGTGGCTTAATATCAGTTATTAAATCCTTTCAAAAGAAGATATTGAAAACAACAGTTTCAAGTAAAATGCCACTTACAAACATACCATCAAGCATCATTAGTTATGACATAGAGGAAGAAACATGGACAGATATATATGCTTCACCATTCAAAAGTACAATGAGCACAACGTTGCAATGGTTTCAGATTAGAATAAATCACAGATTACTTCCAACTAATCTTTACTTACACAAAATAAAAATAGAAGATACCCCCTTATGTTATTCTTGTAACGAAGAAGAGACCATTACTCACATGCTATGGACCTGTCCCACAACACAAACTTTCCTTCAACAACTACAATGAATACTTGTATCAAAACAAATAATACTGCCATTTACAGAAGAACTTTTTATATTCAACATTGGAAAATGCTTAACAAAGATTGAGTTGCAAATATTGCTAGAAATCAAATATTATATTTTTTGCTCAAAACGACAAAACACACCATTATCCATACAGGCACTTAAAAACATACTTAAATGCTCTCATAACACACATAAACATATTGCAATAAAAAACAAAAATGTGGAACAATTTAATAAAGACTGGGAGATGCTAAAACAAATATTTAACTAGGTACATAATAGCATCAAATTAAAACAACTCACCTTCACTAAACCAAGAACTGGCTTTTTTTTTCATTTTGTACATCGATTAAATCAGAAAATTCAAGACATGGACCACACAGGCAGTTTTTAAAAGTATTACATTTCCCTTAATATTTTTTTTCTTTGGACTAAAAATAACTTCCCCATTGCAAATCTCATTATTTTATTATAAAGCAAACATACAGTAATTTTCAAATGTTCTATAATATGCTTGTATATATTTTGTAAGGTGTGGCAAGGGATGGTCCTCCCCGACCCTCGTCTCACCGTGTGACGGGGAGATTAAACGGGTCATCTTAAGATGGCTGAAAAGTAAAAAAAAAAAAGAAAAAAAAAAAAAAAAGAATGTTAAATGTATTGTCTGGCCTTGCCTTTTTTTCTTCATAACTTGTATATTTTGTAAAACATTATTAAAAATAATTATTTTAATCGTGCAAATTATTAATTGTTGATTATATTTCACCAGTTATTTCTACTCCCAATTGTATTACCTTGTTTAATATGCATGCAAATTTGAAGCTAAATTTATACTGGATAAGAAATAAATCGAGGTAATTTTTTTGAAAATAAGTATAAACGTCCAACAGGAAATGCAGCTACACAGAACACAATAAACACCAAAACAAACAAAAAGACAGACATGAGTGGCAATGTTAATAAGGAATAAAGGCATATGAAGTCACAAACACAAAAATGGTTGACAATAGGGCTACAGCCTTGAAAAGGCCGCTAAGGGTTTAAACCAGGTTCTATGGTGCACCAAACCTCACACTTACCCTACTATCATCCCAATAGAACAGGACAGTGTAAATACAGAAGTCCCCGCCATGAAATATTCAATATTCTCCATCCAACAAGGCGGCATTTATAGGCAATATAAATAAAACACAAAGATGCTCGTGTATATATAAATATAAAAAACAATAGCATAAAATAAAGAAGGTACTCAATGACTTGGCAGAGGCCAGAGCAACAAGATAATAAACCATTGAGGGCACGACAAGACAGGATTACAGAAGAAGAAGTTCTTTAATTACTTTTGTATTTGGAAAGAAGATCGGGTTACGATAATAAAATTATGCAAAGGTTTTACGAAGGTTATGGTAACGGTAGCCCTGATGGAGTAGCTTTTTAGTTATACAACGATTACGAATATTAAAGACATCAACTCGAGTACAGGCTTTAGAAAAACGAATACGTTGAGACACATATACCCCATAAGAATTTTTTCGGAGAAACTTCCCCATCTAATTGGGGAGAATTAACAAGATCAAAATTAAAATCATCTCTCTTGTCATATATTTTGCTAATTATTTTCACCATTTTCAATGGAGAGATGTAAATCGAAAAAAGACGCATTAATATAGGAAATATTAGCGTTGTGAAGTTGAAGTTCTTTAGGATATAAATTATTAATCATAGTAGAATAGAATGGGTTGTCAATGTTCAATATGTCATTCAGTTACCGAGAGGTGTCATTAAAGGCTTCAATAACATCTGCCTTAGTATCTGGTGAAAGACTAAACATGAAATCTCTTTTTGTTACAGGCCAAAAATGTAGTATTTTCCCTAGCAAAAGTTTTTTTAATGAGAGCAAAAAGCTTGTCTTTGATAAGGTTGTGTCCTCTATGTCAAGATAAGTAATTTATTTGCTTGCACTAGAAGGTGCAAGCCAATAAATTACTTATCTTTACACATGTTCCTTTTTCTCTATGATTCAATATAATAAAACAGCTATCTACTTCTTTTTCTGTCAACGGTTAAAACTGCGTCTCGGTCTATATATATACTGCTGACGGTCAATAATCATGCCCTTGGATGAATAGTTTTAACCATTGACTTCAAAGTAGTAGATAGTTGTATACTACCCATCGATGAGTCTTATTCTACTATCTCGCCGCTGCGGGTTCGAATCCCACTGGGAGATCGACTTGTGAGGAAATGTCGATTCTTACGGATGGCGGAAGGTGTACAGTACTGGTTTTACTCAGGAAACGTGGGTTGTCTGCCTCCACCACAAAATAAAATCGACCGTCTTATATAACCTTACATTTGTTGAAAATGACGTAAAACAACATACAAAGCAAACAAACTTATTCTACCATGAACGTGTGTGTTAATCCCGAGAAACACGCTGTAAGGATTATATTTAACCTAAATAAGTTGAGTAAAATGTTGTTTTAGTATTACGGCATTTAATTTAGTATAGTATTACCTTAGCACATATTAACGGTGTTTTAATAGGACAAGTATTGCATTTCATAACATTTAGTAGCATGATTATACTTACGGCAAACGTCTAACACATAAGCATTACAGTTTAGTGATAAGAACACGCAATGTGTATTGTCGATGTAAACTGAAAAGTTGTCAAAAACACTGAAATGCGTTAGAAACGGGTTAACCGGTATTGACATGTTGACTTTTGTGACAATATATCGATCGTTTAACATTCGCTAACTCGTCGCAATTAAACACAATTTGCGACGATTAAACGACTTGTATATCGTCGCAAAATTTAAAAATTAAATTTAGTTAACCCTATTATTCGGAGGACGTTTACTGTTCTAATAGAATATCCGGAGATCCGGATGTTATCGAAAGATTTGGCAAGCCTAGTGTAACTATACTTTACATCAAACCAAACATTTATTAAACAAGTTTTTATATATGTCCAACGGTATGACCTGGAACTCTATAATATGCAAGTGTAATTCAATATATAATGTAGAATATAATTGTAGTTTTTAGCAGAGCTTATGGGATGGTGAGTTGTCCGTCGTCCGTCGTCGTCCGTCGTCGTCTTGTGAACGCTCTAGTACCTTCATTAGATCAGACCGGATTAGTTTGACCGGAGTTATGGCCCTGGATATGCTGAAAATGCCATATTCAGCCTTGTGAACAATCCAGCACCTTCTCTTAATAATTGATCTTTACCACTTTTTGCACATATTGTTAATATCAATGGAAGTTCGAACAAGTTCGAAAACCAGCCAGATCGGATCAGTAACATTTGAGCTTTAGCCCTAGTTTTGCTGAAAAATGCCATTGTTAGCCTTGTGACCATTCTAGCACCTTCATTTATTACTTAATCTTTAAAAAAAACCTGTACATGTTGTTAATATCAGCGAAAGCTCGGATAACGTTGATCAGAACACCAGAGTCATGGCCCTTGATTTGCTGAAAGACGTCATTTTCAGCCTTGTGAACAGTCTAGCACCTTCATTTATTATTTGATCATTACCAAACTTGGACATATTGTTAATATCAATAAAAGTTCAGAAAATTCGAAAACCAGCCATATCGGATCAGTAACGACGAAGTTATGGCCTTTATTTTGCTGAAAAATACCATTTTTAGCATTGTTACCATTCTAGCACCTTCATTTATTACTTAATCTTTACAAAACTTGCACAGGTTGTTAATATCAGAGAAAGCTCGGAAAAGTACGAAAACAAGTCAGATCAAATCAGTATCGCCAGAGTTATGGCTCTTGTGTTGATGAAAAATTCCATGTTCAGCATTGTGACCACTCTAGCACCTTCATTTATTACTTAATCTTTACCAAGTTTTACCAGATTGTTAATATCGATGAAAGCTTAGACAAGTCCGCAAAACAGCCAAATTGCATTAATAACACCAGAGAAATGGACCTCGATTTTGTTAAAAATGCTGTATTTTGCCTCGTGAAGACGATAGGGATTTCACTTGGCCGGATTTCGACGAAGCTTTGCAGGGATGATCAGTATCAATAAATATAAAATCGAACAGGACAAGCAGCATTTAAGGACGACAGTCAACCACAAACACACACAGAAACAAAGAACAAATTTAAAGATGAATAAAAGTCCAAATAAGACATCACAAACACAAAAAAGATTGACAATAGGGCTACCGCCTTGGAACGGTCAGTGGCCAAAATGGCCGTGGGGGTTTAAACCAGGTTCTACGATGCACCAAACCTCACACTTACCCTACTGTCAACCCATTAAAACGGGACAGTGTAAATAAAGAAATCCCCGCCATTAACTATTCTCTAACCAACAATGCAGCATTAATAGCCTAGTTGTTCATATCGTCACCGTGTTCCGGTTGAATGATTTTGACAGAATCATGGTACTTTAAAGGTTTTAGTACACGAATTTAGTCCTGAACCCTTGGCCGGATTTCGTCGAAACTTGGAAAGGTTTATCAGAGTCAAGCCTAGTTGGTCATATCGTCGCATTGTGACGGTTGGATGATTTTTGCGGAGTTTTTGCCCTGAAAGGTTTTAATACACAAACATTGTCCAGATTAGTATTTTCTGAACTCTTGGGCGGATTTCAATGAAACGTTTTAGAGATTATCAGTACCAAGCGTAGTGGTGGATATCATCGCCTTGTTATGGTTGAATGACTTTTGGCGGAGTTATGGCTCTTTAAAGGTTTTAGTACACACACTTTATCCGGACTAGTTATCCTGAACCTTTAGCGGATTTCAACAAAACTTTGCTGGGATGATCAGTACCATGCCTAGTTGCACATGTCATCGTCGTGGTCCGTTTTTTTGGCAGAGCTATGACCCGTTAATGTTTTAATACACTATCATTGTACAGACTATTATCTTGAACCCCTTACCGAAATTCAGCGAAATTTTCAGGGATGTGAGATATAGGTTCCTAGCCACAGCGTCCAAAGGCAATGACATCGTAGGTCCACACTGTACTACAAACAAGGAACAATATTTAATTAATTATACAATGAAAAAGACAAAATACAAACGAAAGGGTGGTGAAAAAAAGGACTACCGACTTGGAACGGTCAGTAGACTGTAAGGTATACAGGTTAGCTTGAATCGATTTTATGTGTACACAATCCTCGCTAGTATGCTGTCCTCTGCGCTCAAATAGACAATGTAAGCAAAACTACATCCCACCAAAAGGAATTCTCTAACAATAAAGTCCACATCCAGAGAAACTAACAAAAGAAACACTAACATGTTCTAAAGCTATATAAAATAGGAAACATCTCAGGATGAACAACCACAGCAGTTTAAAACCAATCTAGGGGACGACCAGAAAAAACGAGGGACGAAAACTCAGCTTTGTCGTAGGTGCAATCATATAGTCCCAAGAGGTTGTCCTGTCATCGCACATTGAAGTATATAACATCATTACTCGCTCTAGCAAAACGAATGATCTGGGAGATATAAATCACACACGAGGTACATCCCCATCCAGTTGTGGATAGTTAACGATATTAGAGTTGTAGTCATCTCTCTTAACATAGCGTTTAGTATGTATGAAATCATTAGAAATCGAGAGATGAAGATCGAGGAATGCTATTTCAGTATCCGAACTGTTGGCTTTGTTCAACGTGAGCTCTGGTAGATACATGTTAGTAACCATAGTGCAAAGAACGGATTATCAATATTGAGTATGTCATCTTGATACCGAGATGTATTACTAAACGCGTCAATAACTTCACTCTGGCTGGCAGGTGACAACTCAACATAGAATCTCTTCCATAGAAGTACAAAATCAAATCTGCGACAAATGGAGCACAGATAGTACCCATAGGAATACCAACAACCTAGCGGTAAACAGTTTTACCTATCTTATAAAGATGTTATCGAGAAGGAAAGACAACGCTCTACAAACATCAGCACAAATTGTAATTAACAATAGGGGCGTTTGTAAAGAGAGCCCTGAAATTATTTCAAGCTAGAAAAGTTGTAACTTCTCTAGCAAGCCTAGTTGCTTATGTTCCCGTTGAATGATTTTTCACAGAGTTATCCGGACTAGTTTCCCTGAACTCCCGGCTGGATTTCAGTGAAGCAGGAATGATCAGCAGGAATGATCAGTATCAAGCGTCGTTTGCATAGTGTTGCTGTGTTCCGGTTGAATGATTTTTGCTGGAGTTGTGGCTCTTTAAAGTTTGCTATACATAAACTTTCTCCCGACTAGTTCTCCAGATACCCTGGCCGGATTTCAACAACTCTTGGTTGAGATGATCAGTACCAAACCTAATTGCGCATGTCATTGCCGTGTTTCAGTTGAATGAATTTTGGCAGAGTTATGGCCCTTTAAAGGTTTTAATAACGTAACTATGTACAGACTAGTTCTCCTGAACACCTGGCCTGATTTCAATAAAGCTTGGCAGGGATGATAAGTACCAAGCCTAGTTGCGTATATCATCGTCGTGTTCCAGTTTTTGACAGTGTTATGGCCCCGTATACTCAACATGTAACAGAACTAGTTTGCTGGGGCTCCCTATGGGGTAATCGGGTAAACAAACACAACATTTACTTTATTGTCCAAATGTGGATGTATTTATAAACATGTGTTGTTACTCTAGCGTAAAGGGGCCCGCTGCATGGGTACTTGGGGGATTTGTAGTAATTTATGTTCGACTGTCACTTTGCTCAAGGAGTGTTGTTATATATGTCACAACAACTAATATTCCCCCACCCCCAACCACAGACTGCATAAAGCCAGTAGAGTGATACAGGTCCGCTTGGGCCTCTTGTTTTAACGTGTGTACGACTTTGTTTGAATTATTTATTTTAAAAATTGGTCCTTTAGAAACTATTGGTCAACCATCTTTATAAAGAAGATCCGAAATAGATTGGGTATGTTCAACTGAATGTGTCAACCATACGCATACTTTAGGCATGACACATTTCAACCATACAGTGATACATCCATACAGTGCATGTCAGTAATTTAACACTATTTATATTACATGTAACTATCATTGTACAGACTATTCTCTTGAACCCCTTGCCGGAATTCAGCGAAATTTGCAGGGATGATCAATACCAAAATGAGATATAGGTTCCTATCCACAGCGTCCAAAGGCAATGACATAATATCAGATATAATACCTACTCCTATATTGCAGAAATTATGGACTTTATATCCAACAGTTTAGTAAAATGTTACTCAAAGTGTTTTGTTTTTTGTGTGAAATAAATTGGTCCATACAATGGTCCATTTATCCAGCGATAATAACGAGACATCTTTTCTAAATAAAATAAGCCTTGTTTTCACATCATCCAAATTTCAAAGTACACCATTGTAAAAAAATAAAAATATTCCTTCAAAGGACATTTTGTTCATGTGTTAAACACAAATTAACGACTATTCTGCATACAAACAATGCAATACCACACCATTTGATCATAAGGCATGTATATATTCTTACGAAAACGGTCCAAACGAAACAAAAAATATATAAATCGGATCAAATGAACCGTTAATCCGAATGCGTCATCATACCGCGTTTCAGTTTACAATATAAGTGCACGCTTTGTATGTGTATAATGTGGTATTGAAGGCACAAGGCATATAAAGAAAGCCTTTTTTTAACAATGGTGTACTTCGAAAGTTGGATGATGTGATAAAAGGCTTATTTTATCAGATCACATCCATCGCAGTTGTTTATAGTTTGACATTTGGAATAAATCGTTCCAAACAGTTCGACCACATTCATATTTATTTTGTCATTTTTTATCATGCTCATTTAAGGTCTTTATCATGACACCGCGTATGCAAACGTGGAAACGTGGCTCCATCGTAAATGGAGTGTCTACTATAGAATTTGCAGCAACTCTGCAGTTCTGCAGGTAAGACGGTTCTAGGCCTATTCTCCTTATTTTCTCTTGATGTGAATAGAGGATGAGCCTGGCACGTTCATTTCTGTTAGGCGCCATATAACCTTTCATGTGTTGGTGCGCCTAAAACCCCAATTCATTTCAATTCAATTATAAATTTTCATAAAATGCGTTTTAAAAGCACTTCGTTTTTGTTGAGAGTGCCATTACACAATTTTGGGCTGGGAAGATAACTATGTAAACCGCCAAGGACTATAGCTACTTGACTTCAATGGTGACGTGATTTACCAACTTGTAAGAACCTAAGTCATGATACTTTGCATACTATATTTATTTAAATAAAGTAAATATTTTAAATATTTAGTTACTTTGTTAGTTACTTTGCATCACTACATTGCATTTTTAGGTTGACTCAGTTTTAGACTGTAATTTGTTTAATTTCTGTCAGATTCCCTATGTTGACTTATTTACAGATGTATTTATCTTTCATGTGAGTATAGTTCTCTGAGTTGATTCGTTAACCCTTGTATTTCTTAATTTCGTTTCAGTCTGGTTCTCTGAGGTTACCCATTTAATGTATATTTATTTTTCATTTCAGTCTGGTTCTCTGAGTTAACCCATTTAATGTGTATTTATTTTTCGTTTCAGGCTGGTTCTCTAATTTCGCTGTTCTGTTGGATATAAGATTATACCGTGATCCAAAATCCCGGAAATAATAATGTGGCAAAAACAAATCAGTAAAAATATAAACTATAAAACTATAACTTTATTTGGAGTGATTGCACTCATGTCGTCTGCTGCATGGCATCTTAATTTGGTTTCGCCAAGACAGCATATCAGGTCAACTAGCAAGCCAGAAAAAGAAGAGGTAGGCCTAGTACTAACTACACAACACATCAGGTCAACTAACACGTCTAGAGAAGTGCATCACGACGAAATTAGCATCGTTGAAAAACAACAGCGACTTACAACACTATGTGCAGTGGATAAGGTAGCTGATGATGCTGACAGTAACGTGACCAGCGACATTAATTTTAAATATGAGTCAAACTTGTTGTCACAGGTACGTAGAATTCACGATGATAATGTACGGAAACAGGGTCACTTTAAACGTGCTATCTTGATTAAACGATTACCAACATGTCTAATTATCGGTGTAGCTAAAGCCGGAACTGAGGAACTCAAGGATTTCATGGGAGTGCATCCATATGTTGTCGTAAAAGGGGAAGAAGCTAATTATTTCAACACGGACTACGCCTTTAAGGCAGGGCCCGGTCATTACAAAAAAGGTCCCATTTGGTACAAAAACGGGATGCCAGAGAGCTATGCCTCACAAATAACTATAGAGAAAACACCAGCATATTTCTGCTCACCGGAAGCTCCAAAGCGCGTGCATGATATGAACAAAGATATGAAACTTATTTTAATATTGCGAGAACCTTCATCAAGAGTCTTTTCACACTTTACATGGCGTCAACAGCAGCCAAGATACAGGAACACAAACTTTGAAGAGTATATATATAAAAATGAACTAATAAATAGCCAAAATGAGTATTTTAATGAATCAATGTACGTAACATGTATGAAAATGTGGTTACAACATTTTGATTTAAGTCAGTTTCTTATAATTGAGAGTAATGAATTCCGAGTCAACCCAATATGTGTTTTACAAAAAACAGAGAAGTTTCTAGGCCTGGAGCACTTTTTTAATAATGAAACATTTGTATTTAATAAACAAAAAGGGTTTTACTGTGTGAAAGAAATAATACAAACAGGAACGAAATACACAAATGCGTATTGTTACAACGAACGACGCGGACGAAATGAACATTCATCAAAAGTGAACGCAACTATTATACGCGCATTGGAATCGTTTTTTAAACCGTACAATGAAGATTTATTCCAACTGATTGGGCAAAGATTCGATTGGTGAGAAGAAACCATGAATTCAAGGATGATATAGATACAGTTAATTAAAACCTGCAAGTACAGATCATATATCGAACCAAAATCTAAAACGGTGATTAATTTTACGCTTTTCCTTTTGATCGATAACACAAACTGAGGGTCCTTCAACACTTTAACTTTTCAAAGATGACCAAAACCGAGGGTTATTTTACATTTTACTTTTTCAACGATAACAGAAACCGAGGGTAATTTTACTGAAAACGGAATATTTCAAAACTGATTTTTATAGTAATGTTGTTTTTCTTCATGTGTACTAACTACACAAATTGTTCTGAAAGCTTATCTGGAACACTGAATACAACTAATTATCATGACTGATACGGTCGAGGCTGATAAAATATGATTAGCTATAGTATCGATGAAATTGTTAAATGGTGATTATAGATTAATGACTAATATTATGGCGATGTGATGAAGATACGTCACCTGATGTCTAGCCATGGCTACAATGCTGATACGTTAATTGAATATGATTAGTTCTTACCAAGTCGTATTGCAATTATCCGTGTGGCATGTGGTAATTACAGTATTCAACTATTAAGTGTATGCAATATTACTTCAGGTTGTATTAACTTAAATTAATTACAATAGGGCTTTAGGTTGTATTAACTTAAATTAATAACAATAGGGTACCCGCGACAAATATTAATACATTAGTATAACAACTACGATGTATGTGCTGATAAATCTGAGTATTGTATGATGCTAATTAGTAATACTGATGACGACTATTTATAAGTGGGATTATGATAATAATAAACAGTGATGTTGATAACATATGGTGAATAGGATTAGTAATAAATAAATAGTGTACGTATATACATGTATAGTCATAGTGATGATGAAATGCTATAACTTTTACTAGGATAAATGATGATGATTTGATGATGATGATTTATTATGGAGATGTCACTGATATGATGTGCTAAAATGATGTTAAAGTTGATGTCCACCCTTTTTGCAGTATTATTAATTTAACTCTTAAACATCATATGAACATTTCTTGATGGTCTCGGAGAGAAATATATATTAAAAACCGCTACTTAGTTGTATGTAAAAATAAGTGTTATTTGCATGACGTAGATATTACTTTTAAAACTGCGTGACTGCACGGGGAACTTAGTTTAATCTGAATTGTATAGTTGCACAACTATTGCCAGATAATTGATAAATACATTTACCTGTGGATTAATTTACCTGTTCAAAGTTGTCTACGTCATCAAATAAAATATTAATCTCACTTTTCACAATGTGTGAATTGATTTCGATTTAAATAAACATAAACATTTTCATGAAACAAAACATGACCGGAGAACTTTAAGACACACTGGCCATTAGATGATGATCGCTAGACATGATGTTTATAAGATATGACAAAGTAGTTATTATTATGATTAGAGGTAAGATGTTGGTGACTATTGGACGATGTTGCTGATGTTGACGATGATGATAATGATGAATGGATGGATGGATGATGGATGAGTGATAGATGTATGATGATGTGTGTATGAAGATGATGGATAATGGATGGATGACGATGGATGATGATGGATGAATGATGATGACGGATGGATGACGATGGATGGATGATGATGATGGATGATGTTGGATTGATGATGCATGGATGAATAGATGATGATGGATGGATGGATGAATGGATGGATGGATGGATGGATGGATGGATGGATGGATGGATGGATGAATGGATGGATGGATGGATGGATGGATGGATGGATGGATGGATGGATGGATGGATGGATGGATGGATGGATGGATGGATGGATGGATGGATGGATGGATGGATGGATGGATGGATGGATGGATGGATGGATGGATGGATGGATCTCTTCCTAAAATGCTGTAGATTAAGCATCTGGTAAAGATAAATCCATGTGTGTAATGTAAAGTCACGTAAAAAGTAGAAAAAGGGAACTATGTTTGTAGTCTACCTCCATCATCTGTAGGGCACGTGTACTCAAGGGAGATAATAGTGTCGTGAGTCCTATATTGGTCAAAATGATAATATCAAGGATGACGCCGACGATGATGACGCGAGGATGATGATGATGACGACTTTTAAAAATGCTCAAATCTTTATGGAATATTGGATCTTACTTCATCATGAAGCTAAACATGTCTGCTATTAAGCATCAACAAGGAATACAAGCTGTATACTAACTCGGAGCATAGACCTAAATACTCTGGATTCGAAACATGTCGTAAAATTTTGATCCAGTTTATCCGCCGAATAATATTTTATCCATGAATACTTGAGCGTACAGGTAAGTTTTTTTCGCGACATGCGCATTGCGCTATGTTTCGCACCGTCTTACGAATTGATCAAGTTTAAGAAAACCTAGTATACATATCGTTGTTAATGTATTTGTTTTGGGAAAAGTATTTAAGATAACTGGCTAAGCAGTTTCATATCTGTGTTTAATTCCTCCACCTGTTGATTTAGTAGCATAAGTTCCTCTGCACTCGATTCTGCCACCTCAGTGAATGGTCGTTTAGGTTTGCCAGGTGTTGAATGGCCTGAGGTGGATGTACCCAATTTTCTCTGTACAGGTTTCTGTTCACCCTTGTGTTCGGTTGGCTTACTCATGATTGTAACTGTAAATCCGATCACAGATTTTAATCCTTAATTATCCTCAATTATCCTCAATTATCTGAATTGTGTATATCACAAAAGGGGGTAGTCTCACACCACTTTATGTCCAGGTGAAATATCCACGTTTTCTTTTTTTTGAGAAAATATTCAGCTGTCCAAATTGTATTTTTGTAAAAATCTCTTCAAATATCCATTTTTATCCCTAGTTTTCTTCACAGAATGGATATCTTATGTTTACATTCCTTTTTGTCTAAATCTTTTTATGAAAAAAAATAAATTATTGTTCCGAACAATGATTTATCACAATATATCGAGGTAAACTAACATCACAGAGAAACTTTCAGCTGTATCATCAACTTGAATGGGGTTTATGATATACATACATGTAGAATCTCACAGTATCTTGCTCCAAAAAAAATGCCTACTTACCGACCCTATTTTTTTTAGAGCATGCAATAGGAAACACACCTATTTTTTGTTTTGGCTTACTATATTTAACTCATAAATCGGCTACTGTGCAGCTTCTTCTATTTTTTAATTTTCTAACGTACTTAAAATTTTAAGATGGTCGCCAAAATGAGAAAAGCATGAAAACAGCATCATGTATTATAACGCACAAGTCTGTCATGTGCTTTTTTTGTCAGCAAGGACATTTATCATTCCTGATTTATTTTAAATGGATTGGAGGCGGTCTGGAAGACTATAGGCGTCTATTCAAATACGTAATTGCGTTTCATTTTCATATTCAATGTACATACTATTATGCTCTAACCACAACTTTGCCAAAATAAAATTCATTGTTTTTGGACATGTCAATAGCATTGAATAATTGCTAAGGAAGAACTTTATACATATTTTCATAGAGTAAGACGAAAATGTGTGTTTCATGAACATAGATAATAGAGGATCTTACGGTCTCACACCACAATTAATTTCACATAGGGTTACTGTATAGCTGTTTCCAACACATGACCTTCAAAACGTCCCAGCAGACCTTGTTGTTGATTTAATATCTTCAGGACTGCTAAGATCTGTAAAATAAAACAAAAAAATACATACATTAGCCAGGTTGGTTTTTTTCCTCGCTCATATTTATGCAACCTCTATGAAAAATACCAAATTCATACACTATCTAGCTGACTTTGTGGTGCTTCGGTCAAATGCTTATGAATTTTGAATGCAACTTCATATCAACGTGGGATTTTCTGTATCATCAGTCTTTTACACTGCAGATGTATGCTGAAGCAAAGAAAAACCTCTTTGTCAAATTAAAAATTGCCTAAAATAGAGAAAAAATTAGAATTATTTTCTGTTTTCCTTTTGTCTCTAGGTCCGTGAGCTTTCAAGGGAGATAATAGAGGTGTGAGACCTGAAGAGCCAAAAAAAATTAAGCAATATCATTTACAATAATACATACAATAGCTCTATGCAATACCTATAAAATAAGACCAAAAGGAAGATTCCATCAAATGCAGAAGTGAAATAATTGAAATTTGTGGAGTCAGTGTATCGCTGTTATTACACAAGTGCTCGCTGCAAAATAAAAGTACATAAAGAGATTATACCCCACATAGTATTTTTGTAATAACTCCACCATTTTTACTTGAATCTTCATGAAATTTTCACCATAATCCCATTAGGTCACCTGCTATAATACAGTATGATTAAAACAATAGTATTCTATGAGCTGGTACCATAAATGATAAACCAGTGTAACCTAAATAAGAAAAAAAATCGGTATCCATGGTAACGAGATTAAATTCTAAAAACAAGACCACAATGACCTTAAAGCTCTACTGATAGGTATCTGATAGCTAGATCAGCATTCCTGTGAAGTTTCTTGAAAATCTGTCATGTAGTTTCAGAGGAGTAGTCGCTACAAGCTTATAACTCTATGTAAACAAAGATGGCCGCGGCAGCCATGTTTAACGTTGAATGAAAATGATTTTCGACAATGACCAACCTCATGTCATGATCGTTTTAGAACAAGTCCCATATCAATATCACTTCTAGTTTTCAGGAAGTAGTCGCTACAATTTATTTATTTTTAATCTATTTTTAGCCGAGGTGGCCATCTTGAATTTCCGCCCGGCCTAAAATATTTTGCTTGGATCAACTAGACATCAAGAGCAACATTCCTGTGAAGTTTCATTTCATGAAAATTCGTCAAGTAGTTTCAGAGGAGTAGTCGCGTAGTTTTTTTTATTTAACTCTATGCAAACAAAGATGGCAGCTGGCAGCCATGTTTAATGTCGAATCAAAATAATTTTCGACATCATGTCAGAAAAAGTCCCATATCTCATTTACAGTTTTCAAAAAAGAAAAGTAGTCGCTACAAACTTGTTTTTAAAAATCTATTTTTAGCTTTGGCGGCCATCTTGGATTTCACATCAACATGAATTGCTAGGATCAACTAGACATCATGGGCAACATTTCTGTAAAGTTTCATGAAAATCCATCTTGTAGTTTCAGAGGAGTAGTCGTTACAAAAAAAAGTTTACGGACGGACAGACAGACGGACGGACGGATCAGTAGAGCTAAAAATAATTAATTTCACTAAAAAGATGATATTCAACAGTTACCGGAAATAAGAATGCTGATAACTTTAATTAAATTATTAATATAACCACAACAGTCGCTATATTTCACATGTGGAGTAAACCATTGATCCCGTTAACATTTTAGATACCTAAAAAAAAATAAAAAAATGAGATATCAGATATTTGATATCCAGATATCAAGACCATTTTTTTTACAATGAAAGGTCATTTATGAATATGTAAAACATAACAGTCATGTCACTTTCTTCATTAAACACTTACAAATCTTATAGTGGAACATTAATGATATCCAATACATTTAAGATATCAACTAGATATCAATTAGATATCAAATAAAGAAAAATCAATGCCAGATACCCGAAAGAGAACTGGAATGATTCAAAACATATAATACCGTGTAAAGATATCATTCTTATCAATGTGTGAAATATCTCCATGGTTTAGATGCGGAGAAACCTGCTCGAAACTTTCTTTTGCGTGCTCCGGTAAGCCCCCATTCAACTGGAAGATGGACTTTATTCCAGGAAATGCAAAATATTTTGACATGTCGATTGAGGACAGAAAACTGTTAAGAGAGGCGATATTATCGTTGAGGCTTGGAGATGACTGTTTAAAGAAGACTAGGTTCCAGAGCACAAAAAACAAAAATGAAGCAATCAACCGAGCCTTTAATACATCCAATCCCAAAGACACGACTTACCCACGAAATGCCAAAGCTCGTAAGTTTAGCGCAGGTCTTCGAGTAAATGAGGGTCGCGCTGACTCCAAAATGGCGAAGATGGTGGCACTGGGAGTTCCACTTCCAGCTCGAACCAAGGCATTCACAGCTCTGAAACGTCTGCAAAAGAAAAGTGAGTATGACAGAACCCGCCAAAGGACACAGAAGTACAAATCAGCAAGGTACATGAAACGTGTCGCGAACTTTAACAAGTACGATGAACAGCATGAATCTGCAACATATAAGAAAGGCATGTTAGACGAGCTTCAACCTTCCACACCCACCTCACCACCTCCTCTTGCAAATGGTAAGTAACAACCTGTTAGAAGAAGAACATACTGTTTTAGAATCATTCCATGCCTCTGGGGAACATCTGCAACACAAAAAAAATCATATCCTACGCCAAAGCATAAAATTAGCAAACACATATAACTCAAGGTGGTAGGGGTAAAATCAAATCAGTGATAAAGTCTGTCTGTCGTCCCCACTATGAAATAAAGCTAACCTTAAAATCAGCAATTTTGGTACTGGCAATGACCACTGCAAACATGGCTAAGTTTGCATTTCTTGCGACTGGTGTTGATAGCTGGTGGTTCCAATGAAAGATGATCAGACCTGATGCACAATGAGTTATGGCAGAGGTGGGAAACGTCTATTCCTCCCGATTCACGGGGTGAAAAAAACTGATGCGTGCAAATATACATTAGTCTGTGAGCATGCATGCTGGTAGACTCCCCACCAGGCAAAACTATTTGCTGTCTGCCATATTTCGGACTTCCAAAGTCGGTCTGTTTCACACCAAATTGGGACTCGTCCCAAAACATGCATCCGAGATTGTTGTTTGCATGGCCATAGTCAATCTTGGCTTGCAAAATCATCAAATATTTATTAAAAAAATCTAAATTATCCTCAGCTGCCATTGCAAATGATGCTGACACAAAAATAGTTCTAAAAAAAAAGCCAAATCAGGGTCCCTTACCTGCATCACGATGCAAACTCTGTTGACTGTTGACAAATTCCATGTGCTGCTTCAGGTCTCACACCACAATTAATTTCACATAGGGTTACTGTATAGCTGTTTCCAACACATGACCTTCAAAACGTCCCAGCAGACCTTGTTGTTGATTTAATATCTTCAGGACTGCTAAGATCTGTAAAATAAAACAAAAAAATACAAACATTAGCCAGGTTGGGTTTTTTCCTCGCTCATATTTATGCAACCTCTATGAAAAATACCAAATTCATACACTATCTAGCTGACTTTGTGGTGCTTCGGTCAAATGCTTATGAATTTTGAATGCAACTTCATATCAACGTGGGATTTTCTGTATCATCAGTCTTTTACACTGCAGATGTATGCTGAAGCAAAGAAAAAGCTCTTTGTCAAATTAAAAATTGCCTAAAATAGAGAAAAAATTTGAATTATTTTCTGTTTTCCTTTTGTCTCTAGGTCCGTGAGCTTTCAAGGGAGATAATAGAGGTGTGAGACCTTACAGGAGAGCTGACAAGCCTTTAAGTGATCCCTAAGCGTCTGCCTTGTCCACTGGCACAGATATATATATTATAGGACGGTCAAGTGTAGTTTAAATGTTGGATATACTCAGGTTTAATGAATTCATAAGTCATTCAACTGGAAAAGTGATCATTTGTTTAATAGGCATGTCAAACATATAATACATACTGGTAATGGCTGTGAGTGAAATGTATAAATTGTTGGTGCAATATTATCAACAGTTTAGTAATATAATAATAACTATTAGCTTTGCACTATTCTAGTATTAATATTAATGATTGCAAAAATGTGAATTATGTAGAAAAACTAATGGGACGCTGCGAGTTGTTAGCTTTCAACAAATCAAGATTGCTGTGTGTCCCTTTAAGGTCCATAATTAATATGTTAATAAAACAAGTTACAACCCTATGCTGTGTTTTTTTAAAGTTGTGTCACAGGTTTTGAACATAGTTCAGCATCAACATGTATTCTCCGTTATATGTACACGTAACAGTCAGTTCAATAAAACTGTATATTTCAACGTCTCAAATGGAATGATGAGTGTTTTTTTACTGAATATTAAATAAGCAAAACTACTTTTCACATCACTCTCATTGGCATGGATGACAGGCTAAATGCATGTGGGGGGAAACCAGCATGCACAGATCATTGTGGAAAACTTGAGTGTCAATTAGTGTTGAGAACAAGAACTGTAGCTGAGTTCAAGATAATCCATTCCATTTATTGTTCAATACTTGGATCCATTACAGTTGTATACCGTAACCTTGTGTTGTGTAAATGGCAGCATCTGGTCTGAAAAATAAAGAAAATGCAAACACTGAGTATTACAACTTAAATATCTGCTGTACATGAAATACTAAAACTTGATCACTTTTAATAATATACAAAATATGTATTTTATATAGAACCTATACAGGCCAAATAAAATAAAAATTAAACCGGTGTTTACATATCATTGTCAATAAAAGTGGGCCAGTATATTTGTTTGGTATCAAATATTTACTTGTTATAATTGTTTTACTCCATGAATTATATTTAGACCACAAGAACATTAAATAAAGAAAAATCTGACTGGCTGCAGGCTTAAACATATGAAAACAGATTATATTATTTTTTTACCTCAGAATAACTGATTATTATTTCATTCCCAATAAAAAGAGGAGTCAGCAGTGTATTAAGGGAGTTGGTCTGGTTTAATACATTAAACACAGACCTGTATACTTAATTCGGTCTTAGTCAATATAAAATTTACAGAAAAAGATTACCAAATGTTGTTGTTTTTTAATACTGAGAACGTATGTATTGTTTAAGATCCTTTTCATGCTTTAATACTGTCTCTCAGTTCCACCTTCAAGGTAAGGTTTCCAGGTGTTTTAACTAGCTAATTATTATTATTTTATTTATTTTTTGGCATTGATGTGAAATGCTTCCCCACTATAAATACAAATAAGTTCTGCTTACAAACCTCTATGAAATCCATCTTGTTTTTGTGAGCTCCTCCAACCTCAACTCATCCAACCAAGAGTCGCATTTCAGATCAGAATATGTAAGATGCAGGCATCTTGTCTGTGAGACTGATGTCTCCCTATGAAAAAAATAATGACACAGTGTATAAACGCAATTGCCAAATTATATTTGGATCTGAACATTTCGCAGAAATTAAATAATAATTAGATAGATCTATGCATTCAATTCTTATTTCTTTGTACTGTTACTAGAAAAATGTGTTCATCAGGGCTTTTTTCCACAAAATTGGGAAGAGGCCCAGGCCTGTCCATGTTGGGGAAAAAAGACGAACTTATTTCTCATTTTGGGAAAGATGTAAGATTTTATTAATTAAGTAAATTTGACAATACTATGCTTTATTTATATTTTCAGCCAACAGTTATTATAATTACTGTGTCTCAGTCAGAACTGACTCCACAGACAAAAACACATTGCAGAATTAATGTCTTTTCTCAAATTCTGAGACAATGCTGCTTTCTGATTGGCAAATATTTCTGCCACAATTGGGAATCAAACAGTCAAGTTCTCAATTGGGAAAGACGCCTTTTAGAGGTGTCTCTGTTACATAAGGTAAAAAAGCCCTGTTCAGATCACTTTAGCGGAGTAAATCACATAAAATTGAACTGGGATGTAGTGTATATTTTGTTTTTAATTGAAAACCAAGTGTTGCAGTATTTAGCATTTCACTGAACACATTTTAAGTACCATCCATAAACTCATTGTTCTTGTCCAGCCATAATCTGTATAGGGTTTGTAGAGAAAATATGCAGGAGGGACGTAGAAGAGAGTGGAAGGGGGTTGGGGATAGGTGGGGGGGGGGGGGGGGCAGCAGGGCCTTTTTACCAGTTTTGGGGAAAGGGCCTTTTGCTCTTAATTGGGGGTGGAATACATAAATGGGGAATGAAATTTCCAAGGTAAGTTTAAAAAGTGGGGAAGTCTGCATGCCTTTAAAAGAAATGAGAGTGGGGAATGGGCCTTTTATAGGCCGGTTCAAAGAAGGGTAAACGTCCATGGGGAGGGTATGCGTCAGCTGCCTGTGGGTAAATGTAGAGAAGGGGGTGGCAGGGATGTGGTTTAGGAATTGCTGTGTCCCACGGCCATGCAGCATATGTGAGGTTTGACACTGGCCATTACAGGAATACCATAAGGTGTACCCCTTTACAGGGTTCAGGGTTGAGGGTCTCCCAGCGGTTTTGGGGAACAAGGGAACATATTTGTGGGGAACAAAGCAAAACGTTTTGGGGTTCACCGGGTCGTATTGTCAGGGAACAAGGGAACATGGACCACCCCTGGACGGGCCTCATGTCTATGGCTACAGGTCTTGTTATACAAACAAGAATGATTCTGAGAGAGGAATCATATGAATAATTCAATGAAATCAACAACTGTCACGGCTGATCCAGTTATGTTTACTATTTACACAGTTTGTCAACATTAACACCATCGATGTGCTTGGCAAATTTCAAGAAAACACTGCATAAACAAACCAAAACAAGAGTTGTACATGTACACATATGAACTTACGTGTTAACCTGTGTATATTTCCAATTGTTTATCCCAGTGTGAACACCCTGCATCAGATAAACTATCAAAACTCAGTGGATTCAACGTTTACCAACGTGTAAACACATTCTACGTATTGATGACGTAATCCAAAACTGACATTTTACAAAAAGCGTTCACTCCTGTAAACAAGGTACGCGTAAAATTGAAAACTGCGGTCTGAATCGACGTTTTTACAAAAAGAAAATGACGGCGTTTTGTGTTTTTTTAATGAAATAGTCCGGCAAACACTAAAAAAATAATCCCTGTCGCGGAGTATCAAAATGATCAAAAAATCTGAATAATTAGTTCCTGGCGTTCCCACTGGTAGTACTGGGTGTCCAAACACATTATTATTACTTATAATACATGCAGTACTGGGTGTCCAAACACATTATTATTACAGATATAAGTATTGGGTGTCCAAACACATTCTTATTACAGGCAATAGTAATGGGTGTCCAAACATATTCTTGTTACAGATAATAGTACTGGGGTGTCCAAACACATTCTTATTACAGATAATAGTACTGGGTGTCCAAACACATTCTTATTACAGATAATAGTAATCGGTGCCCAAACACATGCTTATTACAGATAATAGTACTTGGTGTCAAAAAACGTTCTCATTACAGATAATAATACTGGGTGTCCAAACACATTCTCATTACAGATAATAGTACTGGGTGTCCAAACACATTCTTATTACAGATAATAGTACTGGGTGTCCAAACACATTCTTATTACAGATAATAGTACTGGGTGTCCAAAAACATTCTTATTACCGATAATAGTACTGGGTGTCCAAAAACATTCTTATTACAGATAATAGTACTGGGTGTCCAAGCACATTCTTATTACAGATAATAGTACTGGGTGTCCAAACACATTCTTATTACAGATAATAGTACTGGGTGTCCAAACACATTCGTATCACAGAAAATAGTACTGGATGTCCAAACACATTCTTATTACATATAATAGTACCGGGAGTCCAAACACATTCTTATTACAGATAACAGAAACGGTGTCCAAACACATTCTTATTACAGATAATAGTACTGGGTATCCACAAACATTCTTATTACAGATAATAGTACTGGGTGTCCAAACACATTCTTATTACAGATAATAATACTGGGTGTCCAAATACATTATTATTGCATATAATAGTACTGGGTGTCCAAACACATTATTGTTATAGATAATAGTACTTGGTGTCCGATCACATTCGTAATACAGATAATAGTACTGGGTGTACAAACACATTCTTATTACAGATAATAGTACTGGGTGTCCAAACTTTCTTATTACAGATACTTGTACTGGGTGTCCAAACACATTCTTATTACAGATAATCGTACTGGGTGTCCAAACACGTTCTTATTACAGATCATAGTACTGGGTGTCCAAACACATTATTGTTACAGATACTGGGTGTCCAATAACATTCGTATTACAGATAATAGTTCTGGGTGTCCAAACACATTATTGTTACAGATAATAGTACTGGGTGTCTAAACACAAAATACATTCGTATAACAGATAATAGTAATGGGTGTCCAAACACATTCTCTATGACAGATAATAGTACTGGGTGTCCAAACACATTCTTATTACAGATAATAGTACTGGGTGTCCAAACACATTATTGTTACAGATAATAGTACTAGGTGTCCAAACACATTCTTATTACAGATATTAGTACTGGTTGTCCAAACACATTCTTATTACAGATAATAGTACTGGATGTCCAAACCCATTCTTATTACATATAATTGTAATGGGTGTCCAAACACATTCTTATTACATATAATAGTAATAGGTGTCTAAACACATTCTTATTACAGATAATAGTACTGGGCGTCCAAACACATTCTTATTACAAATAATTGTAATGAGTGTCCAGGGCCTCCTCTGGACATTTTTTATGTTTCGCAACCAATTTACGCCAAATGAAAAAAGTTGGAGCCAAATTGGAGACATTGGAGCTAAAATTGGCTTAAAGATAGCATATCATATTTTCGAAATTATTTTATGTAGTTCTAAATGAAGTTTGACCCATGAATAAAGCAGGTAGTAATAATTATATTCTTAAAATTATATTTTAAAAAATATTTTACTCAATTTCTTTCACAAATCAATATCGCCAAAGTTATTTTTTATCGCCACTTTTATTATTTTGTCTCATTTGGCTCCATTTGCGAATCCCAGAGGAGCCCTGGGTGTCCAAACACATTATTATCACATATAATATATTCGTATTACAGATAATAGTACTGGGTGTCCAAACATATTCTTATTACACATATTATTACTGGGTGTACAAACACATTCTTATTACAGATAATAGTACTGGGTGTCCAAAAACATTCCTATTATAGATAATGGTACTGGGTGTTCAAACACATTCTTATTACAGATAATAGTAATGGGTGTCCGAACACGTTCTTATTACAGGAAATACTACTTACTCTGAACAAGCTGATCATGTATGAACTCTTGAAAATTAACAGTTGTTTTTGTTTAATAACACTTTCAAAATGTTAAGTGAGTTTTGTCTTTTGTAAGAAGTAGATATGCAGTTATTTACGACGTAAATACCTGTCACCATATCCGCATATATTATGCGATTAACATTGTTTTAAAGAAAGTACAATATAAGTAATAATTTTGTTTTCGTGAACTATTATAATTATTCTATGTGCTTTACTCTGATGTAATACGATGGTGTTGTTGCTACAATTATACTTTGTATTTAGACATGTAAATATTACACTTACCTGCTGTCAACCTTGTACACATGTTTTGTTTTCTCGTGGGTATTTTTTTGAAATTGTGCAGAATAAAAAGATAACGGATATCGTTACTGCGTGAATATTGTATACCTTGATATTGACCTTGATCTAGAGTTTTCCCTTCGTGTATATAAGCTGTATATAAGCTGTTAAAATGTCAGCGGCCGAATCACAGGTGTCAAACACATGTATATTGCGTGCTGCTGGTATGTCAGAGTCAGAATCCCAGATATCAAACGCATGTATATTGCGTGTTGCTGGTGTGTCAGCGGCCGAATTACAGAGTATATTGCGTGTTGCTGGTGTGTCAGCGGCCGAATCACAGATGTCAAACGCATGTATATTGCGTGTTGCTGGTGTGTTTGTTTGAATTGTAATGAAATTGGATCATACGTTCTGTTATCAAGCCATATTAGGTAATATTGAACCCACTGAGTTACGGAGGCCATGCATGTCTTAACTATAATGCTCGAATAGCTGAAGAATAAGCAGAAATCTTAGATGATAACCTTGGCGTCGTCGACGGAATCTCAATCCACATGGAGTTGTGCGTGTAGGCTGTGGAATCTCTTTAAAAAATTCCTAGTTCACCCTAATATTGGCATACTTTTATGTACAGTATTGCAAAACGGGCTGTGCACGTACTTGTGGTTCCTTGATAATTGGATTACATTCAGTCACCGCTTTAAAGAAATTTGAGAAAAGTATAATGAGATAATAAATGTTTTATTATTTAAAATCAGGGTACTGATAAATGTCGTCAAGTATATAATGTTATACACTGTTCGTAAATGTTATACACTGTTCGTAAATGTTCTCCAGTGTTCCTAAATGCTCTATACTATTGTTAAATGTTTTACACTGTTCGTATCATACACACAAATCCACTATTTATGTAAACAATATGCACATAGACAACCTCATAATAATATATCACACAACGGTTATTAGACTACTCATTGCCGATTTTGTTATTGAGGTGGTATTATATATCATATCACTACCTCTCTTCACGTCATATGACGTCACGTTCATTAACCGTTAAGACGTCCTTTTCATTACCAGAACACACAAAAACACACAACTGCAATATTCTTGTTTTAAAGCAAAACAGGATAACGGTGCATATTATTTGTTTAATGTTGAGTGATGGGCAATAACATTTTTTAATCTCTCAAAACGTTGTGAATTATCTACATGAAAAACATATCCGTGAAGAAATAAAATATGTCATGCGGGTTTATGTTACGCAAGTTCCAGACCCGGTGTTTGGGACTTTAACAAAGTCGAAACCTACCCCATCTTGTATTGATGACACAATATAAACTCGCTGGAATTTTTTTAATTTTATATGTATTTTTACTGTTTTACATTTTTGCAAACGAAAAACTGTGTTTCTTATATCTATAAACACGTGTTAGACAAATAACTTTGCACGATATAGCCTTGTCTACACGAGCTACAACTACTCGTATTCCCACAAGTGTACACATTTGTATTCGTGCACTCATTGTGTTAAATACAACTATTCAATTCAAAGGTTTATTCTATACATATGCTCAATGTGTAGTGCTATGTATATTAGCTTTCCCTAAATGCTGATTATAATAAAGTGGAAGGCTGAGCCTCTTTGATCTCTCTGAAAATACTTAACAGAATGTTTTAAAATTTCAACATATAAAGGATAAGGGCCTGTATAACCTAACACAGCAACATTTGTAACATTCTTATTAACAGCAAGCACATATTTTAATACTTTTAAATGTAAATATTCTTGACAATTACTAAATGTATCATTTGGCAGAAAATAAAATGCCTAGCTATTTATAGGTATTCGACTGTTCTATCAGATGAGATCTATAATATATATTTTATTGAGGAACTTTTCCTCTACCGAAAACTATGATTTGCGTTTTACTTAAATTAACACAAAGACAATTCTGTTCACAATAATCTGGCAATTTATCAAGACATTTCTGTAAGCCAGTTTGACTTGATGACAATAAGACTAAATCATCAGCGTACAATAAACAATTAATTCTAACATTCATGACATATATTGGAACCCGGTCTAAGGCCTTTGCTTACGACATGTACATACTGGACACCAGGACTCTGCGTACATACTGTATACCAGAACTCCGCGTACATACTGTATACCAGGACTCTGCATACATATTGTATACCAGGACTCCGCGTACATATTGTATACTAGGACTCCGCGTACCAGGACTCCGCGAACATGCTGTGTACCATGACTCCGCGTACATACTGTATACCAGGACTCCGCGTATATGCTGTATACCAGGGCTCCGCGTACATGCTGTATACCAGGACTCCGCGTACATGCAGTATACCAGGACTTCGCGTACATGCTGTATACCAGGACCCGCGTACATACTGTATACCAGGACTCCGCTTACATGCTGTATACCAGGACTCCGCGTACATACTGTATACCAGGACTCCGCGTACATGCTGTATACCAGGACTCCGCATACATGCTGTATACCAGGACTCCGCGTACATGCTGTATACCAGGACTCCGCATACATGCTGTATACCAGGACTCCGCGTACATGCTGTATACCAGGACTCCGCGTGTATACCAGGACTCCGCGTACATGCTGTATACCAGGACTCCGCGTACATGCTGTATACCAGGATTCCGCTTACATGCTGTATACCAGGACGATGCGTACATGATTTATACCAGGATTCCGCTTACATGCTGTATATCAGGACTCCGCGTACATACTGTATACCAGGACTCCGCGTGTATATATTTACACGTCAATAGCGCCACACCTGATATATGTATGGTTATACCTCCCCGCATGAAGTTCAATGTATTCGAGTATTCGAGTGTGGCTATGTACAAGTTCATATTAGGCATACTATAATAATATAAACGTGAGTTGGATACACATCTAAAATTGCTATACAACTTACATTATGCTGTCTTGAACATTATTACTTAATTAGAAATTGTACGTGCGCATAACGGTTGATTTGGATACTCACGGTGATTATAATGGTATTGATCATGAAAGAACTCAATACATTTGGTGTACATATTTTATTTGAGATATAGATTTGAACAACATGCACTATATATTGTAATATATTTAAATAAAGACTTGCGCATTGGTTACGTTTTCTGACTTAACTAAAGAAAACAACGAAGTACCATCACCATATTACACTAGAAACAATTGCAAATACAAATAAGAACGTACGCATGCATATCCTTTTATTTCAAAATTAGGAAGATACAAAACGTAGTTTTAGTACACACACATAATGAGCATTGTACCCACAACAAATGTCCCGTTACACGTAACAGTAACACGTACTTGGAATATGCATACAACAAAACCCTTTGTCTATGTCCATCAACTCTCCATTCTAAAATGACGTGGTCCATTCTTTCCATGTGGTCCATTCTTTCTATGTGGTCCATTCTTTGTACGTGTTATTATATATATTAATACACATATTTATCACATAGCGTCCCTTTTCGAACACCCATTTCATATTTTCTTGTATGTAACCATGTGCAATACAACCTGGAGCGATTTTGCTTGGTTGAGCAAGAAACTCATTGAATAGGATACACGATGTTTTGTTAACTGAAACTATTTTTTTTACTAATTATAAATTCAAACGGATCTATGTCATAAACGTATTATTTACCAACAACTTATAATACATATTATACGTTTTTTTAAAGTCTGCGTAGAATGCTCTTTTGTTAAGAGATAAAACACAAACTCTTTGATACCCAACGTTGTGTATGCAATGAAGTTCAATCGTGAACACTATGCCCACCCATCCCGTCATTCTTCGGGATCCCGCCTCGTGTGTATATCGATGCATCGGTATGTTAAAAATCTCGACATTTTGATCGCCGGAAGGCAACGGCACAGAAAATAGTGCACTGTGGCTTAGCTGTTGCTAAATAAAATATATGTTATGCTATATAAAAAATATGGCCGATGGTCACACGTGCTGCTACATAATTTGCATTGCATGTTTGCTATTTACTATACAGATGAAGGTTTTATTACTGCTTTCATTTAAATAAATTACAGATGCAGCAAAATGACATTGCACAATTTTTATTTTATTGTTGACCGATAACATTTCAAAGATAACTATAAATCAATGACAGGTATTTGTTTATCAGGCGCGGCATCCACAACTTTCATCGCTCTAGCCCCGTATGGAATTATTTGACACTGTTTATCCCGTATTAGGGAATTACTACACTGTGTCACAAGACAATGTGGTATATGGAACGGTATTGCACACAAACGCTCTCTCATTAATACATGTACAAATATGTACAAGTAAATAATTCTTTTGGAAATGACAGGCCTATTCACGATCTTTCAGATCGTACTACAACTCATATTTACAAATTATTGTCTTAGCGAGAACCATAATTATAAGGTAAATTTAGTTCTACATAATTCGAGTAATTTTAAGTATTTTCAACTCTGATTTATCTGAAAAAGACATGCCATATTCATAAATTTAAATAACATAAAACCAGCTTCCCTGCAATACAAGTGCAGGTTTGTTATTATTTATAGTCTTTCTCGTCGGTATATTTAAGCCATATGTTGTTTAACATGTTTAAGACTATTTTAATCTCACTGTCATTTCACATTAAGTACACTTAAAGGCCGAAGTTTACGTGTATGTATATCCGACTGGACATATAATGTACTTGCTGTTTTCCGTGGGTAAAAAACTGCATAAATATACACTATCTGTCCCATCTTTTCTGTGCTGTGGTTGTCTAATAACACTGCGGGTAAATACTTAGTTCGTAGCAGACAACAAGATATTTTGATTAGACTAGCATTGTTTGAATAACGAACGACTGATTTAATATATGAAAGAAGAAATAAGTTGTACAAGTTCCAATTAAATCAGACTGATGTATTCGACATCACATTTCATATTTCTCTAATGACTACAGTCAATGCAGTGCCCTGCTAAAATCAGCCGTATTTTCCTTCTTTCTGCTTTTTATATCCAAGCCTCTAGCAACTTCAACCTAGGCATGTGTAATTTGCTTTAGTCCGGTCATTCCAGGGATGGTTCACTTCGATAAACGTAAACAGCATTTCACCAGTATATACTCCCATGTGTTTAGAGAGTGTATAAATGGCATCCACACGTCTTACACTTGAACAACTTCTCGACGGTGTGACTACGCATGTGGTTGATGTGATGGAAACAACTTGTTTACACACCTGACTCATGTAGATTTTCATATGCAGCGAGTATGTAAAATCATATTTGTAAGGAGACGTCCTCCCTGTGTGAATGACTATTACTTACTGTACGCGTAATGACTATTACTTACTGTACACGTAATGACTATTACTTACTGTACTCGTAATGACTAATACTTACTGTACGCGTAATGACTATTACTTACTGTACGCGTAATGACTATTACTTACTGTACGCGTAATGACTATTACCTACTGTACGCGTAATGACTATTACTTACTGTACGCGGAATGACTATTACTTACTGTACGCGTAATGACTATTACTTACTGTACGCGGAATGACTATTACTTAATGTACGCGTAATGACTATTACTTACTGTACGTGGAATTACTATTACTTACTGTACGCGTAATGACTATTATTTACTGTACGGGTAATGACTATTACTTACTGTACGCGTAATGACTATTACTTACTCTACGCGTAATGACTATTACTTACGGTACACGTATACAGATTTCAAACACGTAATAACATGTGCATAATGAGACTTTCTCGATGAATGAACGCCTTTGCACATACTGTACATAACTACGGCTTAGGTCCCGTGTGTTCTAACATGTGAAATTTGAAATTTACTTTATGTCTGAATTTATTGTTACATACCGTGCACGTAAATGACTGTTCTCGCGTTTGTATTATTTCCTTATATAATGTTGTAAAGGTTTGCCTAAGTACTTTTGTATTCTGCAAATTTTGGGCTCCCATGGAACCCAAATTGTGATGGCCCATATAATGTGCAATAAAGGCAGATCTAGGTTTGCATGTAAGCATGTATAAATCTATAATTTTGGTTTGGGATTTTTTATAGCATTATGTATCTTATTCATACTTCACCCATATTGGGGCATGGGCTCCCTCCTCCACCCCTGCCTCACTCCCTTCACCCCAACCCCCACCACAACTTTTTATTTTTTTTATATATTTCTGTGTTGTATTAGTAAATTATTACACATAGCTTCTTATACATATATGTTGCCCCCCCCCCCCTTCCCACCACGCCTCTACACCCCACCCACCCCACTTGAAACTCATATATATATTTTTTACATATTTATGTGTTGTTTTAATCAATTCTTACACATATATGTTGCCCCTCGCCCCAAACCCCCGCTTGTCCCCCCACACCTCACTAGAAACTCAATATATACTTTTTTTTACATATTTCTGTGTTGTTTTTGTCAATTCTTACACATAGCTTCTTCCACATATATGTTGCCCTCTTTCCCCCCACTCCTCTGCCTCTCCCCACCCACCCCACTCGAAACTCATATTTTTTACATATTTCTGTGTTGTTTTAGTCAATTTTTACACATAGCTTCTTACACATATATGTTGCAACCACTCCCCTCCCGCCTCTCCCCACATCCCCACAACCACCCCACTCGAAACTCCTTTTTTTTTACCTATTTCTGTGTTGTTTTAGTCAATTCTTACACATAGCTTTTTCCACATATATGTTGCCCCATCATCCGCTCTCCCCCCGCACCCCCACCAACTCGAAACTCGATTATTTATTTTTTTAATATATCTTTGTTGTTTTTGTCAATTCTTAACATAGCTATGTTGCCTCCTCCTCCACCCCAACCAACCCCATTCCCCCCCACCCTCCCAACCAACCACTCGAAACTGGAATATTTTTATTTTTATTTTGTTATTCAGTTTTGGTCAATTCTTACATAGCTTCTTAAACAAATATGTTGTCCTCATCCCCACACCCGCCTCTCCCGCACCCCACCTCCCCTTGCTGTTTGGCAAGACAGTTTCTGTTGTCCTCATCTGGCGTTCCCGTGTAAGTCCCGTGAATGTTCCGAGCAAGACCATAGGAATATATATATTTGTCAATAACAGTAGGATTGGTTCTCGGATTCCCATATAATCCTTCCTCCTTTCTGGGTGCTCTTTTATTTTGCAACTATATCATAACGCGAATATCAAATAAGTAAAGAAGATTGTATACGTAAATAGCTTATATTGGGCCCGTTTTTCGAGTGAATTAAGTTCTCTGTAGTCGTAATATTAGTCTCTGGACCGAATTTCGAATCAGTTGAAAGTGATAGTTGAGGTCATCGGGAGTAAACAGTGGGATGGTAAATTCGTATACAAATATATAATGTTGAACTTTTGGCTCATACTATTGCTTCTGTCCTGTAAGAATAACAGGATATCGGTCAAAACGTCCTCTGGTCAAAACGTCCCCATTTTGGTCAAAACGCCCCCCTTATGTATTTCAAATAGTTAAAGGCACCCCCACCCCCCACCCCCACACCTCAAATATGTCCCATATTAAACAATTATTCTTGTACAGTTTATATTTATATTATGTTATTTACAAGTGTTTAACGTTGACCTAATTTTATTTTTGAAAAACAACGTATTTACTGCTTTTATATTTTAACTGATCACATATGATTCAGAATAGCATCATCACAACCAGATCGTTTGCTAAATATGAAAGAAGTAAACTCAAATGTCCAGTTTTGAAGCATAGCAATCGCTGGTATCACCTCCTTCGCCACATTACTAATAAATTGGTGACCAATGGTAGCCTCGGTACCATAAACTACCGATATCCGTTCAGAGTTGATTGGTTGCCAATTGTAACGTTGGTACCCATTGGTTACCGTTGGTGACCATTGGTAACTCATAGTTAATAAAAACGTGGTTACCAATGGGAGAACCCTGAACAGACTCATTGATTGTGCTTCGTATAATTTACCTTAAAGACAGCCTACCTCAATAGCAGGTTTCGAGACCTGGACAATAAAATGTTCACTGCCACAATGTGCAGTTATATAATAATATTGCGTGGCAAAACCGAAAAGGACTCAAAGAAACTGTTCATTGCTACATGTACCTTACCGTAGCAGGTTTCTAGAACCGGGACAAACAAACAACGCCGCTGCAGCCGCACGGGCAAGCAATGCAATTTTGTTTATGAGGTTACTTTATTAATAATCTGCATAGGTGTTGTATAAGAATATATTAGCTCTGCAAACCAAACAGGTACTCTAATTTACAGTGTTAATTATATTGATTTCCAGTACCGTATTTTACTTTACAAGTGAGGCATCAACAGTGGTGCGAATACCGGATTGCGAATTCATTTTAACTGAAAAAATAAGTAAAAAGAGGGATAATTCAGGTAAAATAGGCGACAGATAGGGATTTTCCGGGCCCAATTTGTCGCCCAATTTCGGCTTCATTCCAATCCAAAATATCCTCATATTTTCCCCCCAAAAAAAATAATATTGTCTCAAAATCCAAAAAAAAAGATTGTTTTTCCTTTATATTTAATTTAAATGTAGCCCTATTTTGAATGTATTTGTTGTAGACTTGTATAAGAGCTTGATTTTGAAACTATTCCTTGATTTTGAAACTATTCCGGATATTTTTAGTGCGTGACTATCTAATATAGTAATAATATAATTATTCTTTTTCCCAATTTGTAGATTTCCCTGACAGAGTTATGGTTCTTGTCATACAACATTATGCAATGATAATGAACATGTGTGCTAAGTTTCAAAGCTTTCCAACATTTCTTTTTTGAGAAATAAGGAAAACAAAACCTTTAACCAAAACGCGGAGAGGGACAGACAGGCGGAAATCGACAAACTATAAGCCTGAATTGTGTGGGGATGTAAGTATGGGGTGGGGGAGGTAAAATGTTACGAGCCTGCCATCTATGATCTAACTTTACTGCTAAAGTTTTTTTTCCTGTGTCCTATACAGTCTTAGGAAGTACCAAAATACCAACTTTGACTGGCGAAACTAAATTGGCAAAAAAACAATGTAAAAACGATCCCACCCCCACCCCAACACCATTAACTCCCTTTGTTGAAATAATAAGTTAATTACCACTGTATCAAAATGTAGATGTACCAGTCCACCGAGGCTATTAGACCAACACAAACTATTGAACGCAAGCACGGACAGACAAGGACAAACCAATAGTCTCCTCCGTTGATAACTAGTGTTTAATATACAATATCATGAATCCACTTACCATTCGCTTCCCGTAGGGCAGTCAGTTCTGTTTTTGCCTTCAACAAACACAGATCAAGCCTTACTCAGGTGTGACGTTTTGTCCGTGACGTTTGATTACGTCATCCCGTGTTTGAGATTATCATTATGCTCATCGTAAATACCGGAAACAACCGGAAAATGCCGAACATTTGAAAATCGAATATTGAAAACGTGGGCGAAGATGTAGAAAATACATTTTCAATACTCGAATTCTCCATGGGATGGTAAAAATGAGGGTGGTGAACATGAAAATAAAAACTAGGTTATGTAGCTTTAAATAACCTCATTCGCCATGGTTTGGTGAATATGAATTTTAAATAAACAGACGCTTACAAGGAGCCATGCGATTTAAGTATAGGTGATGACACTTTAAATAACCTTATTCAACATGGGTTGGCGAACATGAATTTAAAATAAAGACACGTCTATAAATAGCCATGCAGTTTAGGTATAGGTTATGTAGCTTTAAATAACCTTATTCGCTATGGGTTGGTGAATATCAATTTAAAGTAAAGTCACACCAACAAAGATTCCTGCGATTCTTATTAGAAAACATTTTTGTCAGGTCTGGACATTCCGTTTATAGGCAAACCGTTGGAATTCCTATGGGTACTAACTGTGCACCCCTTGTCACAGATTTGTTTTTATATTGCTACGAACGTGACTTTATGTAAGGTCTTTCTCCAGATACACGAGCTGATGTCATCGACGCTTTTACTAACCCTTCACTCTATCTGGATGATATACTTAATCTGGATAATCCTTACTTTTCGTCTATGGTTCCTAACATTTATCCTCCAGAACTAAAACTCAGTAAAGCTAACGTTTCGGATTCTGTCTCTCCGTTGCTTGATTTACATCTTTCTGTTGAAAACGGAGTAGTAATAACTAAAATTATGATAAGAGAGATGATTTTGATTCCGATATTGTGAATTATCCACATTTAGATAGGGATATCCCCAATACTGTTTATTATGGCGTATATTTTGCTCAGTTAATTCGTTTTGCTAGAGATCCGTGTTGAGGACTTCTACATTAACATTACTGAAAAACTCCTCCAGCAGGGTTACCGTTACCATAAGTTACATAAGACATTTTCTAAGTTGTATTATTGTAACACTGATCTGCTCTACACATATACTAGCAATCTTAAAACACTTCTGCGACAAAGGTTTATCACAAACCGTCTTGTATAGAGATGTGATTTACAAACTTAGGAAGATTATCGCTCGCGATCATTTTCGTGAGTTATTTATTAAAATTATTTGAAAATATATAAACAGAGGTTACGACCGAAGTATTCTGCGGCACACTACATGCTTTATTGTAGACCCTTCTACAGTTTGCAATTATACTTTCCTCTTCGATTGTGCAACGACCGGACAGGCGGAGGACTATATGACAACGTGTTCCTAAATCCTTTAAGGCGGGAACCGTTTGATGAATGTCATTCACTCCGTTTTGTCGTGCCCTTAACGGTTTTGCTTTGATTCTCTGACTTCAAACATATCATCGAGTACATATGCGATTAGCTTCTAAGGTTTAAGTGATATATGTATATAATATATACATGAACATTTCTGTTTTATTTCTTATAACACCTTTCTACGCTTTCTCAAATGTAAGGGGTTAACTCGGCGGCGGGGATTATTTTTATTTACACTGTCCTGTTGCTTAAGGATGAGGACAGGGTAAGAGTGAGGTTTGGTGCACCCTTGAACCGGTTTAAACTCTCCGGTGGTCCTTTTTTCCACTGACTGTTTCAAGGCTGTACCCCTGTTGTCAAACCTTATATGTTTGTGATGTGCCTTTCTACTGAATGTGTTTGTGATGTACTTTTGTATCACTTTTGCTTTGTAATACTTGTTGGAACGACTGTATTCCGCGAATACTACTCTTGCTGATGGCCTTTTTACCTTTTCTGTATGTATAGTTTTAATTACAATTAATAGTTAATGAACATGTGCGTTTGACGTTGTGTCAAGTTTGATGAAGAACCGACATACGCCAATTGCGTTAAATATTGGCTTCCAGTAACCCGTTTCCCAAAGAGGGCAGTCCTCAGTTTAGCACGAATGTGATTCTGTAAATCAGAAAGAAAACAACTAAGAATCTGTTAGGTCCATGTATGGTATAAATAATAACTATAAAGTGCATGTTTGCTGTTTTTCAGTTTTGAGTACCTATAAGTTTATTTTGATATAGTGGAATATGCATTCTTTTGGAAATTGTGTAGGCTATAAATAGAAAAATGCGAAAATATCAAATATTTCCAAAAACTAGCTAAATTGGCTGATTTTGCCTCACGGCTTCATCAATTTGGAATAACGTCTTAAAAAGCCGGTGAAGATATGTAACAATTAGCATTTCCTGATATGCAAGAGCATGATGATTTAAAAAAAATTACCCAGATATCTGAGGAATGTTTTTATTGTTATTTATTGACATTTGAATTATTGGTATAATTGCAATTCAAGGCTGTTTAGTAGGCGGGATAGTCTTAAAGGAATAGGTCAATGTTGTCAAGAAAATGCCTTCTGGTACATTCATTTGGTAAGACACTTGAGTAATATAATGGCCTTCAAAGAAATGTATGATCCAATGATGGTGTGATTTATTTTGCTCAAGGATTCAGGCTAAGGACTTGTCATGGGTTTGATTGTCGAGAATTGGACATTAAATTGTGGAGTGGCCAAAACGATTATATTTATTCATTTTTAAATATCCTCTGTGTATGCCATTAGTGTATAATAGTATGCAACGTTAGACATGATGAATATACCAACAGCTTTAGGCATGCCACATAAGTGCGATTTGATATAACTACAGATAGCAGCCTGTCGACATTTATATTAAATATGCTATTATAACATACTATTATTTCTGATTAATAACACGTGAGATATGATCTAACGAAAGATATGGATTTGCATAAACAGATATGACTTTGCATAAACCATTGTACGTGTATATTAATCCTGATCAGTGCTCAGATAAGACTAACAAGTGTTCAAAATTGATTCAATGGCAAGCAAATGCATATCGGACAGAACATTAGAAAAGGGTTTACATTAAATGATTCAGATTAAACGTAATAAGAAACGTTTTAAAACATCATCGTTGTTGTAATGTATGTGGGTTAAAATAAAAGTGATGCGTTTTGTTTTAGTGATCTGTATAATTCTAATATTAAGCCTCAACTAATATAACATGTATATTCAAAGGTTATCATGTTAGGCATGTTATGTGCCGCTAACCTCTCAAATTGTTTTCTTCTTTCGCCTAGAAGTCAATCACTTCACAGCCAATGTAAATTATGTTTTCAGTCCAATTACGTCACATGTACATGTACACATAATTTTGCAGCAATTGCTGGCTTCAATGCAGTTGTTGTATGGGACCTGCCTAACAAGGATGGACTGAGGACAGAATTTACATTGGCTGTAAAGTGGTTGACTTCTAGGCGAAAGTAGAAAACAAATTGAGAAGTTAGCGACACATAACATCGCAGCAATTGTTGGCTTTGAAGTCAGTGCAGTTTTTGTATGGGACCTGCTAAATAGGTCTTATATCATGAACAAAAACAATAGATAGATTCTTTTTTTAGCTGAGAGCTCAAATTCAATAGATTATTATTGTTTCAAATATAAACAATAAATATGACGTATAATTCATATTTTATGTTGTATATGATATATATGGATGTTATACAATCAACACAATTTTTATGATGAAACCACGATATATATGTTGAAATAAAATAAAGATATGCGAGCTACACATTGCTCTTGTTTCCAAGCATATCCAATAATATAGTCAGAGTTAAAAAGTTAAATTTTAAATGGTATTATACTGTCTGTTGCATAACTGATACCTACTATACGTACAATATGCCTGTGACTGAGGGCAGAATTTACATTGGCTGTGAAGTGGTTGACTTCTAGGCGAAAGTAGAAAACAAACTGAGAGGTTAGCGACATATAACATTGCAGCAATTATTTGCTTTTAAGTCAATGCAGTTGTTTTATGGGACCTGCAAAAGTAGGTATTATATCATAAACATGCGTAATGTATCATAGACACATATATGTGTTATGATATTATGTGCCACATGACCATTGTAACATTGTAACATAAATTAAAAAAGGAATAATTTGCATTCGTGTGCTTCAATCGATACTTCTTACATTTAAAATATATATCGTCCTACCTGTGGGAACGCCAGGAACACATTATTCGGCTTTCTTGATTATTTTGATACTCCGTGACAGGGATTATTTTTTTAGTGTTGCCGGAATATTTCATTAAAAAAGTTCTCAAAACTCAGATCTGGTTGAGATTTGGATAACCATGACCCATGGTTAAATTATTCGTATGTGACGATGTATCGAGAGTGTTAACTTCTAGAACATTTACTCAGCAGTGGTTAAGATTTGGATAGCCATGATCGATGGTTAAGTTAGTATTTTGTGACGATGTATCGAGGGTGTTAACTACTAGAACATTTACTCAGCAGTAGTTAAGATTTGGATAGACATAATCGATGGTTAAGTAATTATTCTGTGACGATGTATCGATGGTGTTAACTGCTAGAACATTTACTCAGCTGTAGCTAAGATTTGAATAGCAATGATCGATGTTTAAGTTATTATTTGACGAGGTGTTAACTGCCAGAACATTTACTCAGCTCTGGTTGAGATTTGGGGAACCATGACCCACGGTTAAGTTTTTATTATGTCAACATGAAACGAGGGTGTTAACTGCTAGACTTTTTACTCAGCATTGGTTGAGATTTGGTGAAACATGACTGATAGTGAAGTTATTATATGACGAGAATCGACATATATACATCTAAAAAGTCTCGAGTTTTCTGAGGGGCTCCTGGACAGATTTGTGAAGGCAGTTGATACCTGCTGATAAACGTGTTTGAAATGAAATGGATGTTTGAGTAGTTGGGAACTGTATAAATTGCCAGATGACACCCAAGGACGTTGGGTATGGTGTGGCGGTATGAAAACGCATGTGGTTGGGTATGGTGCGGCGGTATGAGGACCGTATGTGGTTGGGTATGGTGCGGCGGTATGACGACCGTATGTGGTTGGTTATGGTGCGGCGGTATGACAACCGATAGTGGTAAGTTATGGTGCGGCGGTATTACGACCGTATGTGGCTGGTTATGATGCGGCGGTATGACGACCGTATGTTGTTGGTTATGGTGAGGCGGTATGACGACCGTATGTGGTTGGTTATAGTGCGGCGGTATGACAGCCGTATGTGGCTGGTTATGGTGCGGCGGTATGACAACCGTATGCGGTTGGTTATGATGCGGCGGTATGACGACCGTATGTGGTTGTTTATGGTGCGGCGTTATGACTACCGTATGTGGTTGGGTATGATGCGGCGGTATGACAACCGTATGTGGTCGGTTATGGTTCGGCGGTATGACAACCGTATGTGGTTGGTTATTGTGCGGCGATATGACGACCGTATTTGGCTGGTTATGGTGCGGCGGTATGACAACCGTATGTGGTCGGTTATGGTGCGGCGGTATGACAACGTATGTGGCTGGTTATGGTGCGGCGGTATGACAACCGTATGTGGTTGGTTATGGTTCGGCGGTATGACAACCGTATGTGGTTGGGTATGGTGCGGTGGTATGACAACCGTATGTGGTTGGTTATTGTGTGGCGGTATGACAACCGTGTGTGGTTGGTTATGGTGCGGCGGTATGACGACCGTATGTGGTTGGTTATGGTGCGGCGGTATGACAACCGTATGTGGTCGGTTATGGTGCGGCGGTATGACAACGTATGTGGCTGGTTATGGTGCGGCGGTAGGACAACCGTATGTGGTTGGTTATGGTGCGGCGGTATGACAACCGTATGTGGTTGGGTATGGTGCGGTGGTATGACGACCGTATGTGGCTGGTTATGATACGGCGGTATCACGATCGTATTTGGTTGGTTATGGTGCGGCGGTATGACGACCGTATGTGGTTGGTTATGGTGCGGCGGTATGACGACCGTATGTGGTTGGTTATGATGCGGCGGTATACAAACCGTATGTGGTTGGTTATGATGCGGCGTTATGACGACGTATGTGGTTCGGTATGGTGAGGCGGTATATTATGATGCGGCGGTATGCCGACCGTATGTGGTTGGGTATGGTGCGGATGTATTACAACCGTATGTGGCTGGTTATGGTGCGGCGGTACGACAACCGTATGTGGTTAGTTATGGTGCGGCGGTATGACAACCGTATGTGGTTGGTAATGGTGCGCGGTATGACAACCGTATGTGGTTGGTTATGATGCGGCAGTATGACAACCGTATGTGGTTAGTTATGATGCGGCGGTATGACAACCGTATTTGATTGGATATGGTGCGGCGGTATGACTAATGTATGTGATTGGTTATGGTGCAGCGATATGACGACTGTATGTGGTTGGGTATGTTGCGGCGGCATGACGACCGTATGTGGTTTGTTATGATGCGGCGGTATGCCGACCGTATGTGATTGGGTATGGTGCGGATGTATTACAACCGTATGTGGCTGGTTATGGTGCGGCGGTATGACAACCGTATGTGTTTTGTTATGGTGCGGCGGTATGACAACCGCATGTGGTTGGTTATGGTGCGGCGGTATGACAACCGTATGTGGATGATTATGATGCGGCGGTATGACACCCGTATGTGGTTGGTTATGGTGCGGCGGTATGACGACCGTATGTGGTTGGTCATGGTGCTTCGGTATGACGACCCTATGTGGTTGGTTATGATGCGGCAGTATGACAATCATATGTGGTTGGTTATGGTGCGGCGGCATGACGACCGTATGTGGTTGGTACTGGTACAGCGATATGACGACCGTATATGGTTGGGTATGTTGCGACGTCATGACGACCGTATGTGGTTGGTTATGATGCGGCGGTATGCCGACAGTATGTGATTGGGTATGGTGCGGATGTATTACAACCGTATGTGGATGGTTATGGTGCGGCGGTATGACAACCGTATGTGGTTTGTTATGGTGCGGCGGTATGACAACCGCAAGTGGTTGGTTATGGTGCGGCGGTATGACAACCGTATGTGGATGGTTATGATGCGGATGTATGACACCCCGATGTGTTGGGTTATGGTGCGGCGGTATGACGACCGTATGCGGTATGTTATGGTGCGGCTGTATGACGACCGTATGTGGTTGGTTATGATGCGGCAGTATGACAATCGTATGTGGTTTGGTATGGTGCGGCGGTATGACGACCGTATGTGGTTGGTTATGGTGCGGCGGTATGACGACCGTATGTGGTTGGTTATGATGCGGCGGTATGACGACCGTATGTTTATGGTTATGATGCGGTGATATGACGACCGTATGTGGCTGGTTATGGTGCGGCGTTATGACAACCGTATGTGGTTGGTTATGGTGCGGCGGTATGACAACCGTCTATGGTTGGTTATGGTGCGGCGGTATGACAACCGTATGTGGTTGATTATGGTGCGGCGGTATGACGACTGTATGTGGTTGGTTATGGTGCGGCGGTATGACGACCGTATGTGGTTGGTTATTGTGCGGCGGTATGGCGATCGTATGTGGTTTGTTATGATGTGGCGGTATGACATACGTATGTGGTTGGGTATGGTGCAGCAGTATGACAACCGTATGTGGTTGGTTATGGTGCGGCGGTATGACGACCGTATGTGGTTGGGTATGGTGCAGCGGAATGACAACCGTATGTGGCTGGTTATGTTGCGGCGGTATGACGACCGTATGTGGTTGGGTATGGTGCAGCGGTATGACGACCGTATGTAGTTGGGTACAGTGCGGCGGTATTACGACCGTATGTGGTTGGGTATGGTGCGGCGGTATGACGACCGTATATGTCTTGTTATGGTGCGGCGGTATGACAGCCGTATGTGGATGGTTATGGTGCGGCGGTATTACAACCGTATGTGGTTGGGTATGGTGCGGCGGTATGACGACCGTATGTGGTTGGTTATGATGCGGCGGTATGACGATCGTATGTGGTTGGTTATGGTGCGGCGGTATGAGGACCGTATGTGGTTGGTTATGGTGCGGCGGCAGAACTCAATATTTGAAATGTCAATAGTACGAAAATGTTAACCGTCCCGAAGACGCATTCATATGACGGTAAACGTGGAATCTTCAATGTGGTATTTCATACCATTCCTTGGCCAGTGACGTATGTTCTCAGATTTTAACAAAATGCTGGAAACGAGAAACAATAGGCGAAATAAACCAAATTGAATATACAGGATATATAAATAAAATTACTGGTTCACGTTTTTGTTCATGTTTGCATTACTACTTTATCTAGATATTCTCCGGGGAAAGTCCTAATCAAAGTAGTCCAAACAGTGCAGCAACGTGTCTGAAGAAAATGTAATCTTCTTGCATCCGTGTAATACTACTTCGAGGGATATGCTCGGTTACTAATTAGATGTGCTTGTAGCAATACTTTTAGGTTCATTTCGTATTTGATCAAGTTCATTTTGTTCGAAATTTGTCCAATTATGCCATGCTCATTCTAACAGTAATCATATCAAAGGTATGACAACACTTTCTAGTTACGGATGGGAAGTGAAATAGGGCGAGTGCACATAGAAAAAGGGGATGATCAAAACACGCCAGCTGTACAGATTTACGTTACCAAACATAACTAATGTAACTTTTAAATATAATTAAATTATCTTTTTTCACCCGTTAGCTTTGTATAGGCGAATCGAATGGGTCACCATAATTTGGGTTTAACAAGAATCCATGATAAAATGCTTTATTAAAAAATCTTGACGTCAATACCAAAATCGATATAATTTATTTGATTGAAAATGAGAAAAATTGTCCTATAGAAATATCCTTACCCAAACGCAAGGGCACCGAAGGCCCCCTCTGCACCACAAACAAAAAGCAAATTAAATACGCAATGAAAAGTGCAATACACAACACACGATAGCATAACCATTGCAATAGCCTGCACACAACTGCTTATATAATAGGCAACCATAAGTTGGTGTTCATGGGAAGCCCACATCAAACTGAGCTAGAACAAGACATGAAAAGATACAGACCTAAAATAGATCTATAAACAAATCTAAAATGCGATTTGAATTGGGACATGCACATTTATCGGGTTCCATTTGAGCTGAAACATGAAAGGAATCCATTTTTGTTACGCAACAACTTAGATGCTACTGTAAGAATACACCAACATAATCTACTGGTGCGTTTTCATTGAACGTCAGTATATTAGCAAACGATGACACGTTTATTAAGACAGAACACTGAAATAATACTTATTAATTATATATGAAACATGTTTATGAAAATGCAGTATATACAATTTGACGGTTAATTAAAATTAATTCAGAAATACGTTTCAAATTAAATCCTTAACATATTGACTCGGAGTAGTACATTCTCCTGATTACTGTAATGCGGCAGATTTACATGGAATAGCAACAAGTAAGGAGTATCGTAGTTAGATACGGCTTTCCATTGCTCACATCTTTACCATATCTAATAACTGAAAATGATTATGATATATATGTACGTTCAATATATCAAATTTAATTAGTTTCACATTTATCGACATCTCTACTTACTTTAAACATATTTTATTGCTTTTCGTCTATATACAAGCAAAAGGGTTGGGCCACAAGTTCTTCGAACATTAGTAAAGGCCCGTCCCAACAATATTGTAATTAACAGCTAACAAGATGGGAATACAATTAACATAAAATATTCAAATACACTTTTCGATGAACAAAAGACATCTCTAAGAGTTTTATTTTGAAAACGCACGGTTTTAAATCTTTTACTTCGGCGCGTCCTTAGGCAAGACATTTCCCGTAGCTTCGTCCGTCGGATGGGGATATTAACCGAATGAAAGAATGAATGAATGAATTAATGGTGTTACGGTACGTCCACACATAACTAGGTCATATTGTGCGCAAAAACTGGTAAAAATGAAACAAATGAAACTGTATGTTATTAAAAATAAATGTAAACACATTGCTAAACATATTTACAAAAAAGGGACGTAACCGGGCGATCACGTGAATCGAGTCTGTCCTCCGAACACGTTAACGAGCCATAATATATTCAATTGAAGGAGTAGAGCAGAGATAGAAATATCATTTTCTTGAATTGCTATGTATCCTTCCCCTCTTCCTGGGACTGTTCGATCTAACCAACATGTGCATTGTGTGTAAGAACAATAGTCATGTAACGATTGTCAAGGGGTCTTACCTGGAGAGTATTGCAAGTTTTGAGCAACGAAGTTGTTATTTCACTATTTGGCTATATAGGATAAAAATACTCTTATGCTTAAAGTCAAAACATTTCATCAATTAAGAACAATTATATTCAACAAAATGCAAAACTCATGCTCATCTACTCAGTTTGAATATTTATTAGTCTACATATATGTTAGCATCAGCTGTATATTTTATGGTGATAATACATGAATGAGCTTGCATGTGTATTATGTTTTAAACACATTACCAAGTGCAACACTTCACGTGCAAATGCGTATCTCATTTTTACCCAATCGAGATACAACTGCGGGTACATGTACCACTATCGAAAAAAAACAAAAAAAAAACAAAAAAAACGCGACATTTTACTCTTAGGTGTTTGTGTTTTTCTACGTCTAAACCTCTAATAAAATGCACACTTATCACATAATGGTGATATTTTGCTCTACCTTTTTCTTTTCTGATTTTTTTTTAATGAAAAATATTTCGGAAAAAATAATTGTTATGCATTTATGGAAAGCCTTACGTGACCCTGATATTATTATGTTTAACTAAATGTTTAACTGAATTATTATAATCCTCACTTCGACATTCAAACCAAAACTCAAATCAATATTCCATGCTCGGAGTTCGACATTTCCGGCTCGGATTTCCACATTCCCAGCTCGGAGTTCAACATCCGAACCCAGCTCGAAATTCGACATATGAACCCAAATCAGAGTTTGACATTCGAATCCAGCCGCTTTTAACCTCAACCATATCTATACGAGAGCATTGTATATGTGTTAAGTTGATGACTGGATTTTACGCCAATTTTGGGATACTATACTTAACTAGAAGAAGAAGAAGACGAAGAATAAGAAGAAGATATATACTTCTATTATCAGCGTAACGAATACTAGTCTATCGAATGTTATTACATGTCTTACTTGCATTTGTAATTTCATCAATATTATATCATAACTTACAGAATCCCCACCCGCACCCTACACTCCCTCTTCTCACCTCCTTTCACCTCAAAATTCACGTTAAGATTAGCCTAATTTTACCATTGTACCCGTTAACGGGAAAATGTTACTGCTATTTTTCCTCATTTTGTAACCATTCAATATGTTGCTAGTGTTGTAGGTTGTTGTTGTTGTTGTAGTTGGTAAATGGATTTAAAAGTATATATAAAAATCGAACAGGAACATTAGCATTCAATGACGACAGTATCAAACATTACAAAACTTAGTCAACACTATTTGTGTGAATTGTCAGTTAATCCTATGTCAGTTGTTTTATTATTTGTATTCGCAAAACACGCGCACACACACAAACGCACACACACTACATTGATTTATGAATACACCTACTATTATTCAAATCACTGCAATGTGTATTGTTCAGATATTTAGTTTAGACATATTTCATTTACATCGATCGCAAAACAAGTTCTTGCAACTTATATTAATCACTCTCGATGAGAACCAGTACTAAGCAATGTGGATAATTAATCTGGCGAGGATCGAACCCGCGATCTGCAGTTCGCCGCTATACCACTGGACCATGCATTTGCAAGTCTTGAACATGTATTAAACAGACATCATCACAAAACGTAGGCATGCATGCACGTTTATGCGTGTGCTACATTTTCCAATATAAAATGATTCGTAAATAACATGTGTGTTTTAATGAGCTGTGAGATGATTCATGCTGTATGTTTGGATGGGATACATGTTTCTGCAACATATGTTAGCGCAGTTTTCTATAACATTCAGAAATTGTTATTATGAATTTATTCAGCATCAAGTTTTCAAACAACGCATATGTAAGTACTTTTTTATGTGTATGTCTTGTATATGGAGTATAGCGCAAAACAGAAGATCTAAGGTATAAAACGCATTTTAGAGAAAGATGTTTCTAAATTCTACAAATTTAAACTTGTTTTGTTTTTTCGTATATTGCATGCGCATTACACAAACTCGTAACATTTACTGTTTTATGTCGATATAGCTCCACTCAAAAATATCTAACAAGGTTTCCATTCCAAGCAATAGGATTAGTGAAAGACATTGGCAATGGAGGGGTTCAGGGAAGAAAAGTTTTACAACCTGGGCTACACTTATCGTAAAATGGTAGACTTTTTCAAAGTGAAACATTATACGTATACATACCTTTCAAGTATATGTATATATATGTGTAGCTAAAACGTCATCAACGTATGCAAACAATGACGTCGTGCACAAATACGTTGGATAGAAGGCACTCCTCAGTTTCGCATGAATGTCCATGGTGTAAATCAGAAAGAAATCAACTAAGCATATTTTAGGTTCATGGTTGGTATTTATAATAATTATGAAGCACATGTTTGATGTATTTTTTCAGTTTTGAGTACTTCTAAGTGTATTATTGTGTAGTGTATTGTATTGGAATATGCATTCTTTGGGGTTTTTGGAGGCTATAAATAGAAAAATGTGAACCTATCAAAAACTTCCAAAAAGTAGGTAAAATGGCTGATTTTGACTCACGGATCAGCATGAAATAACTTTTTAAAACGCTGGAGTAGTTATGTAAAATTTAGCATTTCCTGATATGCAAGAGCATTATGAGTGCAGACATGACCCTGATATGTGTCGGAATGTTTTATTTTTATTTATTGACATTTGAAATATTGCTAGACGTGACCCTGATATGCGTAGACATTTTTATTTTTATTTATTGACATTTGAAATATTGCTAAAATTGCTTTATTAGCATGTTTTGAGGTGTGGAGTAATCATAAAGAAATGGGACTAAAGTTGTACAGAAAATGCTTTTTGATACTTTTATTGGTATGGAAACATGGGTAATTGTATTGTCTTCTAAGAAATGTATGACCCAATGATGATGTGATTTATTTTTGCTCAAGGATTCAGGCTAAGGGCTTGTCATGGGTTTGATGATTGAGAAATGTACATTAAACTGTGGAGTGTCCCTTAGCAAAAAACATATGACGTCACGTTGCAAAATGTATAACGTATCGTTCTGCGTTATTCCTGACAACTCGCCCCGTGTGGTTCTCAAAACGCACCGTGTGGTTCTCAACACGCCCCGTGTGGTTCTCAACACGCCCCGTGTGGTTCTCAACACGCCCCGTGTGGTTCCCGATCAAGTTAAAGGGTTAAAATCAACTCGCATTTATGTTGCTTGTGTCTGTCTTCCCGTGTTCATTAAAGGCATGCATAATCATCCCTTAATTGTTTCAGATGCTACTTGGGTAGTGGCAGAAACATTGATCGCGGCTAAGTTAAGTTAACATTAGAATTTCCACCAACTCTGCAGTTTTTCAGGTGAGAAGGATCTATGCTCCTTTTATATATTTCTCTCTATATGTCATTGGAGAGCTGACATGAAATATTCATTCCTATCGGCGCCATAACACATCAATTACATGGGAACGATAAAGTCAAACTGTAAATTTAACATTCACCAAAAACAAATCAAATAAATCATCCCTACAAAACAAACATCAACAACAAGGGAACAATAAAGTCAACCAGTAAGTGTAGCATTCACCGAAATCAAATCAAACAAAGCATCCATACAAAACACACATCAATTACAATGGAACAATTAAGTAAAACAGTAAATGTATCATTCACTGAGAACAAATCAAACAAAGCATCCCTACAAAACACATATCAATTACAAAGGGAACAATAAAGTCAAACTTTAAATTAAGCATTCACCGAAAACAAATCAAACAAAGCATCCCTACAAAACACACATCAGTTACAAGGGAACAATAAAGTCAAACAGGAAATGTAGCATTCACCGAAAACAAATCAAACAAAGCATCCATACAAAACACACATCAATTACAAGGGAACAATAAAGTCAAACTTTAAATTTAGCATTCACCGAAAACAAATCAAACAAAGCATCCATACAAAACACACATCAATTACAAGGGAACAATAAAGTCAAACAGTAAATGTAGCATTCACCGAAAAGAAATCCAACAAAGCATCCCTACAAAACACACATCCATTACATGGGAACAATAAAGTCAAACAGTAAATGTAGCATTCACCGAAAACAAATCAAACGAAGAATCCATATAGAACACACATCCATTACAAGGGAACAATAAAGTCAAACAGTAAATGTAGCATTTACCGAAAACAAATCAAACACAGCATCTCTACAAAACACACATCAATAACAAGGGAACATCGGAGCAAACTATGCGACACCATAAACATAACAGGCCTGAAAATAGGGTACCGCCTTGGAACGGTCAGTGACAATAGGGGTACCGCCTTGTAACGGTCAGTGACAATAGGGGTACCGCCTTGGAACGGTCAGTGACAATAGTAGGTACCGCCTTGGAACGGTCATTGACAATAGGGGCTACCGCCTTGGAACGGTCAGTGACAATAGGGGTACCGCCTTGGAACGGTCAATGGCACAATGGCCGCTTGATGTCTCTAAGCTCTACCGTGCACAAAACTTCACTCTTAACGTTGTGTCATCTCAATTAAACGGGACAGTGTCAATAAAGAAATCAGTTGTCAGTTCGTCATGCTCAAGTATTCCTTAATGTCTTCTTGATGTTAACAAGCACATAAGAGACCATTTGTGTCAACAGTGGCACTTATTGTCGATAAAATCAAATTCCCATTTTCCATATTTCATAAAAAATTGTAGAAAAATATAGCAAACTGTCAACGGAATAAGATCAGAGAGATATATATGAGTAACAGAATAACTGTAATTAAGGTGTGTTTTTTTCAATAATAGATGAAACAAGCGTTTTCACGGCATATACTATGGGTTTGTCACTCTGAACCTACTTCATCGCAGACTAATTAAAAGTTCTGAAAACACTTTAAACATTAAAGCGCCAATATTTATTTCTATGCTGCATAGTATGTAGTTTAAACATTAAATTGATCTATTTTACGTTATGTTCAATGTCCATCATAATGCATTTGATGTATAGTACAATGAATTGACCACTATGTACATCATCATGCATTTGATGTATAGTAAAATGAGTTTACCAATATGTCCATCATCATGCATTTGATGTATAGTACAATGTGTTTGCCACTATGTCCATCATTATGCATTTGATGTATAGTACAATGAGTTTGCCACTATGTCCATCATTATGCATTTGATGTATAGTACAATGAGTTTGCCACTATGTCCATCATCATGCATTGGATACATAGTACATTGAGTTTCCCAATAGCACGGATAAATATTGCTTAAAATTGCTAAAAATAGATTTCGCTTGTACAAATATGTATGATTTTGCCCGAAAACAATTTAATTGTTCTTCTTTTGGAATGGCACGATATTGTCTTATTGTGTGACGTCAATATCGATCTGTGCTATTACCCGTTAACGAGCCAGACTTGTTACAACCTTTACCTGATTGTGTAAGACTGACAATATTATATATGTATCAGAAAGTACAGCAGAACGCAGAACGCAGAAATTTATGAATTTCGTGTAACAAAGTATATGTTGGTCAAAAGTCTACTACATGACAGAGTTGTCCTTTCTATAATTAGTTGTAGCCCCTCTTTGTACAAAACACTTTGAGATATATTTGAAATATTACGTGGAATTATGTGTATATAATAGTATAGTATACATTATGTGTATATAATAGTGTAGTATACATTATGTGTATATAATAGTGTAGTATACATTATGTGCATATAATAATGTAGTATACATTATGTGTATATAATAGTGTAGTATACAGTATGTGTATATAATAGTGTAGTATACATTATGTGTATATAATAATGTAGTATACATTATGTGTATATAATAGTGTAGTATACATTATGTGTGTATAAGAGTGTAGTATACATTATGTGTATATAAAAGTGTAGTATATATTATGTGTATATAATAATATAGTATACATTATGTGTATATAATAATGTAGTATACATTATGTGTGTATAATAGTGTAGTATACATTATGTTTATATAATAATGTAGTATACAGTATGTGTATATAATAGTGTAGTATACATTATGTGTATATAATAATGTAGTATACATTATGTGTATATAGTAGTGTAGTATACATTATGTGTATATAATAGTGTAGTATACATTATGTGCATATAATAGTGTAGAATAAATTATGTGTATATAATAGTGTAGTATACACATTTTTTTGATTTTGCGTTTGTTTCCTTTCAGTATAGTACATAGAAATTTGAAAACTCTGGCTTTTGTAGTCTCAGAGAAGAAGACGTTTTTAAATTGTTCCCTATATAAGTCTACATATATGTACAATTTATGTCCCTGTGGCGGGGCCAGATTTTACCCCAGGATCAACATTTTATCAACTAGGTAGAGGACTATAAGTTGATGCTACATGTAATTATAATATATGAGAGCTCTGTGCCTTATGACTTCATAGAAGAATATTCTTTTAAGTTTCCCTAATAAAAGTCTATGCAAAGCATGCAATTTCTCTATATACAAACTTTGGACCTCAGGGGCGAAGCCGTTTGTTATCCAGGGGAATCCATTTGAACAAACTTGATAGTCCAGGGGTTGGCTTTTATTTATAAAGAAAAACAACTGTCACAATCAGTTCAATGGTTCTTGAGAAGAAAATTGTTAATGTGTTGACCATATATGGTACCTACTGTTAAACAATTTGAAAACAACTGACCGTGAGGATCGTTCATGTGAAGTATGATCAAATTTGACTATGCGGTTTCAGAGGAGATGTCGTTTACAATTGTTGACGGAAAGACGTACGGACGGACAGAATGACGGACAGACGACGGACAAAGTGATCATAATAGCTCACGCGAGCCTTCGGCTCAGGTGAGCTTACAAGCGTGTGGAAATAAATACATATACAATATCATCACTTTTGATTTTATCAACATTGAAAAATGCCAATCATCATGTTCAAATCCATCAACATATCATGTCAGCACCGTGTTGATCAATTACAATCCCCGTATTAATTAAAAAGGACCGCGCGTTAAATGCTTAAAATAGCCCTTGTGGGTAACCTAAGTAAGCACATATTACTGTGCAACATGTATTTCCATGTAACTAATGGGTCATTTAGGGAAACATTCATTTTGTTTAAACCATTTAGAATATAAAATATCATTATGTTTCAACTTTAAGACGGAACCCTAGGCCCCCATAAGACCCTTTATGTAGCCGCTTTAATTCCGCAGTGTTTGTTTTATTTTGTGCTATCTACGTTTACCATGAACTTGTAGAATCATGTTTTGATTCAATGTTAAATTAGATATAAATGTCGAACTGAAATATAGCAGTCAAGAACAAAAGTCAACCGATATCACACACAAAACCAACAACTATACAGACCGTTATAAAAATGACTGGAAGAAGACAGTCAGACGAGAATTATATACATAATATACGTTTTACGTTTAATCATCGTTATTGATCGCCTTCACCTTGTTAAATGGTTCAGTCCCATAAGTGTATGTACGGATTACTTTATCATATTGGCAATCTCATCATGTTATACCAATGTAACTGCTGGAACTGTTTCAGGTTTAAGGTATGAAACATATTATACATATACACCTTATTGTATTGTTATTTCATATCGACGGTACTGATAGTCACTCGTTAAATAATGTTGATGGCAATTTTGAGGAAACACTTTCTACTTTGTCTAGGACCTTTTTATTTGGACATCTGTCTTGATACACATCAACTGAAGAACACGATCGTTTAGACCATTTACAAGTGAACTCTTTGAATCTTCATTAGCCAATTATGTTTATTCTAAAAAAAAACAATAAACAAAACATGATAATAATAGTTCAGAAGTTAATGCAATCAAGTATTAAACATTCAATCGTATATGTTTTGAATCCAGAAATCATGCGCCCTATATTGTCACTTACATATCATGTCAGAGCGTTCAATGCAACTGTTTACTATTAATGTTCTCCGGCCATGATTTGTTTCATGATCATGTTTATGTTTATTAAATCGAAATCAATACACAACAATATATATTTAAAATTCACATATTGAAATATCTGTGAAAAGCGATAATAAGATTTTATTTGATGAGGTAGAACATTTTGAACATGTAAATTAATCCACAGGTAAATGTATTTATCAATTATCTGGAAATAGTTGTGCAGCTATACAATTCAGATTATTTCACTTTCCTGTGCAGTCACGCAGTGGTAAAAGTAGTATCTACGTCATGCAAATATCAAGCCTAGTTGTGGATATCATCATAATAGTCTGGTTGAATGATATTTTGTGAAGTTATGGCCCTTTACATGTTTTGATACACAAACTTTGTCCGGACTAGTTATGATGATCCCTGGCCGAATTACTACAAAACTTGGCAAGGATGATCAGTACCCAGTCTAGTTGCGCATATCATCACCGAGTTCTGGTTGAAATAATGTTGGCAGGGTTATGACCTTTTAAAATGTTTTATTACACAAACTTTGTCCGGATTACTTCTCCTGAACCCCTGGCCGGATTTCAGAGAAACGTTGCAGGGATAATCAGTACCTAGCCTAATAGTGCATATCATCACCGTGTTCCGTTTGAAAGATGTTTAGCCGAGTTATGGCCCTTTGAATGTTTACATTACTTATCCGGACTAGTGCAGCTGAACCCCTGGCTGAATTTCTTCGAATTTGGCAAGGCTGATATCAGTATCAAGCCTAATTGTCCATGTCAGCGTTGTGTTCCAGTTGGATGATTTTTGGTAGAGTTATGGCCCTCTACAGTTAACCGATGACAGTTATAGAATCCCGTCAAAAAATACCTCCGAAAACATATCATTCCTATTGGGCTACCTCAAAGCGCCTCTAATTCAAAAGGTTTCAGAAACATGTGGTTTGAATTTAGAAATGATATTTTTTAGGATCAACGTCAGAAACTACTCCGGAAAACATGTCTCATATCTAAAAATATCCAATTTAATAACAAGAAGGTTCACTTTTGGGAGTGGCTCTATATAAAATGTTGCTTTTGTCAGAATCGGCTAGATGCAGGGAACAAGAATGAGTCAATATGTTAAAAATTAGGCACGGACACTCATTTACATTTGGAACACATACTAATATGAAACTTGCTGTTGCAAATAAATTGTGTTACTTATATCTGAAAGCGTACATGTTGCTTTACATGTTTATTATTGATTTGGCCTTGTAGAACAGCTAAAATTAGAATAGATGTAAACATGTTTATGTTTTATTTAGATAAATATATTTAAAAAACTTACTCTTTAATTTGGTTATTGTGTAATGTTTGTCAACATACATGTATAGGTTATTTTGACTTGCTGTATAATTGCTGCAATTATCCAGCTCGTCAACTTGTATTGTTGCATTAAACTCATAAAACTCACATGTTTGATCAAGAAATATCAGCCGAAATTAATGTGATGTTGCTGCTGGTACGCCGATAGCAATTAGCACAGGCCATAATGAAACCGATGACAGTTATAGATTCGCCGTCAAAAGATACATTAGAAAACATATCGTTCATAGTGGACAACCTCAAAGGGAGGTAGGGGTGAAATTGAAGTGCCTCTAAATCAAAAAGTTGAACTCATAGGGAAAAAACGATAACAAATTTGGAATCTTCGTTAGAAAATATATGTCTACCCTTGGAACCCCATGGCGAAAAATATAGATTTTTTGAAGTAGCTCTAAATCAAAAACGATTGGTTTAAATTTAGAAATGATGTTAGTTTTAGAAACAACGACAAAAACTACACCGGAAAACATTTCTAAAGAAATAGCCCAAAACAAGGAAGTGGACTTTTGGGTATAAAAAAGTGACTTTTGTCAGAATCGGCTAGTTGCAGGGAGCAAGCAAATGTGTCCATATGTTAAAAATTAGGCATGGACACTCGAACTCATTTACATATGGAACATATACTAATATGAAAATAGATGTTGCAAATGAATAGTGTTACCTGTATCTCAAAGGGTACATGTTGCAGTGCATGTTTATTATTGATTTGGCCTTGAAGAAACAGCTAACATCAGAATAGATGTAAACATGTTTATCTTGTACGCAAATTAATTATGCAAATCCATTTATGATGATAATGACTGTTCTCATTGGACGGTTTTAATGGGGAATCCTTCAGGAACAGTTGTATTGGGGGAATCCTTCAGGTACAGTCTATGACAGTATATAAACTCTGTGAGCAGCTCATGAGATCATTCGCGTTCCGACCACAGGATAAGCAGGCCGTGTCCATCTACAGCTCTACCCTAACTTATCAGGCGATATCGACAAGTCCTGCGGGAGGATCAACAACTGTGCCCTTTATGCAGGAGATAGGCTTTTTATCTACACCTGTACATAGTTTTAAATTGTTTTACGTTATAACGTGGAACTAAACAGTGCCGTTTATTACAACTACTGATGTACTGTTGGGGATGCGCTGATCACCGATACCGATGCTGGACAAACCATGCGAGATGTACACATGTCGTATGAATAGTCACAGATACAAATGCCCCATCTCATAGTACTGCGACAGTACTGAAGTTCACACACAACATAACTACTGCCTTTCTCTAAGCCATACCACTGAGTGTCGTCTGCTGTAAACACTACCACGTGTATACACTTCTCAGTCCATGACCCCACAGGCTCTTTCCTCTATATTGTCAAGTTTCTGTCAATTGGGATTAAAAAAAGAACGAAACTAGGAATAAGAAATACTTTTTCACAAATATGTTTGTACCAATACAGTTGTTTAATACCAGTTTACTGTACCAAATATTAACCGTTCGTTTAATATCAGTTTACTGCTGTACCAAATATTTTTTTTTTTTATGAGGTGTAGTTTTCAATATTTTGAAAAAGGACTGCCTGATTTAACCCATTATAAATGTATCTGAAAAACCTGCCCTTGATCCATCTAGTGGCTTTTATACGGCAGTTGGGCCTTTAATATTTTGTACTGTTGGGCAGGGGTAGCTGTAACAGTGTTGGGAACTAAACAAAATATATAAAATTTAAAAAGAATAAAAAGTAAAAAGAAAAACATAATAATAATAAAAAATAATTAATGAGAATTCCAAGAATTATCCACAAATCCTGACGGGTTGGAACCGCAGATGAATGTAGTTCTCGAAACCGAAAACCGAAAATAATTCGATCAAACCGTTTTTCTGTGACAAGTCAAAATGCTTAAAAAATCGCAATTTTTCAACAGGTCGACATTATATCAGAATCAATCATATCAAAACGAGAAGTTTTCAATAGGGGTACAAGTTACATGTTTGTTTTCAACTAATAACATGTTCGGGTTTTTATTTTTGTTTGATTACCAACACTGATACAGCTACCTGTGCTTTTGATGGAAGGGTATACCACTAAATATGCTATATTTGAAGTTAAATTAAGGACTATTTATCTTTTTAAATGTGAAAACAAGTGGGTGGGGTACATCATATAAATATCTATGCTTTCATGGATAGTGAATTAAAATCCCTCATAACCAAGATATGAAATGGATAATACTAATTGGTTTAAAGTAAAAATTGGAAATTATAATTTTAAAATAAGATATTTATTCTTCATAAAGGAACATTATTTTAGATACCGTAGTTCCTTATATATATTCCAGATATTTCTATAAACTTACCTGAATAATAAAGTCCAAATATCCAAGCAGATGCAACCACCATTAACATCCTTTAAAACTGCCTACGTTCTTAGCAATTGTTATTTCAAATCACCAACTCACACAGACTTTTGCATTAAATGCAGACTTTCACTTTACACAATAAAGTAGTGCATGTGCTTGGTATGGTAAGCAGTAAGTGACAGAATATCAGTGTTTACAATGTTATTAAAAGTTTCGTGTAATTCTTGAATGGACAAGTTCATTTTGTGACAGGTAAATGAACTGACCATATGGTTACTGACCATATGGTTTCCAGACAGACATTGGCAAGGCATATAGACAGTATAATAAACGAAGTACATATTTAATATACCTATAAATCAATGAATATCAATGCACCACTGCACAAGTCTGTTTGGAGATCTGAAACTTCATATGTTATGTCTTGCTGGTCATATAGAACTTCATATACAACTGTGGGTTCACCGTCTCTACCCTTCTTCACATCATGTACAGTACCTGCCAAATAAACACAGTGCATACACGGGTGACAATCGCTTCTCATTGTTGAGTTTCTAACTTCTCCATGTTAGTTGGACCTGCTGTATGATTTACAAAAATTATAGATATTTTAATTACCAGGGCATTTAACTGAATTTCACTAGATTACCGATACGTGATTTTTGGACTAATATTTTCTTTTTGCACATTGAGAGAACTAAAGGCATAACATGTTAATATATTGTCAAATTGAAGTATGCTATCAGGGAAATCTTTTTCCTTGTTCAATTTTGGGAAACAGTATGAAAGCCAAATTAATGATATTAGCTGCCGGTAATGACAGATTAGCAGTTGAAATTGTTTCAAATATTTATGGCATTTATTAACCTGAAAATTATATTATTTTCAGTCAGTAAAACGGACTTTTCATTTCTAGTACATTTGAACCACTGTGTTTCCTTTGTAGTTTCGTAAATACACCATTCATGTGAAATTCTTCTTCCAACACATTTACTGAGCACTTTTCTCTTCTGTCGTGGATGACTCTGTAGTTACAGTTTGGGGTATTTTATATCGGCTGTAGTAAATGCTTTAAAGGTGTTGTTTGTTACACTTTATATTTTTGTTTACTCCGATTTCACTATATATTTATATTGTAGGTGGATAAAAAACGTTGTTTAAAATATTAAACGTCAACCTGTGCATTAAGCAGAAACAGAAGCATGTATTTCAAAAGAAAATGAATTTAATGGAACTGAATTTGGATGAAGTTTACAGTGTTCCAGTGTACGTGTGACATACTCATGAATATGCATATGTATCAATATATATATATTATTTATTTATTTTCTATTTAGTTTTCAAAAACATATATTTAATAGTCCGAATTGTTCATCATGTCACCAAGGCACAGGTTAGTTATTTGACCATACGTTATCATAATAAATTTACTATTGTCAATTACCTTTTACAGCATCATTAATTTAGACACTTGATACAATTGATTTAAATTAGGATTAAGCCATAAAACGAAATATTTCTATAATGAAGTGTCCTTCCTCCACATTTGTTGCATTACATGTATGTTACAGTAGTGCAAAACGTGACTTAGTACATACGTTAATGGCATGGTAATGAATTCAGTATAAGCACAATAATTCCATTTATGGCATTTATATTATTAGTATTTTATCGCTAGGGCTGTATCTTTACTGCAACTGGTCTGTGGCGTTTGAGTGTATCTGTATTGCAACTGGGCTGCATATGTGGTGTCTCTGTACTACAACTGGGCTGTGGCACATATGTACATGGAGATGTCAGTTGATTTGATTTGTTACTGCCCTGGCAACAGGAGCATCACCTGGCTACAAATAAGACAACTAAAGGCAATTGATAATGTTCGGCAGAGGATCTTACATGAACATGAGTGCTTGTTTAATATTAAATTTATTAATTGAGTGGAATAACATTTGCTGTGCTGAACTTGAAAATTGATGCAACCTACATGTATAACACGATGTTGTATGTTTATATGATGACATCACAACTATGTTGACTCGCTACATATATTTTCTGTACAACACTGAAAACATTCACTGTAGCTCACTGATTTCTTTTACTCTATATGTTAGTAGACACGATTTCGATGCACATAGAGTTAAAAGAACAAATGCAATTGATTATTAGATTGAAAAGTTTGTACGACATAAGGTAAAGTTTCAATTTTTTTTTTTTAAATTTCGATCACCAAATTAATGGTAATCCATTTATTCACACCGTAATAGGTCTGTGAGAAGTCGGGGCTTGGCCACCCCTCAACAAACCGTACATATATAGATGTAATATGCATAATATTTGTTATATAAACAGTTTTCAAAATATTTAGAAAAAAATGCATATCATGATTAGAAACTATATAAATGGGGAGGTTTTTTTAAAATTTCTTTCCAAATAAACTTGGTTTCTTCATATTTACAGATAATGTTTGTATGGAAATGGATGGATAGGAAACCCCTGGGCACAGCCAATTTTTACCATAGGAACTTCATTTGTACAACTTTTGTAGTTTAGGAGATGGCGATCAATAAATAAATAAATAAAAACATTCAAAATCTGTTCAGCAGTTCTTGAGAAGAAGATTTTTGAAGGTATTGACCATATACATGTATGGTAAAGGCGGCCATGTTAGATGTCGCATTGACCTAATTTGTAACATTTTGGAATAATTTGACCTCAGTATCACCCATGTGAAATTTGGTCAAAATTATCCAAGGATAAGTCATTGCTCTAAGGATAAGTCATTTAACGAAGAGCTAACGGACGGACATAAAACGGTCACAATAGCTCACTTTCAGACTTCGGCTCAGGTGAGCTAAAAACTGTCATTGAATCAGCGATGAAATAACAAAAGTGAAAAGCAAAAACTGTTAATTGTTGTCATTTACAACAGAATCTTATATGACTTAAGTAATGTATTGCACAGAAATGAAAGGAGACAAAAATACCATTTAGAACGCATTTTTGACAGTTGAAAATATTTCAACTTGCCAAAAAAAGCACATGGTGTGAACAATATAATTTCTACCCCTGATTGCGCTAACATTTCTCTGAAAGATGTTGCTCCTTAGTATCTTCTTCAACTTGTTTAATGTCGTCAGAAGATTTTTCAACCACTTTTGTGTAAAATTGATCAGAAATATGTGTACGTCTTTCCGCGCCAACATCTTTGGTATCTATTAAAACTGACTGTCCATACTCTAATTTTGCTTTTTTACTTGGTTCTGTGCAGCTCTTTTGGTTCGTCTTTCTTCTCTGATTTTTGGCCTTTCCTGTGTGTTGTGTCTTTAATGAGGTTTCCAAGTGATTTGCTTTCTGCCGGAATGTCTCAACAAAAAACTTCTCTGGCTGTTTTTCTGTGATTCTTTGGTAGGCTATTGGTGACCAAGCAGGTCCCAAGTTTTTGCGCAGTGCACACCTAGTTTGCCAAGAACCCCGATTACATCGGTTTACCATCTTACTGTCTGATTACTGGCAACTAGGTGTCATGAACGACATAGTTATCACGTTAGACAATTACAATTTACAATGATTATTTATCTAAACCGCCTCGAGTATATACTCAACCAACAAATCCATACTTAAACCATATACAAGAAACCATAAATATCCTTCATCTGGGTTCAGCAATAAGGCTTAACAGGTTTGATGCTTAGCAAACTGTGAGTAGTATATACATGTCAATGGGTGGGATTATCTATTTTACTCTAGGTATACGGCTGACAATGGCGTGACTAGTGAGTCTTACGTGTGCACTTACTACCCATACACGGTAGTATAAGTCACTGACTACCCATACATATTAAATCTAAGAAAACCTAGTATACATATCGTTGTTAATTTATCTGTTTTGGGAAAAGTATTTAAGATACTGGATTTTTCAAAGACGAGTTGAAAGACAATTTTGTATTCTATACAGTGATTGCGTTTTAGCTTTACTAAAAACGAACTAAATAACAAAAAATACCTTCGTTTGACCGTATGTGAAACTGCGACTGCGACAGTGACTCGGCAAATTAAAAAAATAAATATATATATACATAAATATCGTTGCTGATTTGCTGATTTTGGGAACATATTTTGAGTTAGCTGGTTAATTCAAAGACATGTTAAAAGCTAATTCTGGCTTCTATAAAATGATATCTGTTTTAGCTTTACTAAAAACGAACTAAATAACAAAATATTCGTTCGTTTATCCGTCATAATTCGAAACTGCGACAGTGACATGACACGGCAAACACTTAATACATATATATATATATATTCAGATCGTTGCTGATTTAGTTCTTTTGTAAAAAGTATTTAAGCTACCTGGCCAAATTAAATACGAGCTGAGAGATTATTCTTTATTCTATAATGTGACGTCTATTTTAACTTTAATAAACGAAATAAATAAGATGACCGTATGTGAAACTACGACAATGATCATGTGATTCGGCAAATTGTACATATACATGCATAATGATATCATGTAAGTACATAAGTCAGCTGGCTCATTAGGTAACTCGACTTGATTTTGGCTTCAGTTGTCTTCAGTTGTCTTGTTTAATTAAACTATGATGGTCGTGTTAATGACTTTTACACGTGTTGGTGTACCTTAAAACTCTAGTTCGGTTCTGGTTGTATACAAGTCAATTATGTATTACATTTAACAAAAGTATGGAGTTACAGATATGCAAAATCAGCCTAGAACCTTTTCACAGCCCACTTCTGTGTGCAAAAGGGGTTGTTTACATGTGCAGTTTTTAGAGCCATTCACTGTAACTGCCAGGCATGTATATAGCTGATGTAATTGATAAGACACACCTTCAATCTTCCCCTGCTAGGGCAGGGAAAGTTTTGCCTTTAAGTCAATCCCATTTTGTTCTCTACTCGTTTATCATTGATTCCTGAAAAGAAAATCTCTCCATGAGGATGAACGCATGCATTTTAAAAAACTGTCTATTACACCGCCATACATTACGATGAATTGAATTCTAAAGTCTACATATCGTGCATACTACGTTTATTTATGTGTGAAGTCAACTGGCTTGACAACATTGACTCAAACATTGACTCTTTTGTGTTCGATTTTTATAAGACTATGTATATTAAATAAAAGTGCAATAGAGAAAGTGGATGTACAGAAGCTAGAGCGTTGTTATACATAAACATAGTTGCCTACTGCAGTAAAGCTTGAAGTCGTGTAAACGCCCAAAATATAAAACGTCATGTAATAAATCAAAACATATAAATACAGTCATGCTAAGAGTACTGTTGAAATACACGTGTTAATGCCATGCTTGTAAGGGACAGACTGACCACATCATCGGAATTAAACCACCACGGGCATATACACAGTGACAAAAACATTCCAATGTACATTATGTAACAGGGCATTCAGTCAACGAGACCGTCACGATAATCATATGCGTACACACACTGGCGGAAATTAGTTCAAGTATGTAACAAGACATTCGCATATAAACACCATCTCATGAGACACAGATTAACACACACTGGCGAGAAGAAGCCATTTAATTGTACAGTATGCAACAAGTCCATGACATCACGAGGAAATCTCAATAGTCACATGTTAAGACACACTGGCGAGAAGCCATTCAAGTGTACAGTATGTAACAAGTCGTTCACAGTACGAGGCCATCTCAATAGTAACATGTTCACGCACACTGGAGAGAAGCAGCATACATGTACAAAATGGGATAAATCATTCACACGACTAGAAAGTATCAAGAGTTACATGCTAACACACTCTGGAGATAAGCCGTATACATGTACCATATGTGACAAGGCATTTAGACTGCGATCACATCTCAGAGGACACATGCGTATACACACTGGTGAGAAGCCGCATACATGTACCATATGTGACAAGGCATTTAGACTGCGATCACATCTCAGAGGACACATGCGTATACACACTGTTGAGAAGCCGCATACATGTACCATATGTGACAAGGCATTTAGACTGCGATCACATCTCAGTGGACACATGCGTATACACACTGGTGAGAAGCCGCATACATGTACAATATTTGAGGACTCATTCAGACTGTGATCACATCTCAGTGGACACATGCGTATCACACTGGTGAGAAGCCGCATACATGTACAATATTTGAGGACTCATTCAGACTGCGATCACATCTCAGTGGACACATGCGTATACACACTGGTGAGAAGCCGCATACATGTACAATATTTGACGACTCATTCAGACTGTGATCACATCTCAGTGGACACATGCGTATACACACTGGTGAGAAGCCGCATACATGTACAATATTTGACGACTCATTCAGACTGCGATCACATCTCAGTGGACACATGCGTATACACACTGGTGAGAAGCCGCATACATGTACAATATTTGAGGACTCATTCAGACATCGAAAAGCTCTAAAAAAGCACATGTTAATACACAAGGCTTAAACGCTTTTTTGTGAAATTATGTAACAATGTATTTTCACGTCGAGTATCACACATGTAAGAACACACTTGTGTAAAGTCATAAAGAGTACAGAAAGAGAAAAGGCATTCTCTCGTCGATATAATCTCAATATACATATGTTTTTACAAACTGGCGATAAAAGATATACGAGGCAGTTGTGTAATAACGTATTTGCAATCACATCTGATCACCTCTCTATGTGCATATTCACACCAGCTAAGCCTTTCAAGCATATGAATTAGGGACATGTCATACAGACAATCTCATAAACAGATGTGTACATAGACTGTTAATGCGTACATTATGGGAACCATCATTCAAATGATCTGAGCATCGCACACTACACATACTGATACCCTGGCTGGACGGTGTTGAAGCACTGAGTGTGGCATGGCAGTCGCAGATTGTAACATTATTGATCTGTAATAATCTGTATATGTCATAGTCTTACCGCTGAGAACAACTGTGAATAGAGGAACACATACATGCATATACACACTGCAGAAAAATTAACACATGCATATACATACTACAGATAAAGGAACTCGTGCATATACATACTGCAGAGAAATGAATACATGCACATATTTATTGCAGAGAAACGAACACGTGCATGTACATACTGCAGAGAAATTAATACATTCCTATATATAATGCAGAACAATGAATACATGCATATACATGCTGCATAGAAAGGAACACAATGCGTATACATACCGTAGAGAAAGGAACACATGCCTATTCATACTGTAAAGAAGGGAACACATACGTATACGTACTGTAGAGAAATGAACACATGAGAATGTATTCTGCAGAGAAAAAAACACACTTATATTGATACTGCAGGGAAATGAACACGTGTATATGTACATATGCGTCTACGTATTGCAGATAAAGAAACACATGCGTATACATACTGCAGAGAAATGAACACGTGTATACGTACTGCAAAGAAAGGAACATATGCATATGTACACATGCGTCTACGTATTGCAGATAAAACACATGTGTATACATACTGCAGAGAAATGAACATGTGCATATACTTACTGCAGTGAAGCCGGTTACAAGTTATAAATGTGTATTCTTTTCAGGTAAAGGCTTACACATGCACATGGTTATCCGTGCTGGAGAGTTGATGTAAATGGCAAGATTATTGCAGGATTTGTACAATCATCATAATTATGTTGTCTGATACTGTGTATATGTCGTACAGTGACATATCTCACACATGGGTGTACATATATTGGTGAGAGATCGTGGATGTGTAGTACAGTGACATATCTCACACATGGGTGTACATATATTGGCGAGAGACCGTGGATGTGTAGTACAGTGACATATCTCACACATGGGTGTACATATATTGGCGAGAGACCGTGGATGTGTAGTACAGAGACATATCTCACACATGGGTGTACATATATTGTTGAGAGACCGAGTATGTGTAATACTGTTCAGACTGAGAGACTGTTCATGTATAATACAGACTCAATTACATGTATCATACATGTATGTACATATATTGGTGGTGAGAGATCGATTATATGTAATACTGTGGCATATCCATACTTGGTTAACAGTGTATCACAGATTGATATACATACATGTAGACCGTTTGTGTGTAATACTGTGACATATCTCACACATGGTTGTACATATATTGATGAAGGACCGTGTGTGTGTAATACTGTGAAATATCTCACACATGGTGGTACATATATTGACGACAGATCGTGCATGTGTAATACTGTGACATATCTCACACATGGTTGTACACACCGTTTATGTGTAATACTGTGAATCTCAAGACACATATGATATACCACTATGAAGAGATGTATACATGTATATCACGGATTTGTCGTGTACGTCCTGCAAGCTCATTACTTGTGAAGCACAATCCGTATATAACATAGTTTGAGGTAAAGGTGGTTGCTGTAGATAAATTACATTTTAAAGTATATATGCTTTTCGTGGGTAATTAATTGAGTGTCGTAGACAAATTATTATGATTGCAAATGCATATGCTCCACTAGATAAATCAGTGCTGAAAATGCCCGGATATTGTAATTAAATCAGACTTAAAAGTATGGTAGTCCAAATATGAGAGAAGATGTGAAGATTGAACGTCATTTTTATATAAGAAAATGCTTGTAATATTATATTACTAAATGTTTCACACTGTCTTCACACTGTTCATTATGTGCTGAGATAAACATGTATGTTAAAAGAAATATTATTGGAAAAGACGGAAGTAGGTTTAAAATTTTGGAACTTATAAGTTATAGAGTATAGTGAAAATTAAAATATTATAAAACGACTGAATATCTAATAGTGCTCAATTAGTCAGATAATATTACTGGGTATCCAAACACATTCTTATTACAGATAATAGTACTGGGTATCCGAACACATTCTTATTACAGATATATGTAATGGGTGTCCATACACATTCTTATTACAGATAATAGTACTGGGGGTCCATACAGATAATAGTAATGGGTGTCCAAACACTTTCTTATTACAGATAATAGTTCTGGGTGTTCAAACACATTCTTATTACAGATAATATTACTGGGCGTTCAAACACATTCTTATTCAGATGATAGTACTGGGTGTCCAAACACACTCTTATTACAGATAGGTATTTATATATATTTATCCAAGTTTATATATATGTTCGTTGAATACACACCTGACAGCTAGACCAGATAGGTATCTGTATAAGCTAACAGCGGTTAAATTGATACATAGTTTGAACTTCGTTTTCTGAAAATATTTCACCTTTAAATGTAACGGACATGGTTTATGATATTAAGTTAGTATATAACATTCGATAAGATAGTGAAATGTATATTACTTTTACTGACTTGAAGAGCCTCAGGAAAAAGTCGGGTATGTTTGGAAAAAGGAGTCATTTCGAAAATAATTATTGTCTACGAATATATTTCTTTCCAAATCGTCTGATAAATAATTATGTTAGCAAATATCATGTACTTCAAGACTGTGAAACAAAACTATTTTAACACGCCAGTGTACTTGTTGTTTGTAGAACAATGCAAATGATGTATTTTGGAGCGAAAAAGGCACACATTTTGTCTTTAACTGTAAAACCTACATTTATTTCGCAATTTGAGTTTTCGAATTGTAATATTTCTTTGAAAAATGTGATTGAAAATTTAGAGCACGTGGTTAGGTTTGGGTAAATGTTTAGGTGTATATAATATTTTTATAAGACTGGAATAATCCCTAACATGTAGTGCTAAACCTCCTTATTACTGGGTGTAATCGGTGTCGTACAGAGTAGTTTTTCCTTCCCCTAGAGTTTAAGATGAATGATTAAATATGTATATCTGAGACTTCATTATTTGTATATTGTCAGAATATCTACTGAAAAACATAATTCATGCATCAGGTTAATAAGTTAATATAAATAATGTCATATATTCATGTTTTTGTTCTTCAATTTTCCTATGATTCACCTGCTGGGCTGTTTCGAAGATAATGCCGTGTTTGATAGATTTGACGTGAACTCCAGTTAGTTCTATTGAAAATATTCTTGTATTCCCTTCGAGGTAGCCCACAGGCCATGATGTCTTTTAAAAGTCGGATTCCAAACTACATTGTTCAACTGTTGCACATTAGACGGTATAGCGGTGTATGCACTGGGATTTGATTGTCCTGAAGTTATAAAATGAAACTTTAATAACGACACTTGGTTATAATCCCACTGATGTTTGAGTACATAGAGCAGCCGTACAATTTGATCATACTGAATTGCATCTAAATGAGTTTAATTATTATTAAAATACGGTTAACGAATGTCCGGATTTTATAAAATGAAACTTTAATATCGACACTTGGTATATAATATCATTGATGTTTGAGTGCATAGTGCAGCCATACAATTTGATCATACTGAAGTGTGTCTAAATGAGTTTAATTATTATTGTAATACGGCTAACGAGTGTCCGGATTTTATAAAATGAAACTTTTAATAACGACACTTGGTATATAATATCGTTGATGTTTGAGTGCATAGAGCAGCCATACAATTTGATCATACTTAATTGTATCTAAATGAGTTTATTATTGTAATACGGTTAACGAGTGTCCGGATTTTTTAAAACGACACTTGGTGGATACTACACTCAGGTTTTATTTAGGATTGATGCAAATGAAGTGGAGATTGCGGATGGGCTCTAGGATCCTACACAACGCTTCCAATAATCACTTGACTTTTAGACAAAGGGAGATAATTTTGACAAGATCTCAGAAAGGCTCTGGGGATTACCGGAAATAAATGACTCTTAAATTTCACAAATATGAAGGTTAGCTAACCGCTATTCGATACTTTGGGGTTTTACATATTTTGTTTGATCTAGTTATTTGACTTCCCGGGAAACCCGCGTTGATCTATTTGTAAAATGCGGAGTACCAAGAATGTATTAGGGGTTATATTAATGCCCAACAATATTAAAGGAATATGTTCTTTATTTAAAGAAAGATTCATTATTTCAATTTAGTTGGGTACAATTAGCTTTTGCCAGATTTAAAGCTACTTCGTCTAGGAATTAAGTGAAAAAGGAAGAGTATGTTCACAACAATGATGATTTGACTACATACTAGAACCAAACTCAGTTGTGGTGGTCTGTGATGGTGATTGTTGACTTGTCTTGGTTAACGACGGCCATTTCGGATTGCCACAACTTATTAACGACCGATTTAAATTGCGACCCCGAGATAAGAGTCTACAAGAGAATTAGCCAGGGCGGAGTTCCAGGACTAAGTCTACTGAACAAACATTCTGACCGGAATGTATATACACTGAATATGAAACTTCATGAAACTTTAAAGTATTGTTCACACTTAACATATCTTAAACACAAAGGAAGGTCGTTACACATGACAGATAGAATTTATCGATATTTAAATACATGTGTTTTACTAAACAATGAATTAAGACGACTTACCAGTCGAATTCATCGATCAAACATGAGTAACACTAATTACAAAAAATTGCAAAGGACGGAAGTCTTAATTACAACTGACTCCAGTGCCAACTGCTGTAACCTACTCGTTAATGACTCCAGTGTCAACTACTGTAACACAAATGACTCCAGTGTCAACTACTGTAACCCACTCGTTAATGACTCCAGTGTCAGCTACTGTAACCTACTCGTTAATGACTCCAGTGTCAACTACTGTAACTTACTCGCTAATGATTCCAGTGTCAACTACTGCATACTGCAACTTACTCGTTAATGACTCCAGTGGCAACTATTGCAATTTACTCGTTAATGACTCCAGTGTCAACTACTGTAACCTTCTCTTTAATGACTCCAGTGTCAACTACTGCAACTTACTCGTTAATGACTCCAGTGTCAACTACTGTAACATACTCGTTAATGACTCCAGTGGCAACTACTGCAACCTACTCGTTAATGACTCCAGTGGCAACTACTGTAACCTACTTGTTAATGACTCCAGTGACAACTACTGTAACCTACTCGTTAATGACTCCAGTGTCAACTACTGTAACCTACTGGTTAATGAATTCAGTGTCAACTACTGCAACCTACTCGTTAATGATTCCAGTGTCAACTACTGTAACCTACTCGTTACTGAGTTGACACTTCCGAATATTATCTCGTATCCTGTGTGTAAGCTTAGGCAATCACTATATAACCCTGAGTATGAGATTAGGCAGTCGCTATATAACCCTGTGTGTAAGATTAGGCAATCACTATATAACCCTGTATATAAAGTTAGACAATCACTATATAACCCACTGTGTGTAAGGTTAGGCAACTAATATATAACCCATTTCGCGCATTTGCAGTTCATTCCGTGGCTGAGCTGTTGCGTTCATTTCCATTGAATGTGTTCGAATAATTTCAAGAAAGTAAGCTGTCTTCGTTATTACATTAACACTTACTATGTTGCCTATGTTATATAAATGGTAGCATGTTTGGTAATTGAGTTGTTTATCGTTGGTGATGGCACTGAGATAAAGTAAAACCACCCAGTGACATATATATAAATTGGTAGTTATATCACTATCTACGGACCTTACCATCATTGCTTGTAATGGCATATATAACATCCACTGTGAATAATATTTACCACCGGTTAAACGCTTTAAATCGGCGACATAGTTACACACGCATTAGATGTAACACGATTCACTCATTTGAAAATAAAATACATGTATATGTCACAGGCGTAATAATAAAGGTCTGTGTGTAGTCTTTGATTTTATGAGTTTAAACATATCCTGGCGTCACGTGTTTTCCACGTTCACCGTTAAGCTAATTTTGTCAGATTGTGGATGATTTCAGAGTTCACCAACTAAAGATTTGTTGACAAACACAATACAATTACATAGCTAATGTTGTTGTTGTTTGGCTTTTTTAATATACATTTGAGAAATGCGTCGCAACAAAATGAAAAGTCCATAACTCGTTTTCCCTTTACACAGTAATTCCAAAACTTCCCTTCAAACAACTTACTATTACAAGACTAATACATCACTGATTGAAAAATGCAATGTTCCTGCACTGACACAAATATGATGACCAAAATGTTCGAAGTCTATTTAAGCATGAACGTTATCACCTGTCTTACACGTTTTCATTTTTGTTTCCCTCTTTAGAATAGATCATTGCGCTAACAAGTGCCCAGACTGCGAGTGTGTTTGTTTGTGCTATGTATACGGCAAAAGTTTCAAAGTTATTTTCCTTATATAATCGTCTTTTGTTATAAAATATTTCTTATTAATTAATTTAATAGTTATAATTAATTAGTAGCTATGTATATACGTTGTAATGGTTAATATAGTAACTTGTGCATTATGTCTGTATGATTTGACGATCATGGATATAGTTTTTTTATAACATATATTAACACACGACTAACCTAAACAACATAATTGTTATTTCAGCGTATATTTGTTAATAAAATAAACCTTGGATATGTTGCAAGTGTTGCAAAAATGACAAAATTTAATAATGATATTTAATTTTTTTGTTATGAAACAAATCCCAAAAGTAACTTTATTGAAACATTCGTTCATGCAGTTTAACGTTGTATTTGCATGTCACATAAGATAGCAAATGCCTTCAGGTTCATTTTGTCATTTTGTGTCACGTTCATTAAAGTTCTTCATCATCATCCCTGTAATGTTTCAGGTACTATTTGAGTAGCAATCTCATTAAAATCAAACAAATTATAACGCTACGATACTCAACACTACTAAGGATCTGACAACACTGCATTGGATGTCACGTTAGATTGACCTTTCGATTAGTCAATCAGATTTCAGCCTACATAATCGAATCAACCAATCGGTATGTACTGCTTCACTGCACATGTCGTGCTTCAGTCAAACTGTGGAGCAGTCTCGGTATTGAAAGAGACAATGTCCGTAACTTATCAAACTCAAAATAATTGCGTTGACAAACAAAACACATCAACCATTATTGAATATTTACTGGTAAAAAACACAAGATTGTTTGACGGAATGTTGCTGCATTGCATCCATATGTTCATCAAAAGAACACTCAATCATCTCTGCGTATTTCGATTGGGTTTCCTTCATATGTTTGGTGACCATTTCTCGTACCACTGCGTGCTTTTCTACATATCCAAGCAAGCACTTAGCAACACATCGGAAAAACAATTTCCGTCCTTTACATGTTTATATTTTAAAAGAAGAACACGTAAGTTCACTCATTAAGGCTTTTCCTTGCATTTTTTTATTGAATTTGGTAAACAAATATGAACTGCTTTTTCTACCTATAGTTCACCTTCAAAAATAATAGTTCGTGGACTTGGTTTTCGGAATATCTTAAGGTAAGTATATGACTTATTTTCCGTTTGGGAAAATCGCTTATAATTTTAGTACAGAATAGTTAATGCCAAAAGACATTTAATCACAAAATAAAAACAAAAGTAATTTACATTAAGTAAGCCTAATACTTATCTTATCCATAACATTATCATTTGATTATTTTATTCAAAATAATAGTGTTAAGGATAAGAACAGTAGTATTTTCTTATATATTCAAGAATAATTTTAAAAAGTAATAATACTTACCATAGCTGTTAGATTCGCATTATGACGTAATTCGGCCCCGTCAATCAGTTCAAAATATTTGTATAGTCTGCTAGTGCCGATAACAAGTGGCGAAATACTCGTTGTTATGTGACTTTCTTGTGGTACGGACTATGCAAACTGATAAAATATGGATTTATTTACGGATCGGTGCTTTACGTTAGTGAATTGATTGCGATTTGAAGCTGGAATACTGCGCCGATATTAACATTTTCGGTAAAATTCATTTGTTTACAAAGGGGTAAGACAAACGACGAGCATGTTAGTATTTAGTGTGCATGTAATTGAGATTGTTTTTGAATATGCTGGTGTTCTTTTTCAGAGGTCACCAGCATTTCCAAAATTTGGCGTTCATCTCCTTTATAAACAATTATAATAATAGAAGGCAAATATTAAAAGTTACCAGTTCCTGTGGTGTTACCAGTCGCTTTCATTAAATCGAGTTTGATATTTCATCGGGATGTGTATGGTCAGAGTGGTTCATATATGTAAAACTTGGGGATCACCTCAACTTACGCGAAGGAGAGGAGCTACCCTCTTGGTTTTAAGTCACTATATCTAAGTAACTTATAACTCAGATAACAACAGTGACACAACAGCAAAATTGTTTTAACATTTTACATGACATGGTGTTATATTCCCAAATGAGCAATATGTTAGAAGTTTGTTACTAAATACATATAACTATAAGTTAACCGATTATGTATGACTGGGGTAAAAACTGTGTGTGGGGTGGGGGTGGGGGTGGGGGTGGGGGCGGGGGCGTAGTGTCTACTAAGAAGTATTGGTCCTTTTATTTATAAAGTAATTGCTTTGGATATATTAATTTGACCGAGGATTAGTTTACGTTTTGAAACAGACTATAGGTCGCCTTCACGTACGAAATACCAAATCTATTTATATTTGACCCCATTCGTGACAACTTGGCCAATCAGGTCATGATCGATATGTTGCGAATGGTTTGACCTGGATACACATGTAGTTACACAAACTTATAAAAGTGACAACAGCATTTACGATTTAATAATGACAACATTCTTGTGTAGGAGGAAAGGATAAGGTAGTCAAGACAATTAGAACTTATAGAATTGCACCTGCTATATTCATAGGCGCCGCGTGTTGACTAAACTTGCTAAAACTAGGACACGTGTGTGTGTGTGTGTGTGTGTGTGTGCGTGCGTGCGTGCGTGCGTGTATGTGTGTTTTCTCGGGCGGAGTTAGGTTTATACCTCTCATGAACAGACTCAATAAAACCGAGCCTGCTACTTTGATATCTTTTTTGTGTTTTTTGCTTCCAAAGGATCTCATTTTCAGTATTTATTATATTTATCTTTAACACGTTCATCTATATCACGTGGTGGTTTACAAATATGCACTACTATTTCGTAATACACTCGGTACATTTGCATGTTTAAATGTTTAAATTCCTCGTGCAAAATGTATTTCAACTGAAAGAAGCAGATCAAGCCTTACGCAACTGTTTATCGCCATGTAAACCGTTTGGACAAATATACGTGTGCCCTAACATAAAATACAATCTAGATTTGAAAAATAAATTAATAGCGGACTTAAAAAATAAATAATCGAAAATCAATCCTGTTACGTTTTTAAATGTACTGTGTATATGTTAAAATGCGTCTCAGTGACCGAATGGTTAACGACGTTACGATGTAAACCTACGTCTTTCACCGCTGCGGGTTCGAATCTCACTGGGAGCTCGACTTGTAAGTGAGGACGTGTCGATTCTTACGGAAGGCGGGAGGTGTATAGTACTGGTTCTACCCAGGAAAAGTGTGTGGTCTGCCTCAAACACAAAAAAAAAATAATTATGCCGTCATATATAACCTTGAACAGACTCAATAAAACCAAGTCTCTTGTTTGTGTTTGTTGCTTCCAAGTGATCCAATTTTCAGTATTTATTTACATGTGCTGAAAATGACTTAAAACACCATACAAACAAACAACCTGTTTCTTGTTAATTCTGGAAAATTGAGACAGTACGACCATTCGTAACTTCTTTTCTTACTATAACATTTTAAACATAATTTTACAGGGTTTCCAAACAGTAAATCCGGTAATATTATATATGTCATGGCTAAAGTTACCATTGTATAACGACGTTTTTGATTGATTATCATTTCCTTTGTTCAACGTCATTGTTAGCGTTACTGTAGATAGAAAAACAATGTGTTTGTCTTAATAGTAATAGAAATGTACGAAGAGGACATTTCAGACATGTTCCTCAACATATGAATATGAGGCTTGATTTTGCTTTACAGGTTACTCTGGTCAAGGTTTCTAGTGTCTCTTGTATATGAAAAAGAAACAAATGTTTACGTAAAACATCATGCAATAAAGGTGGATTCCAAGATCCTTTGATACCATTTGTCTCCAAAGTTGCTGTGAGCAAGCTCTAACACTTTATATAGAACCATGATTTTAGTTCAATAAGTTAACTTTCGTTTAAGGTGTCAAAAGTCGAACATAACTGTTTTTATAAATTCGAAGTGGCTTTAAAGCTATTAACTGAAGAAACAAATGTGTGTTCAACTATGTTGTGATATCGTTAGAACATTTGAGATTATTTGCTCGGGTAATGGTCACTTTTACTATAAACATATTTTTGGATTACAGAGCCGCCACTGAGGGAGGGGCGGATATATATGCATCCGGAAGCTTGTTCTACTCGTACTATCGCACTGACTCCTATGCGTGTTTTGAGGAAATCTTAGCCACTATCAACAGGTAAAAAGGTTGCCGCTTTGTCTTTCCGTACAACTCGGGAACTACTCATGGGATTGCAATACAATTTCAAACAACGACCAGCATAACTCTACCTTCATTCAAATTAGAGTTACTACCCTTTGTAATGTTATACTTATAATTCTTGTCCGGAGCGGAGCATAACCCAGAAACTACTTATGGTACTGCAGTGAAACTTCACTTAATGGTACTAGTACAGCTCCTTCGTGCAAAATATTGAATATTTGGCCTAAAAGCATGAAACTTGGCACAATCATAGATGACATCATATCAAACAGTTTTGGCTATAATGCCAAGCAAAAAAAATCCAATATGGCAGCCAAATTCGAAATGGCCTCCAAAATTCCTGAAATTTCACCTACTGTCTTTAGAGATATATAATAACACTAAAAATCAATAAATATTGTCCAATTTAATGTAAACATCTTCTCTATAATATATTGTAAAATTCGATAAATATGCACTTGGTGCTCAAAATGTAAGTTTAATAGTAAAACAAATTTTAAAAAACGTGATAAAAAATAACATTTTCCCAGATAAAACCATATTCTTACGTTCATCGGGTAGTTTTAAATGCTATTTTTGGTATTTTAAATTCAATAAATGCATCATAGATACATGTGGATGTAATAATCACTTATTATCTTCTCTCTGTTCATTTAATAAGTGAAATCCAATCCACTACCAATACCTAATTGGTAATTATTACAACTGTATAAATAGTATGGTTAACTACTTTCAGTTTCACAGATGAATAGCATTGTTTTAGTTTCTGATAAAAATGATATTATTACTCCAAAGCTTTTCATCTAAATGGTATGTATTTATGCATGTGCCTTATAGCAAGAATCCTGATTAAATCTACTGTTATTTTAGTCTCGTATTTGTAAACACTGATCATTGATTTAGGTAAACATTATTGATTAATTTACTGACAAAAACAGACAGCCTACAGGTGTCACAATACAACATATACTCTTGGTGAGATTTTGTGTAATTTGATATTGAATGAGTACTACAGTCCAAATCCTTTTCAGACCGAATATTACATGGATATGCAATCTGACACCCTGCTCCCCGATTCCATCTCTTTAAAACACAACTTTAAAGGGAGCACTGCAATCTTAAAACACGGGGAGACCCCTTAGATTTTCCACATAACTTGCATATTTGCAATCAGTAATATTAATTATTAGAATAGGTCAAAGCAAACTGATTTTACATATTACTAACTGATGAATATATTGCACCAATAATACATTTAAACATATGGTATAATAAGCATATGGTATAATAAGAATGAAAATTTACAACTCAACATTTTATTTAATTATGTTCAAGCAGGTTTATAGTTAAAATGATGCTCGATTAAAAAATCGAGCTGTTAATTATACGCAGCATTTCACGCCGAACATACGCTAAACAACAGAAGCGAACCAGCAGATAACGTCGGTGGCCATGATACGCCATTCTATTGTGAAGACCACATTGCTGTGATGTTTGGAGGGCTACATATTGAACTAGCAGCTATGAAAACACTGGGTGACTGGTTGGAGGGCAGTGGATGGACCTCTTCCATAACACAAGGCAATGTTGCCACATCTGGCAAAGCAGATTTGTTCCTTAAAGCCAGTCATACATCACGAACACGACATGCACACCACGTCACTGCAAGCAGCTTGTACATGTTGATGACAAAGGCCTATGAGGCCTACACTAGTTATATGGGTGACCATTGTTTAACCTTTGAAGAATAACAAGAGGAAAGAAAAAGAAAAAGTACTCAGTTCCAGTATTGGTCTATTACTTTGCAATTTGAATTGCTAGTATTTGTGTTTGTTAGATCCTTAAGAGAAGGGAATTTCAAGCTATATATTGACTCACTAACTAGGCTTGCGGTATACCTTGTTTTTTTTGCGTTAGGTCATATCAATTATGCTAGATGGTTACCAGTGCATCTACGGGACATGAATTGTTTGTCAGAAAAGCACCCATCTGTAGTCACATAGTTTAAAAAAGGCAATTTTGTGATTCAGAAAACGCAGCAGGCCTTTTCATCAATTGTAATTGTTCATGTCCATGAGCAGAACAACAAATGTGTCAAAGATGATGGGGGAGCAGTGGGCCTAACAGAAATACATCACAGTTGCTTCGGTGGATGGTTTCAGGACCAGAAGTGAATTTGAATTGTCACAGGATCCTATTAAGAATACTCAAAGTATGGAACCAAATAGCATCACCACGAACATCAACAAGTATTTCAATCTACCTTTGTAAATCAAGTTAATGGTCACTGTCTATGTGGAGTTGTGGAGGAAATGGAAAATCATTTTAAGGAGTATAGTAGTGACCTGCTAGTATTAGACTCTAGAGACATATTAGATGAGCTTGCGATTCAAGCTAACCAGTAGGCCTTATTGACTACTGACCGTTCCAAGTCGGTAACCCTGTCCTCACCACCCTTTCTGTTGTTTTTTGTCTCTTTCGTTGTATTATCAAGTCCTTGTACAGTGCGGACCTACGATGCCATTGCGTTCGGACGATTTGTTTTCTATCGGATCCTATACGTCTCACAACACAGTTAATTTTACATAGCTCTGCATATGTAGTAGGACCCCTCTGGACCACTGTAGAACTTAATGAATTTTCTTAAAATATTTTCTTTGTGAAACTTGATGTCTGTTGCACGAAATATCCAACAAAAACACGGGGTTGACCAATTTGCTTTTTTTTAATATCAATAGTTTGAAGAGACCCTCTTGAATTTGTCCATTTCACTGACATTTTCAATGTATCACTACCCAGTATTAGATTCTCAGATCTGGGCTCAGAAACATTCAGGCATATCCTAACCTGTATGAAATCATGAACTTGTCCCATTCTTGTCACCTACAACAAAAAAAGAGAATATATTTGCACATTTTAAGAAATAAGCAAAAACCGAATAACACAAATCTTTTTTTTAAGCTCCAGAAAGTTCCTACCGTGTCTGGCAAGGAAAATAACTGTTTAGTGAGACGTATATCTCATGTAGCTGCCACAGTTCGTAACATAGAAAGAATAGGAGAAGAGAAGTTCGCCATGTATGTGCAGGAAAGGCTTAACGAGAGAATTGTTTCGTTATGTGAACCAATAAAGTAGAACACGTTTCCTTTGTTTAGTTGTCCAGTGAGTCAACGAAAAATGACAAATGAATTCGCTAAAGAAGAACTGTTCATTATTTTCCCAACTCTGTTTCATGTCAAGTTCGTGATGGTGACATTGATGACTTTTTTCGCCATGAAAACCAAAGCTACCAAAGCTACCCCCCATCTCTCTCTCTAGCTTTGGTAAGTTGTGATCTGGAACAAAATACCAGATTTGGTAACATGTCTGCAGAACCACTTTTATGGTGCAGCTATAGTTAACATGTTAAAACCTTGAGCAGCCAAGACATTTGCAGACTACTAAAAGCAGGTATTCACTCCCTTCATCAAAAGACAACTACAAAATACAAGCAGAGTAGATATTATCTGGTATCAAAATATCAAGAAAATCCGGCAATGACACGCAGTAAACGTGGTAACGGTGTACGTAGAAGAGTGCAGTCGGATTCAAATGTCCTGCAAATTGAAAATTATTCCTTCGAATTGATGTAAATAAGGTCGAACGATTTAGCTAACTAGCTACTGAATCTGTGGCAACTGAAATTATTGATAAACAAATAGTGTCAACCAAGGTCAAAGATGTAATCTGCGATCTACCGAGGGAAGATGTAAGTGATCTTTCGCCATGTACACATGAAGAGACAGATACTAGGTTACTGTTGCATGTGAAAGACTGTGGTAAACAAAACTACAAACGAGTGATGATCAGAACTGTTGATACTGATGTTCTTGAGTAATCAATTGCTCTCTTCAGTGAGCTTTGTGTTAATGAATTGCGGATTGCATTTGCGTTTCGTTTCATATCTGCACATGGAATATCCGAATCCCTGGGTCCAGAAAAGTCGGTATGGTATGCATGCTTTTACAGGCTGTGACCAAACTTCAATTTTCAGTGGTAAAGGAAATAAGTCTGCATGGGATGTAAGCAGTATTCATCCAGATGTCATTGAAGCTTTTCATGTATTGGGCTGTACTCTTTCTTTGCAAGAGTTGGAAGAGAAGATGCCGATTCTTGAACGCTTTGTAGTGTTTTTGTACGACAGGACAAGCACGCGTGAAACATAGGATGAGGTACGAAAGGATTTCTTCACAAAGAAAGGAAGATAATCGATTTACTGTCTTCAGTTGTCTATTTGGGCACTGAAGACAGGATAATAGCGAGGATTGTGCGAATATAAAATCAATTCAAGCTAACCGGTGGGCCTTATTGCCTACTGACCGTTCCAAGTCGGTAATCCTGTCTTCACCACCATTTCTGTTGTTTTTTGTCTCTTTCATTGTATTTTCAAGTCCTTGTTTGCAGTACAGTGCGGACCTACGATGCCTTTGCGCTCGGACGCTGTGGTTTCTATAGGACCCTACATCTCATTTTTACTACCACCAACATCTGCTGCTTTACTTCAACACACTAAGGGAATAGCATACCAGCCTGGGCATTGTTGGGGGTCAGTCCTAGAAGTGCTATTTCACTATGCCCAAGTATTTGGGGCTGGCAGAGAACCCAAGACCATCTGGGAACCATTGTGGACAGTACTTCCTAAAGCTTCTAAAGCTTGCAGAGAACTGCTAAGATGTGGGTGTCAGACAAAAAAGGGATGCAGAGGCCGATGTAAATGTGTAAAAGCGGCAATAAGATGTACAGCACTATGTAGGTGTGGTGGTGATTGAGAGCGAGAGACAACGATTAGCGTACACAAACGAGATATCTTGGAACAATTTACACAATTTTTAAGTAAAGTATGTATGTATTATCGAACGTAGGATGATAATCATCCTAGCTATATGTTCTGCATAGTTGTAACAATACCACTTCTGACTATTCAACTAAGTTATAATTGAAGATTAGTTCGTTCTCATAAGGTGTGTAAGTTTGAAAAGCAGAATATGTGCAGATTGTTTTGAAAAATTATGTAATAAAGAAATACTTGTATTCTTTCTAGTCGTTGTTTTAACACTTTAAATCAATGCATTATGGACCCTTATACTATGTAAATGGCCAGACTTCGACCTTTCCCTTCTGATTGTAAAGGCCGAAAAAACTTGCATTAAAATAAAGCAATTGTCAAATTTTAAAACTCTAACTTTTTAAAAAACAGTTTTTCACTGGTTTTCGCGCTTTAAAGCCGCCATTTTGAATTTTATCGTAATATTAATAGTTTTGACACAATAATAATTTTATTTTAGGAAACCTTACATCTCACACCACTAAAATATTAACATTTGAGTTTAAATTGAGAGCAATGAAAAGTCTGTCTGTCTGTCTGTCTGTCTGTCTGTCTGTCTGTCTGTCTGTCTGTCTGTCTGTCTGTCTGTCTGTCTGTCTGTCTGTCTGTCTGTCTGTCTGTCTGTCTGTCTGTCTGTCTGTCTGTCTGTCTGTCTGTCTGTCTGTCTGTCTGTCTGTCTGTCTGTCTGTCTGTCTGTCTGTCTGTCTGTCTGTCTGTCTGTCTGTCTGTCTGTCTGTCTGTCTGTCTGTCTGTCTGTCTGTCTGTCTGTCTGTCTGTCTGTCTGTCTGTCTGTCTGTCTGACTGTCTGTCTGTCTGTCTGTCTGTCTGTCTGTCTGTCTGTCTGTCTGTCTGTCTGTCTGTCTGTCTGTCTGTCTGTCTGTCTGTCTGTCTGTCTGTCTGTCTGTCTGTCTGTCTGTCTGTCTGTCTGTCTGTCTGTCTGTCTGTCTGTCTGTCTGTCTGTCTGTCTGTCTGTCTGTCTGTCTGTCTGTCTGTCTGTCTGTCTGTCTGTCTGTCTGTCTGTCTGTCTGTCTGTCTGTCTGTCTGTCTGTCTGTCTGTCTGTCTGTCTGTCTGTCTGTCTGTCTGTCTGTCTGTCTGTCTGTCTGTCTGTCTGTCTGTCTGTCTGTCTGTCTGTCTGTCTGTCTGTCTGTCTGTCTGTCTGTCTGTCTGTCTGTCTGTCTGTCTGTCTGTCTGTCTGTCTGTCTGTCTGTCTGTCACCCTACCGCCCGCCCGCCCGCCCGCCCGCCCGCCCGCCCGCCCGCCCGCCCGCCAGCCCGCCCGCCCGCCCGCCTGCTCCGACACACTTTTCCTTTAACTTAATACTTTATGGCAACTGATACAGCTTCATTCAGACAAAGCATCCATCGGTTCTATCGATTTGCTTGTTACACGCAGACGGTATTAATTACGTAATACTTAAACTAAGCTATTACATAATATCAATTGAGTATGCACATTGTTTTGTTTCAGAAACCACATTACGACAACATAACAACATGCAAAGTCGTCTTTCAATAAACATGGATACAGAGCAATTGCCGTTCCAGTGCACGATGTACAGTAAAAGATTTACCCAGTCAGGCCATCTTAAATTACACATGCGCATACATACAGGCGAGAAACCATATAAATGTAGCGTGTGCAATAAAGGATTTACACAGTCGTACCAGATTAAAAAGCACATGCGCATACATACAGGCGAGACACCGTATAAGTGTAGCTTGTGCAGTAAAGAATTTACGCAGTCGGGCATTCTTACAAAACACATGCGCATACATACGGGCGAGACACCATATAAGTGTAGCATGTGCAGTAAAGGGTTTACTGAGTCCGGTGGTCGTAAAATACACATGCGCATACATACAGGCGAGAAACCATTTAAGTGTAGTGTGTGCAGTAAAGAATTTACACAGTCAGGCGAGCTTAAAACACACATGCGCATACATACAGGCGAGACACCATATAAGTGTAGCGTGTGCAGTAAAGAATTTACACAGTCGGGCGATCTTACAAAACACATGCGCATACATACAGGCGAGACACCATATAAGTGTAGCATGTGCAGTAAAGGATTTACCGCCTCAGGCAAGCTTAACAGCCATATGCGCATACATACAGGAGTGACACCATATAATTGTAGCATGTGCAGTAAACGATTAACCACGTCAAGCAATCTTAACAGGCATATGCGCATACATACTGGGGAGAGACCATATGAGTGCAGCGTGTGCAGTAAAGGGTTTACTGAGTCCGGTGATCGTAAAAGACACATGCGCATACATACAGGCGAGAAACCATTTAAGTGTAGTGTTTGCAGTAAAGAATTCACACAGTCAGGCGATCTTAAAACACACACGCGCATACATACTGGGGAGACATCATATAAGTGTAGCATGGTGCAGTAAACGATTTACCACGTCAGGCAATCTTAACAGGCATACGCGCATACATACTGGGAATACATCAGAGTGGATACGTGTATCTGAACAACCGATTTGGTCAAGTGTTTCATATGGAACAACGGATTCAAAGTCATGAAATATATAAGGACAGATGGTTACGACGTGCGTGTATAGCAAAGTATTTAACGTACTGATTTTTAAAACGTCCATGTAGACTCAAGAAGAAGAGAGGTAACATGTAAGAGTAGTCTGACGATCAAAATATGTGTCCAGTAAACTGATTTTTAATGACACATTCGTTCATATACCCCCAATAGTATCCAAGATGAGGTAACCTGGACACCAACAGATATAACCCCCGTCAAGTAGACATACAGTGTCCACTGTTTACACATACATGACAAACTATTTGCTTGAACAACTGTCATCCTGATACATGTAACTTACCCTGTGTGGAAACCAGCCGTACTACATTTAGCTCTAATAGGATGCCGAGTTGTCCATCGTTCGTCCGTCGTCCGTCGTTAACTTTTACCTCGTTAAGACGATAGGGCCTTCAAAACTTTACCAAATTGTTAATGTCAATGAAAGCTCGGAGAAGTTCGAAAACCAGCCAAATCGGACCAGTAACAGCGGAGTTATGGCCCTTGATTTAGATAAAAATGCTATAGATATGAAAGCACCAATTAGTTTCCCCATATACACCAATGTTAAAGTGTCACATATTAATGATTTGCTGCAAATTCAACTCAAGTATGGATAATGCAGCAGTGTAATGTTCATATAGAAAACTTTTTTTTTTCCATTTGAAAAATCACCAGAAAACGTGGGGTAACAAGACATGTGAGAAAGTTCTTGTTTGTTTACTAAACAGGTCAAGGGTACAGCTGTTTTAATTGATCGACTGTTTTCATTGCTCACAAAATGTAAGCATAGAGTCGAAATTTCGAAAATGATCATCAGTGATGCAGTAAAAACTTCTTATAATATAAACTCAAAATCGAATAGAAATGGGCAGTTTTCCCCTACTTATAATGCCCATTTCCATCGAAAAAGGAGGGATTACTTTTTATTATAGGAACTACATTCGACTACACCTCGGAGGTTTACATGTAATTGGTGGTGGTAAACCTATATTATGCCTCGTTAAAACGATAAGGCGTTGATTTGTTATAACTATTTTCACTTAACTCTACTAAATTGTTAGTGTTAATAAAAGCTCGGATAAGTTCGAAAACCAACCAGATCGGACCAGAAACAGTGGAGTTATGGCCCTTTTCATCTGATCTTTACCAATCTTTAACAGATTGTTAATGTCAACAAAAGCTCGGATATGTTAGAAAACCAGCCAGATCGGACCAGTAACAGCGGAGTTATGGCCCTTGATTTAGTAAAAATGCTATATTTTGCCTCGTTAAGACGATAGGGTCTTCATTTTTCATCCGATCTTTGCCAAATTTTACCAGATTGTTAATGTCAATAAAAACCCACCAAAACGGACCAGTAACAGCGGAGTTATGGCCTTTGATTTCGTTAAATATGCTATATTTTGCCTTGATAAGGCGATAGGGCCTTCATTTTTTCATCTGATCTTTACCAAACTTTACCAGATATTTTTCCTTTTTTTTTTTTTTTTTTTTTTTTTTTTTTTTTTATTTTAATGTTAAGCTCTACTGGCAAAATTCTAGGCGAGCTTATGCGATCACTTTTCGTCCGTCATCCATCTGTCCGTCCGTCTGTCTGTCCGTCTGTCTGTTAGCAATTTTATAAAATTGACATTTCCTCTGAAACCGCTTCAAGGATATTGATGAAATTTCATCACAATGTTACTTGGGAGGGCTCCTCTCTGATTCATGTTTTTCGCGGCCGCCAGTCATCCAAGATGGCCGCCATGGCTAAAACTAGGTAAAATTTAAGGAACTTTCAATTAACATCTCCTCCGAAACCACTTATTCCATTGTACTGAAATATCATATACATGTTCCTTGGGTTGGCCTCTATCAAGTTTGTGTTTTTTGTTATCGTTAAATAATAAAAATGGCCGCCACGGCCACCCAAAGTTTACATAGAGTTATACAGGAAAAGGTTAAAAATTACATCTTCTCTGAAACCGCCTGAAAGATTTTGATGAAACTTAAGCACAATGATATTTGGGATAGTTCCTCTCAGATTTTTGTTTTTCGCGGCCGCCAGTCATCCAAGTAGGCAGCCATGGCTAAAACTATGTCAAATTTAAGGAAATTTCAAACGACATCTCCTCCAAAACCACTTATTCCATTCTTGTGTAATATCATATACATGTTCCTTGGGTTGGCCTCTATCAAATTTATGTGTTTCGTGTTCGTCTAATAATCAAAATGGCCACAACTTGATTTGTATTTTTTTCGTATCGGTATATATATGTTCCGGAAAATATTTTGTATAATTGTAACCCCCGCAACCATCACCCTCACGCCCTCCTCCAACAGAAGGAAAAGTAATCCATGCATATTCTGAATGGTTAATTTATAATGGTTAATAACGTAGGCGACCAAAAGTTTACATTAGTTATATAGGAAAAGGTTAAAAACGACATCTTCTCTGAAACCGCTTGAAGGATTTTGATGAAATTTAATCACCATGATATTTGGGATAGTCCCTCTCAGATTTGTGTTTTTCGCGGCCGCCAGTCATCCAAGATGACCACCATGGCTAAAATTAGGTCAAATCTAAGAAAATTTCAAAAGACATCTCCTCCGAAACCACTTATTCCATTCTTGTGAAATATCATAACATGTTCATTGGGTAGTCCTCTATAAAGGTTGTGTTTTTCGTTATCGTCGAATTATCAAAATGGCGCCACAGCGACCCAAAATTTACATAGAGTTATATAGGAAAACGTTAAAAATGACATCTTTTCTGAAACTGCTTGGAGGATTTTGATGAATCACAATAATCTTTGGGATAGTTCCTCTCAGATTTGTGTTTTTTGCGGCTGCCAGTCATCCAAGATGGCCGTCATGTCTAAACCATGGCTAAAAATAGGTCGAATTTAAGGAAATTTCAAACGATATCTCCTCCGAAACCACTTATTCCATTTTTGTGAAATATCACATACATGTTACTTGGGTTGCCCTCTTTCAAGTTTGTGTTTTTCGTTATCGTCGAATAATCGAAATGGCCACCACGGCGACCCAAAATTTACATAGTGTTATATAGGAAAAGGTTGAAAATTACATTTTCTCTGAAATCGCTTGAAGGATTTTGATGAAACATAATCACCGTGATATTTGGGATAGTCCCTCTCAGATTTGTGTTTTTCGCGGCCGCCAGTCATCCAAGATGGCCGTCATGTCTAAAACTAGATCACATTTAAGGAAATTTCAAACAACATGTCCTCCGAAAACTACTGTAATCCCATTAAAACAGGACAATGTAAATAAAGAAATCCCCGCCATGATCTAATCTCTAACCAACAAGGCAGCATCAATAGGCAATATAAGTAAAACACAAATATGCTCGTGTAAATATTATACTAAAAACAATAGCCTAGAAAGCCACAATGAAGGTGCTCAATGACTTGGCAGACGCCAGTGCAACAAAAGAATAAACCATTAAAGTTTACATACAGTTATATAGGAAAAGGCTAAAAATGACATCTTCTCTGAAAATGATTGAAGAATTTTGATGAAACTTAATCACAATGATCTTTGGGATAATCCTCCTCAGATTTATGTTTTTCGCGGCCGTCAGTCATCCAAAATGGCCACCATGGCTAAATTTGGTCAAATTTAAAGAGATTTCAAACGACGTCTCCTCCGAACCCACTTAATACATTCCAGAATTATCATATACATGTTCCTTAGGTTGGCCTCTATCAAATTTGTGTTTTTTGTTATCGTCGAATAATCAACATGGCGGCCACGACGACCCACAATTTACATAGAGTTGTATAGGGAAAGGCTAAAATTGACATCTTCTCTGAAACCTCTTGAAGGATTTTGTTGAAACTTTATCACAATGATCTTTGGGACAGTGCGCCTCAGATTTTTGATTTTCGCAGCCGCCAGTTGTACAACATGGCCACCATGGCTAAAATTAAGTCAAATTTAAGGAAATTTCAAACGACATCTCCTCCGAAACCACTTAATCCATTCCAGTGAAATATCATGTACATGTTCTTTGGGTTAGCCTCTATCAAATTTGTTTTTTTCGTTATCATCGAATAATCAAAACGGTTGCCATGGTGACCCAAGATTTACATAGAGTTATATAGGAAAAGGTTAAATATGAAATCTTCTTTGAAACTTTTTGAAAGATTTTGTTGAAACTTTATGACAATGGTTGGCGTCTATTAAGTTTGATTTTTTTGTTTTCTTGCAATAATCAAAATGACCGCCGTGGCGACCCAAAGTTTATATAGGAAAAGGCTAAATATGACATCTTTACTAAGTAGAGCGTCTACATGCCCTCTTTGTCCTCTTTTTTTTTTTATATACAACCCGATATAAAATGATAGTATAGTGACTTCTGAAACTAGGCTGGTACGTGAGATGTATGAAATTGTAATATATTCCAAGTGAAATCTAGGCTGGTTCGGAAGTTCATTTCTGACAATTGATATATACAGTGTTGGAAACATGCTATGTTTTAGTTTAAATCCGGATTTATATATCATACTTGGAGAGGATCAATACTGACATGGTTTCTATGCCGATAACTTAAAAGGTAACATGCTTGACGTACAACGTATGTTATGCAGCCAGTCTCGTGACCTTCCATCTGGAATGAATGACGCAAACTCGGTGTGGAATACCTGTTAAATTATGGTTAGTACAAATGAGAAACCATTATAAAATGGTTTTATACATTAAGCTTTGACAAATCTGGTAAGTGATAATTGTGATAATTTAAAGGAAAGACATCAGGATTGGTATTATTTTTAGAATCGTCCAAATACATTATTATATATCTAATTAATCTAAATGAGCCATAAATCACTACGTGCCAGGGATAGATATTTTAAACTTGGAGGTAAAAGAAATCGTAATGTATTGCAAATGTGACATGTGTAGATAACACAGATTTGCTCCGAGTGGCAGCTATTTATATGTTGGGGATTTCTCTATGGTCATTAAAGACTTGTTGTAAATTATATGTTTTAATTATTGCGCTGGATTATAGGAAACAGTTAACGTTACATCTATATCGATGAACTATTTCACGTTTTTAATTGGTAATTGCATAGTTACGTTTTTATTTTGTTAAGCAAATTTGGCCACAAAGCCTGATGTACTCTCTTTAATAGGTGAATATATATTATTATGTATTATACTTCAAATGTGTGTAGCCCAGTGTGGTTCCGGGAGCCCTGTTTGATTCCGGGGCAAAGAATAGGGCCACTGAAGATCCCGTTGGAGGGGTAGGCAAAGGGGTAGAGCCCTCCCCATGTCCCACCAAATTAATGTTCATTTTATCATTTTTTGTTCATGCTCATTAAAGGTATTCATCATGACCCTTGCATTGTTTCAGGTGCCATCTCGCTCAAATCACTAGAGCTCTGGCAGAAAAACAATAAACGTGGCTCCAGCATAGATAGAGTGTCTAAAATTGAATTTGCAGCAACTCTGCCGTTCTGCAGGTGAGAAGGATCTTGGTCCATACTCCATATTTTATCTCGATGTACATGGAGGATGAGCCTGGCACGCTCATTCCTGTAAGGCGCCATATAACCTTTCATGTGTTGGTGCGCCTTAAAACCCAATTCAGTTCAGTTCAGTTTAAATGTGACTTTATGCTTCATATAAGATACGCAAGTTCAATAAATTAGGGCTCCTGTTAAATCTGGTTTAAGTATTTTTCATACGGTTCTGGGGAATATAGATTTTGTTGTATAACATATTTACATCAATGTATGGCTATGTGTCATCTAGACTTAATTTAAGTCAAGATGACAGATAGCCATACATTGATGTAAATATTGAAATAACATGTTACTTGTTTTTTTGGTATTTAATACATTGAATTCGGTAAACGGGTAATCCGCTAGAAATATTGTATTTCTCAAAATCCACTCGACCTATGTACATCAAACTTGATGTTAGCAATATAAGTTAAAGCATATACAGATTACAAGAGTTATTTAAGGAACGCCATGACTGTCTTATGATGTTGCCGATTAATATATGCAGTGCATTTTCCTTTATACGTGGTAGATCTTTCATGATATACAGTGCATTTTTAATTATATGTTGCAAATAAATCTTTATATGTGGTAGAAATGTATTTATATGCAGTAGATTAATCATTATATGCGATATTTAAGTCATTGTATGCAGTAGATAAACCATTATATGCGGTCCAATTATCGTAATATGTAGTGCATTTATTACTATATGCAGTAGTTTATCTAATATATGAGGTCCGTTGAACATTATATGAAGTAGGTTTGTATTTATATGCAGTGCTTCAGTTGACTTTATATGTGGTACATATTCTAATATACGTGGTGGATACGTCTTTATATTCGGTGGTTTCAATTGCATTATATTCGGTACATACGGATTTATACGTGGTGCATTTCTTATGATATGCAGTGCTTTTTCTATTATATGCGGTGTTTTTTTCATTATGATGATGAGATCAATCGGAACACTCGTTTTTTAAGATGTTACGATTTAGACTGCTACACAGCGTTTAAATATAAATGACTGTACATGGAACGCTGTCATTATCGATTATTTATTGGCCAGTGTATACACACGCTTTACGTCATTAGAGGATTTCCAGTTTTACAAATAGAAAAAAAATTGTCATACTTTTTTCAGTCCAAACCAAGTTTAATAATATAAAAAAACACGAACTGGTGAATACAATTAGGCCCAACATAGACAGGTTGGCTAGATCGGCGTTAGGAAATGGCATATGTTTTGATAACACCCAAGTCCCTTGGAAAATCTAGAAAAATACTCTAACCCCTCCTGGAAAAAATTCTTGAAAACACCCCCTGGACCCCGCTTCCCCACCACCATCCCCTTCAACATATTTTCCTTCCACAGATATTGCGTGGAAAAGTTGAATTAGACCAACAACGTTGAAACCGGGGTAGGGACTTCAGACAAAACTGGTATAATACCAACATTGGGGATTACCCTGAAAATGATCTCCTAGGGTGAGGATAGAACAATAAATCGATTTTCCTTGGGTGAGCCCGTTGCTACCCTACCCCTACCCCGGCGGGGGAAATAATTGATAGGTGCATAATTGTTTTGCGTGTATTACCTCAATAATTACTGATATCCTACTACTTTTTCCTTAATAGGACATTTGTAAAAGTGCATTAAAATCGAAGGGGCGGAGGGAGTAGGTGTAAGGAGGTTGAGGTGGGGATGGAAGGTTTTGATGTAAAATATTCCGAAAGTAGACTGTTTTTAATAATGTTCAGAATAACGTTTCGCAATCAACATTTTGAAATCCATCCAAGTTCTCTTTATTCCCACAAACTCGTTAGAGTGCATTTTATCAGGGTTTTTATATAAAAATAATCTAGGAGAGCTTGTCCCAATACTAGAAACTTCGCATCTGTGAACCTCAATTTATTAGGCCTACAACTTAAAATCGGCCAGCTACGCCACTGCTCAGTGGTGCATTTAGGGAGATTTACCCAAAATGTTTAAATACCTATTCTGACGCTGAAATGTTGATCAATTTAAAAACGTTCTCTTATACCATCCCCTTCCCACCTAGTTGTATTGCATGTATGACCTTCTTTTTTTTGCAGACATTTCTTTTATTATATAATGTGGATGTTGACGAGTCTAAGTATCTGACTAGTACTGAGCTACTTGCAATTATACAAAGGTTTATGTTGTATATTCTCAAGGGTGGTTGCGTGGATGTTGGGAGGGTGCGGTGGGTCATAACCCGGGGATTAGACAGAAACGAATTTCTGTTAGACGGGGATGGGCTATTCTAGATAATCGCCTTACTCACCATCCATGCCCCCGCTTTAAGACATGTATTTTAAGCCCAGAAAGCACCTCTAGTTTAAAACAACAACAGCAAAACATAAATAAAAATATATACGCTAGGAAAGGAAAGCGTTTAAAACCTTCAGACCCTGCCACGGAAACGGAGCCACCTGGAAACATGTACAAAATACCACACTAGATCCCCCGGAAATCCATTTCTTACCTCCTCCCCATAAAACAGACTGCAAATACCCTCACCTCCCTATAACGGATTAAAAAAAAATGGGGGAAAAAGCGTTCACCTCAAGAAAATGTACAGACTACCCCCAAGATTAAAAAAATACATCACCAGAAAAAACGTGGCTTACCACCTCCTAATAAAACAATGTATGGGGAAAAATGAAAAAATCTCCAGCCACCATACCCATTTTGTTTTTATTTGTTAACCCCTCCTTCCCCACGCAGACACTTCCCTCGTGGAATATTTGTAGCCCCCGCCCACCCCCCCCCCCTCACCCCCCCCCCCTCACCCCCACACCCACTCACACCCAAACACACACAACCACCACATCCTGACATCTGCCCACGCAAGAAAAACAACACCTCCCTTACCACATTCTTACAAAACCAGGAAAATACCACCCCTTTTGGGGGGCGGGTTGTGTGGAAGTATTTTGTTCACAACCCTACCCTCGGAAGAGCCCAGCCCATTCTTTCCTTATAAGGACACCGGGTACAAAACTTGGTATGGTATGTACCATCATTGGGGACTATCCCTGGGAGTGATTGTGTATTTAGCGCGTACACTTCCTCAGTAATTGTAATACTCGTATATGCATTTATTATATACTTTCCAGCGAAATAGTGGATTAAATCCTATATTCGCTCCAAAGAAACAAATTTTTTCTATTTATTTACTACAAATCAACAAATATCCTCTATGTATGTATGTCACGCGCGTGCATTGTGTAATCAATATTGAGATAAAAGCCCAACTTGCCATATCTGTTTATAGAACATAGATCAGACGAGATGCTTGACCATGATCGCAGTTGGAATGCGCTTTACGTGAGCGATTGTTTTCGGCCGATGAAATCGGCGTTTGACTATCGCTTGTTTGAGTGAGACGGGACATACGCAGTGAAGCAGTCTAGTTAGAAAATCGTAACATCTTAAAAAACGAGTGTTCCGATTGATCTCATCATCATAATGAAAAAACCACCGCATATAATAGAAAAAGCACTGCATATCATAAGAAATGCACCACGTATAAAGCCGTTTGTACCGAATATAATGCAATTGAAACCACCGAATATAAAGACGTATCCTCCACGTATATTAAAATATGTACCACATATAAAGTCAACAGACGCACTGCATATAAATACAAACCTACTTCATATAATGTTCAAAGGACCTCATATATTAGATAAACTACTGCATATAGTATTAAATGCACCACATATAACGATAACTGGACCACATATAAGCATATCATGAAAGATCTACCACATATAAAGGGAAATATATTAATCGGCAACATCATAAGACAGTCATGGCGTTCCATAGTTATTGCCCTTTAAAGTTTTAATTCAGATCTTAATAATATCAAATTTAGTGACACATACTCTCCTAAAACTATAGTCTGCAAAATTATTACCGTGTATTTATGTGTAAGAAGCAATGCCATTCAATTTTGATAAAAAAATACAGAAATTATTGCCCTCTAGTACTAAGAAATCAGAATAATTGTATATATTGTAAACTGTGGGATTTTTTATGTAATTTTGTTTATTGTTGTTCCTTTGCTGCACAATTTCAACAATTAATATTGTGTTACTGAGGTCTGAAATCTGTTTCTGAAAAAAACTGCATAAAAGACAGTTGGCCCAGTTGTTCAAAGATCGGTTGACTTAACCGAGCGTTAAATCAACATTTCAAACCTTTCTGAATTTCCAATAAATGAATATTCTACCATAAATTGAGCATTTGAAAGCATTAAATTAATAAGAAATGCAAAATAAAATCTTTAAGTAGTACAAACTATATTTTTTATGAGAAAATATACTTTGAAAGTTTAGATTAACCAAGGATTAAGCTAACCGATCTTCGAACAACTGGACCCAGTCTGAATATCTGATTTTTATTCAGTGAAACGTATGAATGAAAATATTACCGTAGACCCAGATAAGTTGGTAGCAATACATTCGTGAGTTTGAATTTGTTTGTTTATTATTTATTTGTAAACAATGTGGGACTCACAATATTTACCGTGTGTTCTGATCACGTGACATCCATTAGGCCAAAAGCTCTTAAAAAATAGAGCAGGTCAGTAGGCATTTTTTTTTTGCTTGTTTTTTTTTAGCAAGATATTGCGAGATTTCATTTATCTTATAAGCCCCATACAAGTTAATGATGCAACTGAAAGTTTCTCTGATGTTGTCTTCAATTTACCTCGATATAAGACCGCCCCCAGTTAAATTACTCATTCCTGTTACAAATAATAGGACACTTTACCTCGATATCAGACCGTCCCCAGTTAAATTACTCATTCCTGTTACAAATGATAGGACATTTTAAACCAGAAGACCTTTGTTTAACGTGCATTCTACTAAATAGTTTAATAGTTAATTAGCATCGCATTGTTTACCTGAAAGAAAAGCGTTAAACTCTGAATGTATCATATCACATTCCAGGCAAATCATATGGCTTACCTACATGTTTTCCACTTTTGCTGTGTAATTTGGCAATACTTTGCATATACCGCCAGTTCCCAGTGGATTACAGAAAATATAGAATGGTGTTATGTTTCACTTCCATGATGTAAGCTGTGTGATAAATCATTGTTCAGAATTTGAAGTTGAATGTTGTTTAACGGCTCATCAACACAGTATAGGTTATTTAGAGCCGCCCCAGAGAGAGGGGAGGGATACATAGGAATCCGGGAACCGTGCCCTACTCTTATTATCGAATAGATTCCTATGGTTCTTTAACGTGCTCGGGGGATAGACCGATCGATACACGGGACTGCAAGGTTTACGTCCCCATCCGACGGACGAGGCTAAGGGAAAGTGTCTTGCCCAAGAACACACCAACGAAACTCAGTGGCAACACGGAGGATTGAACCCGGGGCGTCCGCTTACAAATCCGCCACGCTACTGACTGCGCCACGCCAGAATAAATTCAATTGTTTCATTTATTTATTTATTTTTATTTATTTATTTATTTATTTTTTTATTAATTTTTTCATAAAATTTGTTTAGGGTCGGCCCCTTAAAAGTAGGGTCGGTCGGGCTACCGGAAACACAGGTTTTTTTAATTTGGCTTTAGCGCAATATATTTTCTATACAGTATGTCATCTTACATAATACATCTGGCCCATTTAGCTCAGTTGGAAGCTAGGTCTTTGTTTTATTTAGTAAATATTCAATAATTGTGGATGTGTTATGTTTGTAAATGTAATTATTTTGTGTTTTATAAGCAAAAGGTTACGGATATTGTCCCTTTAGATTCTTTGAATTTGCTTTTGTTTTGAACAAAGTTGGAATATAGCATTATATGTATGTATAAAATAGCTCAAATCAACATTTTTTGACATATTAGTAATTTTTGAGAAACAAAAATATATGTATGTAGCATCATTAATTTTAGCAAATAATGTAACCTTCAAAGAATTTTACATACATCAGAATATACAGGCTAATGAAATACAAATTAAATGTAAACATGCATACTCTTTGGATTTGATAAAACAACAGTGATGAGTAATCTTTACAGAACTTTATTATACCTTATGTATGTGGGAGTTTGATGTTATACATATTGCAAGTATTTTGATGTTATATAAATATTGCATGTTTTGTATAAAAAATTTGATTATTTCAACTTGTTTAGTCATAATATCAGTTCGCAATTTAAAAACAGCATTTGCTACGATGTTTATGCAAACATCGCAGCATATTTGCAGCAAAGATCGCCAGAGCATTGCAGTTGAAAAAAACACATTTGAATATTTATGCTAATGAAGTTTCCTGCAAAGCTGCAGCACATTTTTCCCATGCAAATGAGGTTTGTGGCAAAGTTGCAGCAAACATCGCCAGAACATCGCGGCAAATAGTTTATGCAAATGAAGTCTGCTACAAAGCTGCTGCACACTTTTACCATTCAAATGAGGTTTGCGGCAGAGTTGCAGCAAACATCGCTGCAAACATCGCCGAAAAAAATTATGCAACTAAAGTTTGCGCAAAGTTGCAGCAGGCATCGCCAGAACATCGCGACAAACATCGCCAGAAACATCACTGTAAATATTTTATGCAAACGAAGTTTGCGGCAAAACTGCAGCACACTTTTACCATGCAAATGAGATATGCCAGAACATCGCGGCATTTGCATATGTGTTTGTTGCATACTTGCTGCAGACCTCATTTGCATGGTAAAAGTTAACCGCAACTTCGCCGCAAAATTGTTTCCCGCAGTTTTACAGCAATGTTTGCCGCAGAGTTGCAGCAAACATTCACCAGAGGCCTGTATTTTTGGTAAGGGTTATACAAGTATTTTAGAAGATATAACACGACAATATGCAATACCAGTGCTAATCGTATGAAGTCGAACACATATCATGTCTTTCCAACAGTTCTAACCGACAGTTGTTAACTAAGTCCTGTTTCCCACAGATTTTCTGGACAGTTTTGAAATATTTGGCTTTTTTTTTCGCGAAAACATTGCCAATTGAATAACCCAGTAGCTACTTACGATTTGTTCTTGACTGGATATCCGATATTGGTTAAACAAAAAAAAGAGTTAAATCCAACCATTTTTTCTCTGTTTTGCGGATAATCATCTTATCTAGCACATTGACTCAGAGTCGGTGCCATCCAGCGCATAAACATATCAATATTGAACGTGCATGTTTTAGTATGATGGTGTTTAAAATGAGGTGTGGAGTAAATAGATGTGTATTCAATCCCTACCATTCATTGCAGTATACCTAGGCTGATTTACCTTTAATAGATCCTTATGTAATGATAAGTTTAACCTCCAGAAAGTTTATTCCTTTTGGTATCTACATATGCTCATTGAAATGTGTTGTGATATGTTATGAAGATGCAACGTTTTGAAAAGGTAGACACATTTTAAAAAAGTATGTGTAGCTGCACTGTGTAAGAAATTGGCAATTAAATGATTTAAATAAAATGTATTTAGCCTGACAGTGTTAGAATATTTCTGGGCTGATGCACACTTGTCATTTTTTTATTTAGACTATTTAATAAACGATGGCATTTTGTTTCGATTGATTTTTTTCTCGAGATATGTTTTTTATTAAACACATTATGAAAGTACTGATAATGCCCTGACATAAAGTACGTATGACATAAAACTGTTTTCAATGATGCTAAAGGTAGACATACCGCCAATTAAAATACTGAAATACCTTATATTAACTAAATATAGAATATATTATTTATTTTATAATATATACAATAATAACATAGAAGTTGACATTTTAATTCAAATAACGATTGTTTCTTACTTTAAAGCGTTTTCTATTTATATTTAATAACAAGAGCAACAGTCGGTGTTTTTTTCTTTTTATTTGACATACTTTTTCATATCGTGTCCCTATTTCATTTCTGATGCATCTAAAAGTTACGTACATATAGTCAACACCAAATGGTGTCACATTTGGCGGATTTTCTAATCTTTAAAACAACGTCAAATTTTAATGTGTTTAAAAAACAACTTCTTACCAGTGTCGGACTCTCAAAAACGTACACAATTATTGAGAATGAAACATTCACCGAATCGGCAGCGGAAGCTCCGCCAATTTATTTTTGTGTCCGGAGAAATCGTCAAATTTTTACGTAGACATGGGTTCCATTAGTAATATCTAGCTCACTAGTTTGAAACATATCTGGAATTTATCTAGAAGGAATTCATATTGGTTAGGTCATACTGATGTGCTGTAGTCTCCCGCTGAAAAGGAATAGCTCATTTCATCCCGACATTTGCCGAACGGTCATGGATCTCCGAGTAGCCAAAAAGGTCGACCAATCAAGCACTGTCAGGCACATTAAATATTAATTTTAACGGTGCCCAATGTGAATTAAAAACAATACAAACATGTTATTAACTGTCAGACCATAACATGAACACATGAACGATATATCTTATTAATCTGTTCGGTAGAAAAACAAAAATGAAGCGTGTTTATTGACACAATTCAAAAACGGGATTGTCAGAAAACAATGAATATTTCTATCGTAACACCGGTTCCAACTTACGCGCACATGCTCCAATGTAAACAATTCAACATGTGTTCGAGAATAAGTCAATATGGTTTCTGTATATAATAGCACTAATGGTTGCGGTGTTCTAGCGAACGAATACGCATACTTTAACTCAATACATAAACACTGAAACTGTTGCTACTTCGGTGACTACCAGTATCTGATTAGTTCTTGAAGTCATGTGACTTTGCGCCATGTGACTGAAATTCGGAACATTGTACGGAGATTTCCGAAGTACCGGTGAAATGGGTTATTCATGCATCCTCAGCGCGCAACATGTGTAACTAATGGCCATATTGTTTATATAACAACAGTGCACTATTTTCTGTCCATTGCCAACCGGCATGTAAAAATGTCAAAATGTTGACCATACCGATCCGTTGATATACACACCCGGGTTGATTCCGAACGTAGCAAGAATTGTCCGAGTTTTTACAAATGACATGCATGTCTACGCAACGTTGACCAATCAAAACCAGACAAGTGTCTTTCTCAGTCGACACTTCAAAGTCTTGCATGTTATCATGGACAAAGACACACTATACATTAATTTATTTTTGTTCGAGTTGGAAAGATATTTCCTCATGTCCTCCGTGGTGCCACTGAGTTCCGTCGGTGTGTTCTTGGGCAAGACACTTTCCCTTAGCCCCGTCCGTCGGATGGGGACGTAAACCGGGCGGTCCCGTGTGTCGGTCTATCCTCCGAGCACGTTAAAGAACCATAGGAATCTATTCGATAATAAGAGTAGGGCAGGTTCCCGGATTCCTAGGTATCCCTTCCCCTCTCTCTGGGGCGGCTCTAAATAACCTATACTGTGTTGATGAGCCGTTAAACAACATTCAATTCAATTCAATTCCTCATGGTTTCAGAGTCAAGATGTTTCCTAAGTTAGGTCAGTTGTTATCGTTGATTAACCTTTATTCAGCCGGTTTATATAATCAGTTAAGTTGTTTCATACTCGTTGGCGTTGACAACTGGTCACGTGCATGTTACTGAAAAGCAACTAAATGGAATGAGAAATTCTTTTTCTTTCAGGTGGTGGTAATAACCGAAGTTAAAGACGCTTTCCATAAGGATGAAATTATGCGTATAACGTAAGGTCGATGACACTGCCACAGAGTGGTGATTTAAAATATACGGTCAACACATCGGGCATACTACGTGTCTTCATGCGTGGAAATTCAGCTGACATTACGATAGTAAAACTGACATTACGATAGTAAAACTGACACTACGATAGTAAAGGGGCACGGAGTCTGGTGTGTTAGATTGTAATACGACTATATATAAATAAATATAGTACATAAAATCGGTATAGGCAAGCGTTGTGTTATATGTGTGCGTAGTGACCTACTGCAGTAAAGCAAAACGTGGTTTACACACCTACAGTAAACATCATGTAATAATTCAGACAATATAAAGACAGCCATGCTCAGAGTAGTGTTGGCAATGTATCTTTTAATTACATGCTTGTTAGAAAATGATTACTACGTCATCACAATTAAACCAACACAGGTGTATAGACACTCACGAATAACCTTTCAGTTATGAAGAGTGCGACATGTCATGCCAGAAGCCATTTACATGTACATAATGTGACAAGATATTCAAACGTCACGTCGATGCTGAAAACCGGATGCGTACACACACGGGCGAGAAGCCGTTTATGAGTGCTATATGTAACAAGTCATTTACACGTAAATATAGCCTCCATAAACACATGTTAATACACACTAGAGAGAAGCCGCATACATGTACAGTATGTGATAAATCATGCTCGCAGTCAGGACATCTCAATAAACACATGTTAATACATACTGGAGAGAAGCCACATACATGTGCAGTATGTGATAAATTATTTCGAGAGATAGGACATCTCAAAAGACACATGTTAGTAGACACTGGAGAGAAGCCGCATACATGTACAGTATGTGATACATCATTCACACAGCTAGGACATCTCAATAAACATATGTTAATACACACTGGAGAGAAGTCATATACATGTAGAGAATGTGATAAATTATTTCGAGAGATAGGACATCTCAATAGGCACATGTTAATGCACACTGGAGAGAAGCCTCATACATGTGCAGTATGTGATTAATCATTCCGAGAGATAGGAAGTCTCAATAAACACATGTTAATACACACAGGAGAGAAGCCGCATACATGTACATTATGTGATAAATCATTTACACGACTAGGAAGTCTTAACAAACACATGTTAATACACAAAGGAAAGAAGCCGTATACATGTACAGTATGTGATAAATCATTCCGAGAGATAGGAAGTCTCAACAAACACATGTTAATACACACAGTAGAGAAGCCGCATACATGTACATTATGTGATAAATCATTCACACGATTAGGAAGTCTCAATAAATACATGTTAATACACTCAGGAGAGAAGCCGTATACATGTACAGAATGTGATAAATCATTCACACGACTAGGACGTATCAATAAACACATGTTAATACACACAGGAGAGAAGCCACATACATGTACATAATGTGATAAATTATTCCGAGAGATAGGAAATCTCAGTAGACACATGTTAATGCACACTGGCGAGAGGCCGAATACATGTACAGTATGTGATTAAGCATTCACACAGCTAGGACGTCTCAATGAACACATGTTAATACACACAGGAGAGAAGCTGCATACATGTTCTGTATGTGATAAATCATTCACACAACTAAGAAGTAGCAAGCCACACATGTTAATACACACTGAGGAGACGCCATCAATTCGTATATTAGGTAACAAGGCGTTTAGTCATTGAGAAATTCACAATAAGCACAACTTAATACTTACGGATGAAAAGCCGTTTACATGTACTGTATGTAACAAGTCATTTACACGTAGAAATCATTTCAATGAACACATGTTAATACACACTGGAGAGAAGCCGTATACATGTACAGAGAATGGGAGAAATCATTCATACAACAATGACATCTCAATAGGCACATGCTAATACACACTAACGAGAAACCCCAAATATGTAGAGAATGTGATAAATCATGCACAATGATAGGAAATCTCCATAAACATACGTTTGTTCACACACGAGAACAGTCACTTACGTGCACGGTATGTAACACGAAATTCAGACATCAAGTAAATTTCAAATTTCACATGTTAAAACACACAGGACCTAAGCCGTAGTTATATACAGTATGTGCCAAGGCATTCACTCATCGAGAAAGTCTCATTATGCACATGTTAATATGTGTTGTCTGAAACCTGTGTTGGTGTCTGTAAGGAATATTCATTCACACAGGGAGGAAGTCTCCATACAAATGTGCTTTTACATACTCGCTGCATATTATAAGCTACACGAGTCAGGTGTGTAAACAAGTTGTTGCCATCACACCAACCACATGCTAGTCACACCATCGAGAAGTTGTTCAAGTGTAAGAAGTGTGATGCCATTTATACATCTTCCAAACAGATGGGAGTATCTACTGGTGAAATGATGTTTACGTGTATCGAATGTGAACCATCCCTGGAATGACCGGACCAAAGCACATTACACATACCTGGTTTGAAGCTGCTAGAGAGGATATAAAAGCAGAAAGAAGTGAAATACGGCTGATTTTAGCAGACAACTGCATTGTCTATAGTCATTAGAGAAATATGAAATGTGATGTCGAATGCATCAGTCTGATTTAATTGAAACTTGGTACAACTTATTTCTTCTTTCATATATTAAAACAGTCGGTTCGTTATTCAAACAATGCTAGTCTAAGCAAAATATATTGTTGTCTGCTATGAACTAAGTATTTACCCGAAGTGTTATTAGACAACCACAGTACAGAAAAAATGGGACAGATAGTGTATATTTAATGCAGTTTTACCCACAGAAAACAGCAAGTACATTATATGTCCAGTCGTAAACTGCCTTTAAGCGTACTTCATGTGAAATGGCAGTCAGATTAAAATAGTCTTAAACATGTTAAGCAACATATGGCTTAACTATACCGACGAGAAAGACCATCAATAATAACACACATGCATTTGTATTGCAGAGAAGCTGATTTTATGTTATTTAAATTTATGAATATGGCCTGTCTTTTTCAGATAAATCGGAGTTGAAAATACACAAAATTACGTAAATTATGTAGAACGAAATTTAACCTATAATTGTGGTTCTCGCTAAGACAATAATTTGTAAATATGAGTTGTAGTATGATCTGAAAGATCGGCAATAGGCCTGTCATTTCCGAAAGAATTATTAACTTGTACATAGTTGTACATGTATTAGTGAGTGAGCGTTTGTGTGCAGTACTGTTCCATATCTCACACTGTCTTGTGACACAGTGTGGTAATTCCCTAATACGGGATATACAGTGTCAAATTATTCCATACGGGGCTAGAGCGAAGAAAGTTGTGGGTGCCGCGTATGATACACGAATACCTGTCACTGATTTATAGTTGTATATATATGTATCTTTGAAATGTTATCGGTCAACATTATTTGGTCGATGGTTGTCATAGAATAACGACAGTTGAAAGTGCACAAGTGTGTCGTATTCAAATAACACCAGAACGTACACATTGTAAAGCTTGTTGTATATTACTATTACAGTACACAGGGTTCTGTGGTTGTCATAGATGGGTGGTAAATTACTATTACAGTACACAGGGTTCTGTGGTTGTCATAGATGGGTTGTATATTACTATTACAGCACACATGGTTCTGCGGTTGTCATACATGGGTGGTAAATTACTATTACAGTACACATGGTTCTGCGGTTGTCATAAATGGGTGGTAAATTACTATTACAGTACATAAGGTTTTGCGGTTGTCATAAATGGGTTGTATATTATTATTACAGTACACAGGGTTCTGCGGTTGTCATAGATGGGTGGTAAATTACTATTACAGTACACAGGGTTCTGCGGTTGTCATAGATGGGTTGTATATTACTATTACAGTACACAGTGTTCTGCGGTTGTCATATATGGGATGTATATTACTATTACAGTACACAGGATTCTGCGGTTGTCATAGATGGGTTGTATATTACTATTACGGTACACAGGGTTCTGCGGTTGTCATAAATGGGTGGTAAATTACTATTACAGTACATAAGGTTCTAAGGTTGTCATATATGGATCACGGTTGAAATTTGATGTTTGTCATTGCTAAAATCACTATTGAAGAGCATATGGTTGTAAATATATCACAATTATAGTGAAGATGGCTGTCGATGAAAAATCAATATTAAAATACATCAAACTGTCGTTGATAAATCACTATTGTTGTGCATATTGTTGTAGATAATTCACTTATGATGTACATATGGTTGTATATAAATCATTATTGAAGTATTAGTGGTTGTAAATAAATCACTATTAAAGTACATGTGGTTGTATACAAATCAATATTGACTACCGCATTTAAATCACTAGTGAAGTACATGTGGTTGTATACAAATCAATATTGACTTCCGCATTGTTGTATATAAATCACTAGTGAAGTGTTTATTGCTTTAGATAAATCACTATTGAAGTACATTGGTTTGTAGATCAATCACTATTGCAGTGCATGTGGTTGTATATACTTCACTATTGAAGTGAGTGTGGTAGTATATAAATCACTAGTGAAGTATATGGGGTTGTATATAAACCACTACTGACGTACGTATTGTTGTCTATAAATCACTATTGACGTACATATGGTTGTATATAAATCACTATTGAAGTACATGTGGTTGTATATAAATCACTATTGACGTACGTATTGTTGTATTTACATCACTATTGATGTACATATGGTTGTATATAAATCACTAATGAAGTACATGATGTTGTATATAAATCACTATTGACGTACGTATTGTTGTATATAAATCACTATTGACGTACATATGGTTGTATATAAATCACTAATGAAGTACGTATTGTTGTATATAAATCACTATTGACGTACATATGGTTGTATATAAATCACTATTGAAGTACATGGGGTTGTATATGATTCACTATTGACGTACTTATTGTTGTATGTACATCACTCTTGAAGTACATGTGGTTGTATATAAATCACTATTGAATGAATGAATGGTGTTTTACGGCAAGTCGACACATAAATAGGTCATATTTTGCGCAAAAAAATACGAAATATGAAGAAATTTAGTAGTTATTAAAAGCAATTTAAATATATAAAGATAAAACTATTATAAAAATAAGAGATGATATGGTAGTGATATAAATTATATATGTAAATCAACAAATGCCCGTCAACGGGTTTATTGAATTGGGGTTTTAAGGCGCACCAACACATGAAACGGTTATATGGCGCCTACCAGGCATGAACATGCCAAACTCATCTTCCATGTACATCGAGATAAAATATGGAAAATGGGCCTTGAACCTTCTCATCCTGAACTGCAGAGAAACTCCATTTACGCCGGAGCCACGTTACTGTTTTTCTGCCACTGCTCTTTTGATGCGAGCGAGATAGCACCTGAAACAATGCAGGGACAACGGGTTTATAAACAAGCAAATATATATAAAAACACATTATAATGATTTATATAGTCTGATTTCCTTAAATATACAAAGTCTATTTTAAAATGTTCATAGCTATATGATCAAAAATCTAAAACAAGTTTAATATCTATAGTATCAAATAACTCTTTCACATTATTAACATTGTAGTACCTTTGACGCATAGGATCAACGTCTACACATTCCAACAATATGTGTTTGACCGTTAACGGTGCAAAGCAGGGTATACATTCTGGTAATTGCTCAGCTTGTAATAAATATGAATGAGTATAACGTGCATGCCCTATCCTGCACCGGGCCAGGACAACTTCTTATCGAAGAATGGGTCTACTAGAAGAACGCCATTCTCAAAGTAATGGTTTAATTGAATCACTATTGACGTGCATGTAGTTGTAGATTAATCACTATTGAAATGCATATTGTTGTATATAAATCACTATTTACGTACATATGGTTGTATACAAATCACTATTGACCTACGTCGTATTGTTGTATATAAAAAACCATTGAAGTACAAATTGTTGTAGATAAATCACTATTGAAGTACATTGGGTTGTATTGAAGTACATTGTGTTGTAGATCAAATACTATTTAAGTGCATATGAAGAAGAAGCATTTTATTTCAAAATCAATAAGCCATAGGCCCATGTGATCATACAGTATTGTACATCTACATTTTAACAAACGTAGCAAGATTCGTACATACGTGTATTAACAAATATCAGATGCAAAAATAAACACAGTCATACTGTTTACATACTGGCGTAGCCCATCGAGGTGTTTAAATAACCAACGAGCAGAGACAGACTCTATCTTTTGTGTAGCATGGTGTACCCAGGAACACTGTGACGTCATATTGACCGTACTCTAATACTAATATCTGATAGTTGTAATACGTATAGCCACGCCCCTTTAGTTACCCTAAATTAAACGATTTAATGTTCTTCATTCATCAAAGGAAACGTCACCGACCATGCTACAATTCTTTATAAAGAACAAAAACAGAAAACAAAAATAGAAACACAACACATGAACACGTCAGAAATTCCATTTAAAATTTCACGGAGAAGGTGACTAAACATATATAAATATATCAATGTTATGGTTGATGCATTCTACATAATCATATCCAATTTCATGAACATATAAGCACATACATATACGTTTCAAGCAATAAAAAATGCTCTATTTGCATTTTCAAGCGTGACAAAACCACCTCACACAAATATACATAAATATGTGACAATAAAATAGTAAAATTACACAGAAAATATTACAGTTGAGAGGGAGAAAATGAGACATGAAATTAAATTACATCACATCAATTCATTAGCGTTTTACTTATTTCAAATGCTTTAAAAATATACACATTTAAATTTTTAATTTCTTTTTCATTTTTAATGTAAAAAAAATATTTTAATTTGAACATGCTCGGTCGATTCCAAAAAATATTTTTAACTACATGTATATATTTTTCGGATAAAAATGAAATGAAATGAAACCCGTCTTCAAGTTTGTTGCAAATTATACATATTATTTCTGCTTATGGTATACTTCTTGGTGAATGCCACCTACCAGTCTCCATAGCATGGCTATGAGACGAGACAATTAATCTGGTCATCGCTATTCTAAATATGGTTATGCACTTAAGAAATAATTGAAAATCAAAATTAACAATTTCTTTAAAAATATTGCTCTTGATGAACTTTCAAAACGTTCATGCCAAGCCTGTATTTTATTATTTTGAAGTCGTGTTTAAGTATACCTAAGAACATATCCACATCTCCGACACTCTGGTTTAGCCTCACGTAGTAAAAACCCATTGGCGATAATAAATCGGGAACTAGGGTTACCCATCGTACTTTGTTTGGGCAAATATCAGCATCTGTTTTTAGAACATTATAAATAACTTTGCAATACTTGTTTTCACTGCTGTTTAAACAAATATTTAATAATTCTATAAAATCTGTTATTGATAATGCTAAACCTGCCCAGAATACCATACACAGAATCATTTTGCGTTGTACGGTTTACTTTCAATAAATGTTTACTGCGAAAGCGTGCGTGTGCTTTAATATATATATATAGGAATTTTCAGCCCAATAGCTTAAACGAGTATTTAATAGTCTCGAAAAAAGTTTACCCAAAGTACTTAATAATGTAAATCCTCTATAATTGTCTGTGTCATTAATAATAGCATTATTATATAGTGGGATGATATATGCTTCTGACCAAGACGTCGGCGTCCCACATCAAGGTTTGCGTGTAAGCTGTGTTTACAAGTATATATCTCTAACATTTCTTTATCCTACCACAACCAAATTTGTTCATGGGCTTCCTTGTAGCATTATCTTAAGGGCTGCATAAGCAATTTTGGTTCCTGTAACCCATGGGCTCCCATGGAACCCAAATTATGATAGCCTATACAAATGTGCCCCCATTTCACATCAAATTTTGCGTGTAAGCTGTGTTTATAAGTCTATATCTCTTACAATTCTTACCCTAGCACAACCAAATTTGGCCCATAGCTTCCTTATAGCATTATAGTAAGGGCTGCTTAAGTAATTTTGGTTCCTGTAACCCCTGGGCTCCCATGCAACCTAAATTCTGATAGCCCTTAAAATATGTCTGTTTCACATCAAATTGTGCGTGTAAGCTGTGTTTACAGGTCTATATCTCTTACAGTTCTTTTTCTAGCTGAACTAAATTTTGAAGTTGGTTTCCTTATAGTATGTTGTAAAGGGTTGGATAAGTAATTTTGTCTTCTGCAAATTCTGGGCTCCAATGGAACCCAAATTGTGATGGCCCATAAAATGTGCAATAATGGCAGATCTAGGTTTGCATGTAAGCATGTATATATCTATAATTTTGATTTCGGATTTGTTATAACATTATGCATCTTATTACTTCACCCATATTTGGGCATGGGCTCCCTCCTACCCCCCCCCCCCCCCCCCCACTACCACCGCCCCCACTCCCCTCCACACTTTTTTTTTTTTTTTACATTTTTCTGTGTTCAATTCTTACACATATATGTTGCAACCCTCCCCGCCCCCGAGACCACCCCCCCCCCCCCCGCCTCTCACCCCATCACCCCCACCCCACCCTGTCTCAGACTTGAATTTTTGTTATTTATTTTACATATTTCTTTGTTGTTTTAGTCAATTCTTACACATATATGTTGCCCCCCACCGCCCCCCCCCCCCCCAACCCACTCCCGCCTCTCACCCTCGCTCCACCCCCACCCCAACCCTCCCCACCCCCACTTGAAACTATTATATATTTGTTTTACATATTTCTGTGTTGCTTTTATCAATTCTGACACATATATTTTGCAACACTCCCCCACCCCGCCTCTAACCCCATCACCCCCCCACCACGCCCCACACTTGATTATTTTTTTTTTTACATATTTCTTTGTTGTTTTAGTCAATTCTTACACACATATGTTGCCCCCCCCCCCACCCAATCTACTCCCGCCTCTCACCCCATCACCCCCACACCGCCCCAGACTTGAAACCGTATTTTTTTTTTTACATATTTCTTTGTTGTTTTAGTCAATTTTTACACATATATGTTGCCCATCGACCACCCCACAACCCACTCCCGCCTCTCACCCCCACTCCACCCCACCCCACCCCCACTTGAAACTATTATATTATTTTTTTTACATATTTCTGTGTTGCTTTTGTCAAATTCTTACACACATATGTTGACCCCTCCCCCCCCCCCCAACCCACTCCCGCCTCTCACCCCCTCCCCACCCACACACTTGAAACTTTTTCTTTTCTTTACATATTTCTTTGTTGTTTTAGTCAATTCTTACACATATATGTTGCCCCCTCCCCCTCCCCAACCCACTCCCGACTTTCCCCCCCGCTCCCCCCACACCCCACTTGAAACTATGTTGTTTTTTTACATATTTCTGTGTTGCTTTTGTCAATTCTTACACATATGTTGCCCCCTCCCCTCCCCGCCCAGCTCCTACCCCGTTTCTCAACCCCCTTCCCCCCACTAGAACTTTTTTTACATATTTGTTGTTTTAGTCAATTCTTACACATATATGTTGCACCCTCCCCGCCCCCAACTGACTCCCGCCTCTCCCCACCACCCCCCCCCCCAAACCCACCCCACTTGAAACTATTTTTTTTTACATATTTCTGTGCTGATTTTGTCAATTTTTACACATATATCTTGCCCCCTCCCCGCTCTCCCCCCATCCCCTCCTCTCACCCCCCACCCCCAAACCCTGTCCCACTTGAAACTTTTTTTATTTATTTGTTTACATATTTCTTTGTTGTTTTAGTCAATTCTTACACATGTTGCCCTCCACACCCCATGCCTCTACCCCATCCCCAGTCAAACTCGATTTTTCTTCATATTTTTTTACTTCTTATTTTTGTGTTGTTTTGGTGATTTATTACATAGCTTCTTACACATATATGTTGCCCTCACCACCCCCACTCCCCCCACCATCCACCCCGCCTCTCTCCCAACCCCACCCCGCACCCCACTCAAAACTCAATTATTTTTATTTATTTTTTTTACATATTTCTGTGTAGTTTTGGTCACTTCTTACACATAGTTATGTTGTGCTCCCAACCCCACCCCACATTGTTGTAGCCTTGTTTTCTGATGGTATATACTAGCTATAAATTTATTATTCTCTGAAAAATCGAATAGTCGAGCTGCGCGGTTCTCCGACAGCTCTTGTTGAGATGTCTAATAGCTTTAAATATAACTTCAGTACTTATAACTACATCAAGTTGATTGAACCTAACTTGGAACTAGCCATTTAAAAAACGTTCATTCAAATACAAAACATCGGGTTGGAAAAAGGGATCCTCAGGATTATTGACAGATTTAAAATATTTTCCAAAAGCAGACAATGATATATTTGGACATTTTATATGCGATGCCTCTCTTAACATTTTCCAGTATAGTTTCGCATTTTTATGCCTGTATGTTTCCAATTTCTTTGTTTGTTCATTTTTATCATCTCTTTTACATTTTTTAACATAGATTTATATTCAGAGCGTGATCTAACAAGTAAAACTCTGTTTTCGTCTGACTGACATTGTCTATAACAATTTAAATGAAAATGAAAAATAGTTCTCAGGTCTTCACAACTTTCCTTAAACCAGATATTATTTCTTTGACGCTTTTTTGTATCTGTACCAATATTGTGACTAAGTGGTTTTTCTAAATAAAGAGTTTGTAACAGTTACACTATTCATTAAATTGGAAAATTCCTGTAAACTAGATTCAATAGAGTTAAACTATCGCTGTTCAAAACATCACCATATTCACATCTATGCTCACTATTCCATATATATCTGTAGTTGTGAAATTATTATAAATAAATTCCGATACAACAACATAATCAACAAGACTACACCCTCTGTGTCCGACAAACATAGATTTACCTATATCAGCGTCTTTACCGATACGCCCGTTTAATATTCGTAAACCAGTCTGTTAACCAAGAAATCTAAAAAGGCAGTACCATTGTTATTTGTATGGCCTTTATTTTTGGAATACCTCGGGCTAAAACTATTCTATGGAATATTCATCTGTCAGAATTTCGGAGGTTCACTTGTGTCAAACATTATCAGACGTGCGACTATTAAAGTTCCCCGCCGATAAAATGTTACAAAGACCATTTGTATCATTATGAATTAACGCAACAGAATCGGTTAATCTATCAAAAACATTCTGTTCAGTAGTATGAAATATAATACTCTCTTCGGGCATAACATAAAAAAGTAAAGACCAACAAACAAATCATTTGTTAATGAAAATAATTGACCATCTAGTCTCAGCCACAAAATATCATCTTCACTTTGAAAGAATAACGATTTTTCGTTTACAAAGGTATTTCAAACATATATAATTATACCACCTGAATCACGGTTACATTTATTTCACACTAATCTGTGTAACGCTAAACATTCAAGGTTAGCAACATTAAACTCATGCAAATCATTTGACCAATTCTCCGTAAACATAACAACGCCATTTTCTTCAAAACATTTAAATAACTTTTGAACATTGCAACTTACTACAATTTTTGTATATTAAATAAGGCAAATTTCAATTGCACCCTCTTCTGTGCATATTAACCAGTGTCATTTATTGTTCCTTGTTCCTTCACGCACGCTTGAGTGTGAACTGGGTGAGCGATTGCGAGATACATGGGCAGAACGATTATCTCGCCTGTTACACCTCTTTGCATCGATTACGACCACTGGTCCCGACTACGACGAGCGTTATGACCAGCTGCGTCTCGGGTAACATACGAGCCATGCTCGGGTCTGGCTGATTAACGTTAGCCGATGGTGCTGGGAATATAGACCGATTTGTTGAGAAATAATTGTTTTATTGACATTTACAATCAGGGCTCTGATACATGTCGTCAAGTGTATACTTTTCTTCAATGTTCTACACCGTTAGTAAATGTTTTACACTGCTTTTAAATGTTTTACACTGTTCGTAAATGTTCTACACTGTTCGTAAATGCTCTACACTGTTCGCAAATGTCTTACGCTGCTTTTAAATATTCTACTCAGTTCGTTAATGTTCTACACTGTTCGTAAATGTTCTAAACTGTTAGTAAATGCTCTACACTGCTCGTACATGTTTTAGGATGCTTTTATATTTTCTACAATGTAAATGTTCTATACCGTTCTGGACTATTTATGTAAAGAATGAATTTACTGGACCATGACCACAAATACATTCGTTATTTATTTAGACAATATGCACATAGACAATATCATAATAATTGTCTATACAGATCAAGATGAAAATGGAATGGTCTGTATCATTATATTACACAACGTTTATTCAAATAAAGTGTAAACAGTTGTGATTCGAGAAGAAATCCAGCACCACATATGTTTATTTAATAAAACATAATTATGACACTGGGCCAGTGGCTAGCATTTATGAATACGGGTACTCTCCATTTGGAATCTGTCAAAATGGTATATTTTTCTGCGAAACGTGGTGTTGAATTATGTTTCTGTATTAAATAAATACCTAACAATGTAATACCTTATTTGAAATATCATAACTGAAAAGGAATTTTGCATGCTATATTAAGCAAAGTGTATTTAAGATTTAGTACTGCCATTGACTTGTGTATTTGAAAATAGTTTGTAATATTGTATATTCATGGACCAATGGCCTCCTGTATAATTGGATTAAACATATGTATTAAAACATATGGTTTTTTGTATGTTATTTTTATGTTAAAAAAGCTTGTTATATTATTTTCCACAATGTTTAAAACTAGAAGATGAATATCACTTTGTTACTTAATGTTCATTATACAATGAGATAAACAAACATTTATAAACACAGTATTGGAACAGACGTAGTTTTTACATATTTGAACATAAATTATAACATAGGGAAAATCAAAGAAATATATTATATAAAAAAACTGAGTGTCTTTCCTTTCAAAGCATTTTAGATAAGACTGCTAAATACAATATAAATAGTAATAACGCAAATATACATTTTACAAGAGTTATTTCTTGAACTGTTATATTCTGTATGTTTTACAATATGTATATATGTTGTTGCTTTTGAAATAGTACTTCTGTATTTAGTAAATATTGCGTTTACCTGCTGTCAGTCTTCTATAAATGTTTGTATTCTCATGGGGCTCATGGTATTTTGGATTTTTGCTGAATAAACTACAATAGCATATGTCAATACTGCGTGAATATTGTACAGTATACATTGAAACAATAAGATTATTACTATAGTAACTTGTTCTGGATGTTTGTATCACACAGAGTAGGTAAATGACAGATCCTGACCACACGAGAGGCGTAGCGTACTGATCCTTTTATTATATACTGTAACTGTGTGCCTAATTCAGGGTGCCGAGTTTTGCCCACAGTAAATAAATTTATTATGCATCTCTTAATTATCAAAAGAAATGTATATTAGATTATGTCATAGCTATCAATTGTCTAAATTCTAACAACTGGTATCATAAATCTCTAAATACCGACAACTGGTATTATCAGTCTCAAATTTCTTATATTAAATAAGTAGGATTATTTAAATCAATTTCTGACAAATTATTAAAAGTAATCCTACTTATTTAATATACTACAAATTTAAATAATTAAATTTGTCTGTTTCTGAATTTATGAAATAAAAATATTCATACCATCTCAGAATTTCTTCGACAGATCTGTCTTTTGAGTATATGACATTCAAAACGTTCTCTCTGTAACGAACATTCTAAGGCCGAACTTATATAGTCTATTATATCCAATGAAATTGACGCTAACAACAATTAACCAATGAAAAGCGTCGTCTTATTCTATCGCGTGAAATAACAAATGGAGGCTGTCATTTTGGCAGAAAAGCTGTGTTTCCTAAGAACAGAAAATTCGTAAATTATGTCGAACATGGATAAAGTTAAATTAAAAGAGCGATTGACATCAATGGAACACTATAACAGGTAATGAATCGTGATACCGGTTAACCGATATATTTTACAACAAACGTAATAATAGTGATCGAGTGTGTGTGTACATGCACAGCATTTCACGTCTGCTAATTTCGGAATCTGTCCCAAATCAATGTTTATCGTTATATATGCTACTTCAACAGCATTTGCAGTTAATTTAAGTTAATTTAAGTTATGAGAGTAACAACCGTCCGTCAACAACTTTAAATATTCATCAATATTCGGTCATTCTAATTATAGTAACAACAACAACAACATCAACAACGAATAAAGCACAGGGGCTTGTGGTCACAATCATTACAATACCTCTTTACATATCATTAAAATATAATACATGTATATAAATGTGTTCATTACACATGGGTAAATTCAAAATCTCGTGAATTTACCAACTGACATAATGTTAAATTAATTAACCCTCAATGTTTACAAATGCACAAACAAACATTCCGATACTACACATTTCATGTTAAAACATCCATTGTTCTTAATGGATTTCTAGCTGGGCAATCCCCAACATTCCAATCTGACATTTGTGTATGGGAAGTTCAAGTTGTAAAATCTATATTTAGTAGTATGCTGACACTGAATCAGAAAACTTCTAGAGGTGATACAGGGTATTCCATTGTAGGACAATGAAGGTACTCGGTATATAATTATCGATAGGTATATAATAAAGTGTTTTATTATACCTCGTATCAAACGCCTATGGTAAATCCCCATAGATAACCGTAAGTAATGACTTACTATATGACGCGAGGTGATATTGAAGGGTGTTAGTAAATCGCAGGGTGATCGTTACTGTTATCTCATGTGCATGGTGATCGGTACAGTTATCTCATGTGCAGGGTGATCGGTACAGTTATGTCATGTGCATGGTGATCGGTACAGTTATCTCATGTGCAGGGTGATCGGTACAGTTATCTCATGTGCAGGGTGATCGGTACAGTTATCTCATGTGCAGGGTGATCCGTACATTTACCTCGTTTGCAGGGTGATCGGTACAGTTATCTCATGTGCAGGGAGATCGGTACATTTATCTCATGTGCAGGGTGATCGGTACAGTTATCTCATGTGCAGCTTTGGTGCACGTTGGAAAGCGTACTCACTATGGTGAAATTACTAACATGATCTCATCGTAACTCATCGTAACTTCAAAGGTACTTTACCGAGTTCTATAAACTACCACTCATGTTCTTAGTTATTTCCAGTCCAATGATATAACTTTCGTAACAACCTTTTTAAAAAAGTATTTTGGAAAAAGTATCGGACAAAGGGGTGCTCGACTTCGCCTCGGGCGATAATCCTATCCTTATTGTGGACATTCTTACTGTCACCCTCTCATACATGTGATGTTTATACATTATCTTCACGTCTACACGATGTTACAAAATCAAACTTCGGCGAAATCGCCATCACGTGGAGTTGTGCGTGTAGGTTGTCTTTATCTCTTTATATATCAATCTTAGTAGTAGGGTAAAACAAGTGGATTATTTACAGGGTAACATGTTTAAATAACCTTTGTTGTTTAATTCACTTTTCAATATACACAACATCATTTGATATCAATCCCAAGCGTCTCCGTGGCCGAGGGGTTAACGACGTTGCGTTTTAAACCTTCACCGCTGCGGGTTCGAATCCCACGTAAGTGAGGAAGTGTCGATTCTTAACGATGGCGGGAGGTGTGCAGTACTGTTTCTTCCCAGGAAAAGTGGGTGGTCTGTCCCCAGCATAATATAATCGTCTCATAATTAATTTTACGTGTGTTGAATATGACTTAGAACCTTCACAAACAAAAATAAATATCAAGCCCAATCTTCGTGACTTATACGAATTACACACAGTTACTGCATGTACAACATGTTTAGAATCGTGGTTTTATGCTAAATATACTGAACCAAAGTACTAACGAACCACCTTTTTCGAATATGTTTTTTTTCCGTTTAATTTTTGTTTCTTTTCCATACTACAGCAATTTGATTTTTTTTAATTTACAGTCGTTATTGACAAGATATTTGTCTCGTTCAGAATGAAATTTGTTTTGATTTATTAATTGTCATTCATAATTTTGATGGAGCATCATCAAAAAAACTGACCAATCAGTGATCAGAAATAAGAAATAATAAATACCATTAACTCGATCTTTATCCTTGATGTTCAACCATGTTTTCCGTTAAAATTAAGTTATCTACAGTGTGATTTTTTTAAAACCCTGAATATTTCAAATATTTCATGCACATTCATGCAAATTGATTCAATATATGTATCTTTCAAAATCAAAATCTTGAAAATCATCATCTTTTTTCTCTGCCAAAGATTTATATTTTACTATAGACCTAAGGATAAAAACCGACTAACACAATTTGTATCAAGATAACATCTCAACATCTCTGTAATGGAAAATAACGAATTATTGAGATATTAAAGGTATTGTCTACTGGTGCATTAGCTGTTTGTTTCAGTGTATATCGGGGTAGTGTTCTGTTACGTTTTATTGACTTATCTCCCTTAGTAATAGTTATCCATTTACACATTTGAAAGTCAGCGTTCATGCCAGTATTGCACAAATTGACAATTTTATGTACTCCACCATCAACGAGGTATGTAACGTAACCTGTATTACTGACTTCTTCTAAGTTTGACGAATTTTACCATCTAACACTCTTATGCAGGTTCTATGTTTCTAGTTTGAATTGAATTGAATTGAATGTTGTTTAACGGCTCATCAACACAGTATAGGTTAGAATCGGGTTTGTTATTACGGAGGGTACCCCGGATGCGGGCAATATATGTTTTGGGTGTGTGTGGGGGGAGGGCGGGTGGAGGTGTATGTGTGAATGGGGATGGTGGGGGTGGGGAGGGGTTATTCCGTTAGCCGATACTTGCCGTTCAGCCTTTGTACGGATCTGATGTATAACTTACTTTGGGCGTATATACCTTCATATGTATATATATATATATTTAGGTTTAAAAAAAATATATATATGCCCTAAATACTATTTACATACAAAAAACAGACCCGCACTTGTTGGATTCACGCTTACAGTGTTTCACATAAAACACTATAGAGTGTTTGTTACTGACAATAGCGTGTCTGTTACTTGTCAGTCGTGTATTTACTTGGTTAAAGGAACACACGCCAATCTTGCTTTCTTTAAAACTCGAGTCGCTCTCTCAGTTTTAAATGATCAGTTAAAATAATATAATTATGACTGTTAAACTTATATTACTTTATCGCTCTTTTTCTCTGATTCCGAAAATTAACACTGCAACGTATATGTTCACAATCCTGACTTCGTGTCCCGACATACCGTTGTTATTTTGTTTTGTTTGTTAAAAAATAAAGTGAATACTCAAGCATAAACCTGATGGATATATATATCACAAAAGTATTCTGGAATGCATAGACACATACATTTTAATTACATGTATTTGCATAATGACATTATTTCATGTCTTGTGTACCAATGTATATGAAGTGTATCGCCTTTGAGTCATGTTAGTAAATTGAATTTGATTAAAACTGTGCATTCTCAGCTATATAAAACTTAACTTAATGAATACGATGTGAATACGGTGTGGAGGGGACGGGTGAGGGGGCGGGGTTGGAGGGATACTAGCGTTATGGTGTCCCTGAACAATGTTGAAATCAATATATCTTTAAAAAATTATTTCATAATTTACGCACGATTTTATATTCCGCGTGAACAATAATTTGGAACGACGAGCCTTCATATTTCAGCAATTACGGTGTACTTCGTTATTTTCGGGAAAACAAAGTATTTTTTCTGATTGACTTTTAATTTTGTTTTTTAATAGTAGACATGTCAATGAACACATTCATGAAAACAAATCCATTCTCGCTATTAAAAATTATCTTTTTCTCTATTTTTTTCTGATTCAGAAAATTAACACTGCAACGTGTATTTTCGCTATCCTGATTTCGTTTCTCGACTCTCCGTTGCAATTGTATTTGTTAAAACCTAACTTGAGCATTCTGGCATAAACCCAAAGGATGTATAGATCAGAAAGGACTAGGTATGATAAGTGGCAAAATTGGCCCCCAATATTGACAGTTTTAATGCACAAGTTTTGAATATCTAGTCTAACTACAAATGAACTGAATCATTATTAAAACTCCTAACAAGTACGTTTGAATGCTGTAAATGAGTTTAAGATCCTCACAAACAACGCTTTTTCTTTCAAAATAGGACATATTTGTTCATTTTCAGCAGTTTTCAATCAGTTTTTGATCTTGTAAATACAGAGCGCACCATCGAGCACAGCTGATTGTTTATTGAAACATGTACTTGATAGGGATGCATCATCGACCAAAAAACTGTTTGTGCTCGGAGGATCGCACTATATTTTTAGAATCAAAATCTTGCACAGAAAGTTCCAAAATCCATCAAATATAACAAAATTACAAAAAATGCCATTTTTTGAGACTCTCTTCATACTTCTAGATAAGTAAAATAAATAAAAATATATTTTGAAGATATAATATGATAAATTTACTTCAACATGCACGACATATTATTTGCAAATATTATTTTTTTGCATTTTGAACATATTGGGGATCAAAATACCCCCTTTTCATACCTTGTCCTTTAGTCTGGAATGTATGAACACATACATTATAAATACATGTATTGAAGTAATGGAATTTTTTCTTGTGTACCCGGTCGCGTCTGTAAATGTATATGAATGTTGCCGTCCTTAAGTCGGTAGGTCATGATAGTTAATTTTCGGGAAAAAAAGTACTTCTCTCCGATTTTATTGAAATTTTACATATGGACATAGGAAAGATTTATCTACGGGTACATGTATTTGTTTTTATTCTCGCTTCTAAAATGACAAAATAAATCGGATTGATTGAAAAGCGCATTATCGGTAAATTAAACCATAAAACAGTCTAAATTCATCCCTTTAAAAAATACCTTTATCTATTAATGGGAATTACACGAAGTGTACAACAATAATATTCGAGCAATGTACTTTGTGAATCTCGCTTCTAAAACGACAAAATAAATCGGATTTGATTGAAAAGCGCATTATCGGTAAATTAAACCATAAACAGCCTAAATTCATCCCTTTGAAAAATACCTTTATCTATTAATGGGAATTACACGAAGTGTACAACAATAATGTTCGAGCATTGTACTTTGTGAATATTATTACTTTAACAACGACCCGCGATTGTATTTTGTCATAATCACTGTTTATAGACAAGAGGTTTATAAATCTGACCAGTGTCAATTTCACCGATAATTCTAGTTTATCATTGTAATAAGTTTTTTCTATGCGTGTTTATGGTTGACTCTGGTCTTTGAATGCTAGGTGGTGGGAGTGGGTGGTTGGGGGAGGGGGGGGGGGGGAGGCGGGTTGGTGTGGTGGGGGTTGGTTTGGATAGATAGGATTATCTTAAAAGCTGAATGCCTTATATATAATTTTTCATTGTTATTTTTCCGGTCCGATTACCCTCGAATTATCTCCCTTATTTACCACAAAGAACAAATATTGAACCGCTACTTTTAATAATACTGGAAACTATACAACACCCATGTCAAACAAGGTACGAACACAGTGTATAACGTATTGACTTACTGTTAACAATATAGTCTATATACTGTACACGATGGGACAGTCGACAACACAAACAAGGTATGAACACATTGTATAACTCACTGACTTACTGTTAACAATATAGTCTATATACTGTACATGATGGGGCAGTCACCAACACAAACAAGGTATGAACACATTGTATAACTCACTGACTTACTGTTAACAATATAATCTATATACTGTACATGATGGGACAGTCGACAACACAAACACGGTATGCACACATTGTATAACTCACTGACTAACCGCTTTGGACGTTTGAACTCGCAGTCCAAACTAAAATTGCACTCGCGGTAATAATAGTGAGCGTGAGCGTGAAGTAGCCATATCGCTCCCGACTGAGCTAACCGGGCTGTACATATTACGCAATACATACTATGGCTAAAATCTAATGCGCTAATGGAAGTCACGTGATCGCAGAAAAGGTAAATATGATGGGTCCCACTTTATTTACAAATAATAATTAAAAGCTTCTTTTTTCAAACTCACGAATGTATTACTACAGACTTCTTAGGGTATATGCTCATGTTGCCATGTATACATTTCACTGAATAATGCTCAGTATCTGCTTACTTACGGACAGTGTCCCTTCAAGTCAGTAAAATGTAATGTTTGGCACCTCGGTGTTTATGTTGTTTATGAGCTAACCTGGTCAAATGTGTCAGACCATGGCTAGCGTATGTATACTGTGCATGAAGTGTCACTCAGTATTGTATGTTAACGAAATTTACAATACCATTCTTTGTTGTTTATGCATTTTATTATTTTTCGGAGCAACTGTTTTGGTATAAAACGAAAGTAAAATACAAATATTGATAAATGGATATGATCTTCGGTGAACTTAACATCTATGCGTGATACGTTAATTTGATATGATCTATGGCAAATTAACATGTGTGTGTGATGCGTGAATTTGATCTACTGCGAACTAATTGTTTGTGCGGGATACGTGAATATGATCTACCGCAAACTAAATGTGTGTGCGGGATACGTGAATATGATCTACCGCAAACTAAATGTGTGTGTGTGATACGTGAATATGATCTGTGGCGAACTAAACGTTTGTACATGATATGTTTTTGATGTACGGTGAACTAAACGTATGTGCGTGTAACGTGAATATGATCTACCGAGAACTAAACGTGTGTGCGTGATACGTGAATATGATCTATGGTGAACTAAACGTGTGTGCGTGATACGTGAATATGATCTGCGGCGATTTAAACGTCGGTGCATGATACGTGTATATGATTTGTGATGAACTAAACGTGTTCGTTATCTTAAAGCTACACAATCCCGATAAAAGGCACACTAGAACTGAACAAATGTAACGGTCATTACGCATGTTATTCTAAGTGATTACTGTATACGTGTAGGTTCATATATACAACATGCGCACTACCTAAATTCACTGAATATTATTGAGATAAGGCGGTACAGTATGAGACGCTTCAGGTACTTTGTGAATCGACCACTGGTCTTATAACGGGTATAAAAGTGGATTTTAGCAGACGGCATTTTACCACCAAACTGATGAGACCACTCTTCAGTAGAAAGATCTAAAATAGGAAATACATGTCATTAGAATTTGAAAAGGAAGCTAAAGATGTACTTACTCAGCCTTATAATTCCATATTTATATATAATCCAAAACAATACCTATTGTAACCGGGTACAGGTATATGGTGACATATCGATTCCTAACCGTGTGTCCTCGATAGCTCAGCGGTAAGAGCCCTGGTACGGTAAACCAGAGACCCTGGGTTCGAGTCCCGGTTGAGGAACGATATTTTCACCACCTGTTATATTTTGGGGCTCGTCCGGGAGCCAGGACCGTGTCTGTAAGCATGAAACAGTATGAACATAAGTCTGACAGCCGGCCTGGAGTATTCGGCCTGGGACGAATTTCAATTTGGTGGGGGTGTATGTAACCGGGTACAGGTATATGGTGAAATATCGATTCCTAACCGTGTGTCCTCGATAGCTCAGCGGTTAGAGCCCTGGTACGGTAAACCAGAGACCCTGGGTTCGAGTCCCGGTTGAGGAACGATTTTACCACCACCTGTCTCGTCGTGGTCGCCATTGTCGAACAGGGTTCATAGTAAACAAACCATGGTGTTGTTAATTATTTATTGGAGTTCTCTTGATACATTCAAGAGAGCCAGAGGATTCACAATAATAACAGTATGCTGGAAGTGACAGAATAGCTGATTCCAAAGATTGACTTTACAGTCACCTAATACTTCTATACCTATACTATAAGGCTACATATAAGACTGTTGTTGTCAACTGTCAGAGAGAATGCCAGAGAGAGTGATATTTTAGGCGGGAAAAGAGGTTAATTAGTTGAGTTCTTCATGCAAGTTAGTTAGCATAACTCACCATAACTCACTCACTCACTACACACACAATAATATACAGATATATCACAGTTCTGCATGTAGCTCAAAACATGTCAAACTATAAATAGAATGGAATGTGCTATAATTAGAAAGGTGAAGTATATTACACTGGTCCCAGGTAGTTGCACAGGAATAGTATTCTGTAAACAAAACATTACAGATGCAACACCGGGCGACACTATAATTAAACGTAGCGGCGCCTTTTAACAAAGACCCTTTCCAACTATCCTGTTGCATCACATAAACTATTATATACAAATAATCCTCCATTTTTATGTGTGTGTACGTGTGTACTTTATATTGACACAAAACGCAAGGGAGACATTGTTTATCAAAATTGGAGTATTGGTAGAGGCTCGTAACTAATGGTAAAGATGGAGATATAGTATTTGTTATGTGAAGTTATGCCTGCATGGTTTACACATATTTGTAGATTATAAATCAACATAGTTTTAATAAATTCCTCTTAATTTATGCATGAATTGAAATTTTGAAATTGAAAATAAAATGGATAGAGAGACACAGAGAGACACAGAGACAGAGAGAGACATAGAGAGTCAAAAGGAGAGATAAGGAAAGAGAGAAAGAGAGAGAGAGACACACATAGAGAGAAAGAGATATACAGAGAAAGAAAGAAAGCGAGAGGGAGGGATGGAGGGAGGGAAAAGAGTGAGAAAAGGGGAGAGAGAGAGAGTGGGGGAAGGACGGAGGGGGAGGGGAGGTATTGAGAGAGAGAGATAGAGTTTCCATATAGTCTCATAAACATAGGCGTAAGAGCCGGAGGACCACACCCCAATGTTTCGGGGTGGGCCCCAATATTGATGTTTTCACGAAACAAAAATAAATGCAACACAAATGTATGAATTGGCAATCTGAACTTTAAAATTCTGATTGATAAGATTTCAAAATCAAAGAAAATATGAAAGATGTCAGCTTCCGTCTGTATGACAGGGTAAGTGTTAACAATTAAGTTCAAATACTAGTAATTAACCTTTCCTAAGTTTACTTATTTAAATCTTTAATTTTCTTTAATCAAGTTCAATGATTTGTAAAGTAATTTTAAATGAAAACAGTCCCGTAACCAGCCCTGAAATTTAACCAAGGCATATCCCTTATGTTGATGTACGGTGGCATTAACCTCCCTCTGCACCTTAGATTGTGTTTTAATTCCCTTCAGTGTGTTGCATTTCCCCCCAGGGACCGTATATAGTTGTTTTTATGTGAAGTATTTACATTCCCAAAATTTAGCCAAGGCAAATACCGCAGTGTAGCTACGGACCTGGAAAAGCAATATGTCGAAAAGCAATGGTTTATATTCACGGTGGACAGACGTAACGGACTCTGGCTACTCAAAACAGCGTTACCTTGATCCTGGTTACTCATGTTAAGGACCTTGGCGGGTAAAAACACGTAAACTGTTAAAATATATTTAATATTACTTTACAATAAGACACTTTTTAAAAATGATCACACCCACGGAACACTAGATGCATTTGTGTGTCTGAATTCATGAAGAATGAGTTTTAGATTTGAAAGAACGCGCACTATTTACACATCGACGCGTGAAAGTACGTCTGATTCTAAGAAAATTGTGTTTATTTCAAAAATGGTGACTGCTATTGGCATATGCTATGTCTGGAATTATGTATGTTCAGCCATAACATCCATTGGACGTATTTAATACATAATACTATCTACCGATTGCCAGAAGCGTTAAGTTGTTTGTGCATTGCAAAGTAACGGATCTTGTTGCTCATGGCACCGGATCCTGTTTGCTTCTGACACAGGATCCTAGTCGGTAGTTGAAAACATACATCTTAAAAAAACGACTAGATATGTTCCTCAGTTCGAAATATTTCGGTCTGATATCAGCAGTGGAAGATATAGCTGCGACATTTTCAGTAGGGTTGGGTTTGTGCGGGGGTCAATTTATGGAAAAAAACAATGTGCTGAGGTATTTTAAAGATTTTCACATTTAACGAGTTGTCACCCTCCAAACATCGGCGAGGAACTCGTACACTTCAATGGGGCTGACGTGGCCTACTTGATAGCACGTTGCATTTGACCCGGATGAAGCCTTATCGCCACAAGTCAATTTCTTCTGTGTATTATTGGGTAAAACATGTTCACTTTAGTCTCGTCCGTCGGATTGGTATGTACACCGGTTCTGTGTTTCGGAGTCTATCCTTGGAACAATTTGCTAATCAAAGGAAAACATAGTCGTAAGTAAGATTAGGGCAGCTTCCCGGATGTTTATGTATCCTTCCTTTTTTGGGGGCGACCGGCTATAAATATTCAATATAATATCTTGATAAACAGTTAAACAACATTTAGTTAAATGTTATGTGATAACCTTTTCAAATCATAGGATGACTCCGATGAGGGTGCTCCCCTCGAAATCCGCTAGTGCTTTAACAAACAACAGTGGCAACATTCTCAATACAACTTTCTCTAGAATTATATTATATGTATAAAATAATGAAAACTTGCGAATTCAAAGTTTCTCATTGATAAATTCCTATTTAAAACGTGTAATTGTCATTTTCAGTAAGTATTCGGAGATTATAAACGAAAAGCTAAGCTTTTCTATATGAGGTATTCAATGTGTTACTTTATGCAATTATATTAATTTGTGAATAAATGTACATTAAGAGTTATTTTAATCAAAATATATAAATAAAAAAAAGTTTACTTAATATTTGTTGCGTACAACAACGGTGGCCTCTCTATACGACATGTCAGCCTACATTATGCCAACACTCATGTATATAGTCTACGTCATTAGTTGTTCACATTGCTGCATTTATATTACTTGTAGCCTTGATGTTTTATTCATTTTGTTTATGATCAAACAATTGTTACCTGTTAGGGGCTTAGCTAGAGCGTTGCTAGTGTGGTCCCGGGGCAAATTTCATGAACTTGTTTTATTCCCAGATACTCTGTGATTCGTTTTTTCCCACTATTTTATATCTTATTTGACGCTGACATGTTGATGATATAGTCTGAATCCTTATTCCTCTCGCCCCTACTTTTTCGTTTGTTTTATTTTTTGTTTTTTTTATGTACATGTATTGTTGTTTTTTTAATTTTCTGATTTTTGCAGACAATGTGTAACACAGCTGCGTGCTCTAAAATAATGCCTTTTAAATAAACCTTTTTTTTAAATATTGAATGTTGTTTAACGGCTCATCCTCACAGTATAGGTTATTAGAGCCGCCCCAGAGAGAGAGGAAGGATACATAGGAATCCGGGAACCGTGCCCTACTCTTATTATCGAATCTTTAACGTGCTCGGAGGATAGATCGATACACGAGACAGCCCGGTTTACGTCCCCATCCGCCGGACGAAGCTAAGAGAAAATGTCTTGCCCAAGAACACACCGACGAAAATCAGTGGCACCACGGAGGATTGAACACGGGGCCTCCGGTTACAAATATAAAAACTGTTTGAGGTCATTGTCGTGTAAAACGGCGACAAAAAAAAACGTCATGCAGCGCGCTGAGGGGAAAGTAAGTTAGGTAAATATCTATTGCGGGCCCATAGTTTATTTTAGGGTACTGTCGACGGAAGACAGATAGTAAAGAGAAAAATCTCTCAAGGCGCAAACGTATATACACTAAAGTAGGTCCGGAGTACCTTTGTTTAGTCTTGTACCTTGCTCGACATAGACTCATTTAGCCAAACTCACCACCAGATGCTATCACTATAACAAGAGTACACCCTCTACATTCATGACCGATATAATAATTCAATATTGGGCTGTTCTTTCCTTATTTTCCATCATGCTATCGCATGAATGATTTTAGTACCGGTGGTCCAGAGTGGTGAGGCGCTGTTTCAAGTTCACCGCTACGGTCGTGGGTACGAATCCAGCTCGTTCCCAGATTTTATGAGGCATGCAGTACTTGTCCTACTTATGAAAAAGTAGATGGTCTGCCCCCCACCCCCCCCCCCCCCCCCACCCAAAAAAAATAAATCGACCATCATATATAACCTTAAATGTGCTGAAGATGACTGAAAACACCATGCAACCAACAGATGTTTTTTTTATTGTTTGTTTTGGTGGAGTCAAAGTCCCGATTGTCGTTTTCTCTTTAATCTGAAGGTATATGGAAAACAATCTATCAACCAGGATCCGGTGCCAAAGATACAGATTGTGTTCGCTGCCAGAATCTCAAGCATTTTTTACAAAGCAAACAGGGTCCGGTGCTCTGAAATTTAGACATGATGTAAATATTTGCAGATTTTTAGCCTAAACAGTTATCTTTATTGAACAACAGCAGTTGCAAACCAATTTGGGATCACATTAAATCAGTCAGAGAGAACATATGGAATTTTGGCTTTTTAAAGTAGTCAACTTTGTATTGACCGGTTAAGAGTAAATTTGGTTCAGCTTGTTAGGAATTATTCTGCATTTGTTGTACATAAGGTAAATGTATTCCGAAGGATATGATATTCACAAGTTCCGTCGCATAAAGTTTGTTCTTATACATAAGATACTGTATCTTTATGTTTAAAATTTTTGACACCAGTGTCCATTTTCCCTCTGTTTTACCAACCAGGGTCCGTTACAAGTGCAACCAGGATCAAGGTAACGCAGTTTTGAGCAGCCATGGTCCGTTACGTCTATCCACCGTGTTATCAGACAGAGTCCTTCGCGATTGAGCATATTTATGTAAAGTAACTTAATTAATACGACATTGTTAATCGGCCTCCGTAGTGTAGTAGGTTAACGCGCTGTCTTGGTATGCTTTCGCCGTTACGGACGGGGTTCTAGACAAGGCCTTAGCACTTTTTAAAACATATATTAAAGTATTTTCTTTTTTATTAAGAAGTAGTATTCAAATGCCTTTCAAATTTATCAGATTTAAATATTAACTAGCATGTGCATACTAGCACGCACACAAGCACGGCTTACGCACGCAATCACAAAAGCTCGCATTCAAGAACGATCTTTTTTTTTACGAATTGTGACTCTTATTATTTTCCCAAGAAGCTCCGGAATTGAAAAGTGTGACTGATGGATAGACGGATGGGCGACCTTCATGTGTATACCCCTTCCCCTCATCCTGAAAACTACGATTTGCGAGAAATAATATTGCTGGTCTTTTTCCAACAAAAGAAAAATTCCATATATTAACTTAATTTGAACAATATCCTTCAAGCGTCTCATTGTAAACAATAATTTCTCCCTATCCCGAGTCAACACTTGAGCTTGCATTTTACGTTATATACTATTGGCTACCGATACACGCTCTCTGTATATGTATACATGTATAATATGTGTGTGATTTTGGATTAGTTCAAGGATATTATAGGAAAAAGGTATATACAATATATGGAACATATGTGGAATATGCGGGTAAGTGTTTGTAATTCTCTACATATTGATGCATTTACGTTATGCCTTACGCATTTTACTTGTTCCCTTCCGTTCAACATTACAAACATGTATATAGTTACATTGCACGCCATTGAATATCCTTATCGAGTTGAACAGTCTGTAGTTATCGGATATCTGAGCAAATTGCTATATAAACGTTTATGCTTATAAACCCGTAATCGCTGGGTGGTACAATTTCTAAGTTACCGAAGCGTTTATAAAGCCTATTATGCAAATGCCTCGATATACGCTATGACAATATACCAGCCTAAACAATGTAGACAACACATCCAGCAAAGAACTTCATCTATAGGCGTTCTTATGTTTAAACAAACTTGAAATTGTATTATTTTATCGGGATTGTGTAGCTTTAAAGTGTTAACAGCAATATAAACAAATACTACTACCTGTATTTCATGGAATAGAAGCAACACAGCAACATTTCTTCACGGAGAGATATACCAATACTACTACCTGTATTTCATGGAATAGAAGCAACACAGCTACATTTCTACACTGAGAGCTATACCACACATGTTAAGTGTTAAAATACAATACTTATACAAATCCTATTTTGGCCCACACGGCGAACTAAACGTTTGTGCATGATAGGTGAATATGATTTACCGCAAACTAAACGTGTCTGTGTGTGATACATGAATATGATCTACGGTGAACTAAACGTGTCTGTGTGTGATATGTGAATATGATCTACGGTGAACTGAACTTGTCTGTGTGTGATACGTGAATATGATCTACGGTGAACTAAACGTGTCTGTGTGTGATACGTGAATATGATCTGTGGCGAACTAAACGTTTGTAGGTGATATGTTTTTGATTTACGGTGAACTAAACGTGTGTGCGTGTTACGTAAATATGATCTACCGAGAACTAAACGTGAGTTCCTGATACGTGATTATGGTATATGGTGAACTAAACGTGTGTGCGTGATACGTGAATATGATCTGCGACGATTTAAACGTTTGTGCTTGATACGTGTATATGATTTGTGATGAAATAAACGTGTGTGCGTGATACGTGAATATGAGTTATTGATAATATTGTTTATTGTTTTAAGCCAAATATGGCCCATGAACATGTTTACATAATAAATGCAAATAAATGTGGTTAGATGGCATGTTGTTAGTACATATACTTCGAATACCAAAGCATTGCAATACCATAGAATACATTCGGTACTATTACGAGAATAATGAAACAAAAGTTAAACATATGTGTTAGCCTGTTTACTATATGTTGAAATTAATTTGAACCGTAAAATGTAACCGAATTCTGGTGGTTATCCATTTTGGAGAGATTTTGTGTTTATTTGTTATATTTTCAATTGGAAGTATAAATCGTTATCTTAAAGTGTTAACAACAAAATAAACAAATACTACCACCTGTATTTCATGGAATAGAAGCAAGACAGCAACATTTCTACACGATGAGATGTACCAAACATGTTAAGTGTTAAAATACACTACTTATACAAATCCTATTTTGGACCACACGGCGAATTAAACGTTTGTGCGTGATACGTGAATATGATCTACGGTGAACTAAACGTTTGTACGTGATACGTTTTTGATTTACGGTGAACTAAACGTGTGTGCGTGTTACGTGAATATGATCTACCGCAAACTAAATGTGTGTGCATAATACGTGAATATGAACTACGGTGAACTAAACGTGTGTGTGTGATACATGAATACGATCTGTGATGAGCTAAACGTTTGTACGTGATATATATATTTTATTTACGGTGAACTAAACGTGTGTTCGTGATACTTGAATATGATCTACCGAGAACTAAACGTGTATGCGTGATACGTGAATATGATCGGCGGCGAGCTAAGCGTTTGTACCTGATACGTGTATGTGATTTATGGTGAACTAAACGTGTGTACGTGATACATGAAAAACTAAACGTTTATGCGTGATATGTGAATATGATCTGTGGCGAACTAAATGTGAGTGCGTGATACTGGAATATGATCTGCGGCGAACTTTGCATTCGAATTCTGGAACATTTTTTAAAAATAACCCATCAAAAGTCATAAATAGGCTTCTAATATATACAGCAACAAAACAAGTGTTTTTTTCTCAGCCAAAAAGGGGAACTACTTTTAGTAATAGGGACTACACCTCGGAGCATTATATGCTAATTAGTGGTGGTAAACTTATATAGAACTAATGTATTCTCGTAAACTATACACCTCTACACACACCCGCGTGTTCCTCTGCCTGCGATTCTCTTGTTGGACATATAATCAAATAGAAATTACACTGCTTACTGAAACGTATATGGTGATATATCGGAATTAGTTGGACACAATGTTCCTGCTTCAGTGTGTATCAATCACGCTGATTTGACAGCCTTTTGTAGCTATATCGTGAACTGTATTGCAATTGTCTGACATACAGTTCAGCTAGAGATATATGAATTCAATAGAATCTATACAATGAAGTGAAATTCCAGTGTCTGTAGCAAAACATGATCTCCTGATAATATCTGGTCGTTAAACTTTTTACAACTGATCAGACATTATTTAGACATGAATATTAACTTGAACTGTTTCAAAATATCAATTTGTGTATGCGATTTATTTTATTTCAGAAACACCCCACATATAGTGATATTGCAACGTCCATAGTTACCTTTAAATACAGATGGATGTATCTACAAAACAGCCAGGGTTTAAATGCAGCGTGTGTAACACAGTGTTTACATGGTCGAGTAGTCTCAACATACACATGCGCATACATACAGGCGAGTCACCATATAAGTGTAGCGTATGCAGTAAAGGATTTACCACGTCAGGCAATCTTAAAACTCACATGCGCATACATACTGGCGAGACACCATATAAGTGTAGCCTGTGCAGCAAAGGATGTATCACGTCGGGACATCTTAAAACTCACATGTACTTACATACAGGCGAGACACCATATACGTGTGGCGAGTGCAGTAAAGGATTTATCGATATGAGCAATCTTAAAACTCACATGCTCATACATACAGGCGAGACACCATATAAGTGTAGCGTGTGCACTAAAGGATTTACCACGTCAGGTAATCTTAAAACTCACATGCGCCTACATACAGCCGAGGCATCATATACGTGTAGCTTGAGCACTAAAGGATTTACCACGCCAGGCAATCTTAAAACTCTCATGCGCATACATACAGACGAGACACCATATAAGTGTAGTGTGTGCAGCAAAGGATTTACCAAGACAGATAGTCTTAAAACTCACATGCGCACACATACAGGCGAGAAACCATATTCGTGTTACGTGTGTACTAAAGGGTTTACCACGGCAGGTAATCTTAAAACTCACATACGCATACATACAGGCGAGACACCATATACGTGTAACGTGTGTACTAAAGGATTTACCACGGCAGGCAATCTTAAAAGTCACATGCGCATGCATTAGCGATGTAACAATACATCAAACTATCGATGTATTGTGATTGTCATCGTCCCGATAGCGATGCATCGATAGCAAATTGAACTATTGCCGATAGTATGCTGAACTATCGATAGTTTCAATAGTGAGTTACTGTTTATATTTCAACGAATAATCTGATCAAGTAATTCATTTCAGAGTTTTACGTTTGCTAAGTCGTGTTCTCCTCACCCACAACAGCACACTCGGAAAACTAAGCAGGTGCGGATATGAATTCATGTATGGCCTAATGAGGTATCGGCAGTATTGATAATTTAATCTGGGGATTCCCGAACACGTGGTGACTACTAAAAGACGGAACGATTGATACGCGATTATTGAACGCACACAAAGTAAAAAACTAAAACTTGTACTTTCAAATGGTTTAATGCACCGCAGAAATATTGAGTTAACATAAGTATTAAAGCAAGTTAATTGAGTATATTTGTTTTATTTGGACATTATCAACTATTTACTGGACCGCTTTCCATCTGTCCCGTATAATTTTGAAACCCGTAATTTAGAAGTTAACAGATACTTCACATAGCAATAAGAAATACGGCCGCTACCGATTTCGAAATTGTAAAAACTAAGAATGCAAAGGCCCCTGTTGGGCAAATTTCGGGTATATCAAAGAACTATAATAACACAGCTAACAATGTTACAAAGCATTGTAAGTTTTGTTATTATAGTTCATTTTATTCAAATAATTAATCAAATGTGTTTCTCCCGTGTAAGCTTTATTAATTCAATACTAGTGCAATAGTATTGCAATAGTATATCACTGTAGTAATAGTATTGCAACTGTACTTTCAACAATAACAATACTATTACAATAGTCAGATGTCTTTCAATAGTCAGCCCTAGAATGCATACAGGCGAGACACCATATACATGCAGCGTGCGCAGTAAGGATTTACCGAGTTAAGCAATCTTAAAACTCACATGTGCATGCATACAGGCACATGTGCATGCATACAGGGGAGAGACCGTATTAGTGTAGCGTGTGCAGTAAATGATTTACCATTTCAGGCAGTCTTAAAAGACAGGCATGTCAAAATATCTGTGTATAGTAAAGGATTAATCATGTCAGACTAGTTTATAAAAAAAATGTGCATACATACCGGCGAGACACCATATAAGTGTAGCATTTGCAACAAAGGATTTATCCAGTCAACCAGTCTTAAAACACACATGCACAAACATACAGACGAGGCTTCATTTACATGTAGCGTGTGCATTAAAGGATTTTTCATAGCAGACCATCTTAATACGCTCATGCGACACATACAGGCGAGACACCATTTATGCGCATCACATTCATGTCATCTTTGACGAGAGTGGCGACACGATCGCCTACATGTATCTGCGCCACCATTTGTATGTAACATTTGAAACAATGTATGTAACATGTGAAACAATGTGTGTAGCTTGAAACAATCCGTGTAACATGGGAAACAACGTGTGTTACATGTTAAACAGTGTGTGTAACATGTGAAAAAAGGAATGCGTGTAACGTGTGAAACCATGTGTGCAACATGTGAAAACAATGTGTCTAACATGTGAAACAATATGTGTAACATGTGGGAAAAAAAATGTGTCTAACATGTGAAGCAATGTGTGTAACATGTGAAACAATGCGTGTAGCATGTGAAACAGTTACATGTGAAACAAAGCATGTCACGTGTGAAAAAATGCACGTCACGTGTGAAACAATGCGCGCAACGTGTGAAACAATGTGTGTAACTTGCGAAACAATGTGAGTAACATGCGAAACAATGCGTGTAACGTGTGAAACAATGGTGTTACGTGTGAAACATTGCGTGTAGCATGTGAAACAATGTGTAACTTGTGAAACAATGTGAACAATTGTGTGTAACATGTGAAACAATGTGTGTTACTTGTGAAACAATGCATGTAACGTGTGAAACAATGGTATAACGTGTGAAACAATGCGTGTAACGTGTGAAACAATGGTGTAACGTGTGAAACATTGCGTGTTACATGTGAAACAATGTGTGTAACATGTGAAACATGTGTAACTTGTGAAACAATGTGAACAATTGTGTGTAACATGTGGGAAAAAAATGTGTCTAACATGTGAAGCAATGTGTGTAACATGTGAAACAATGCGTGTAGCATGTGAAACAGTAACATGTGAAACAAAGCGCGTCACGTGTGAAAAAATGCACGTCACGTGTGAAACAATGCGCGTAACGTGTGAAACAATGTGTGTAACTTGCGAAACAATGTGTGTAACATGCGAACAATGCGTGAAACAATGCGTGTAACGTGTGAAACAATGGTGTAACGTGTGAAACATTGCGTGTAACATGTGAAACAATGTGTGTAACATGTGAAACAATGTGTAACTTGTGAAACAATGTGAACAATTGTGTGTAACATGTGAAACAATGTGTGTTACTTGTGAAACAATGCATGTTACGTGTGAAACAATGGTGTAACGTGTGAAACAATGCGTGTAACGTGTGAAACAATGATGTAACGTGTGAAACATTGCGTGTAACATGTTAAACAATGTGTGTAACATGTGAAACAATGTGTAACTTGTGAAACAATGTGAACAATTATGTGTAACATGTGAAACAATGTGTGTTACTTGTGAAACAATGCATTTAACGTGTGAAACAATGGTGTAACGTGTGAAACAATGCGTGTAACGTGCGAAAAAATGTGAAAAAGTGTGTGTAACATGTGAAACAATGTGTGGAACGTGTGAAACAATGTGTGTAACGTGTGAATTAATGGTGTAACGTGTGAAACAATGCATGTAACATGTGAAACAATGTGTGTAACCTGTGAAACAATGTGTGTAACATATAAATCAATGTGTGTAACTTGTGGAACAATGTGTGTAACTTGTGAAACAACGTGAAAAATTGTGTGTGACATGTAAAACAGTGTGTGTAACGTGTGAGACAATGCGTGTGACGTGTGAAACGATGGTGTAACATGTGAAACAATGAGTGTAATGTGTGGAACAATGTGTGTAACGTGTGAAACAATGTGTGAAACACTGTGTGTAACTTGTGGAACAATGTGTGGAACAATGTGTGTAACATGTGAAACAGTGCCTGTAACATGTGAAACAGTGCGTGTATCATGTGAAACAATGTGTGTAACTTGTGCAACAATGTGTGTGACATGTTAACAATGTGTGTAACATTTGAAACAATGTGTGTGTAACTTGTGAAACAATGTGAAACAAATGGTGTAACATGTGAAACAGTGTGTACCATGTTGAACAATGTGTATAACTTGTGGAACAATGTATGTAACATGTGAAACAATGTGTGTAACTTGTGGAACAATGTGTGTAACTTGTGAAACAATGTGAAACATTGTGTGTAACATGTGAAACAAATGTGTGTAACGTGTGAAACAATGCGTGTAACGTGTGAAACAATGCTGTAACGTGTGAAACACTGCGCGTAACGTGTGAAACAATGTGTGTAAGTTAGGGAGAACAGCATTGATTACACATAGATATGTATTAATAATGAAATACTGGTTAAAAATCATGTACTCGAATGAAAATAAATTTATTAAATATGTATACAGCATGCTTAGAACTGATGCCGAGGTAATGCCGAATCAAACGAATTGGGTTACATTGCTAAAGACATTATTGGGAAATCTTGGATTGTTTGATGCATGGCTATATCAGGGAGTTGGAAATAGCGATATATTTTTAAGCCTGGTAAAACAAAGATTACATGACACTTTTGTTCATAATTGGCATTTACGTTTAGAACAGTCAGGCGGAGCTATTTTTTACAGAAACGCATGTCATACGTTTAGTCTTAAGCATTATTTAACCTGTATAAATATACCAAAATATCCAGATTGAGACTTTCCTCCCATAATTTAGAAATTGAGGCAGGTAGATGGCATAAACCATTAAGCGTACCATTAGATGAAAGAAAATGTTCGTAAAGTTTGTAACTAGATAGAAGACGAGTATCATTTTATAATAGAGTCCACACATTATAATGGTATTAGATTAATTTACATTGATAAATATTATTGGAAAAGGCCCAGCATGCTGAAATTTTTAGAGCTAATAAACTGCGAAAATAAAAACAAATTGAAAAAACTTAGTGTATTTTTATACAAAGCATTTGAAATCCGAAAGGATATTATTTTCCAATAACTAATCATTACAAAAGTTTTAAGTAAAGGGAAATATCATGTTATGTTTGATTGTGCTATGATATATGCAATGAAATAGATTCACTTGAATTAATATCCTAGACGAAATATTGTGCAACACGACATATATTTAGTTGTAATTGTCATGATGATTTATGTATTATTTGTTTGTTTAGTGCTTGAAATCTTTATCAGATGATATATATATATATAAACTGAAAACATGTTAGTTACATATTGCATATAGTCAAGTGTAGGATTTTTTTCTTGTATAAAACAATATTCATAATACGTAAAATAGAAATGTAAAATAAAATAAAATACAAATATTTACACAGATGCAATGTCCATGGAATGTGAATTTTAATCACACGAGGGCTTATTCATATTTTGTATTACATAGTGAAAGACTGTGTGTACAAAATAGATGATTTAATGATATGAAAATATTTATACCATCTTCTCCATATGTACATTTGTTTATGTTGTTTCATTTCGTATTACCTGACATTGTATTGTGTTAATTATGTGTATCCTCACAGGCCTTAAGGCCTATTGAAATTTTGAATAAAACATATACATAATAATATGATATCAACATCTGGCTAGAGATTTGATTAACGACTTTGTAGCGCGATTTTGCCGTTATTCTGAGGGCTAGATTATTTAACTGTCCAACCAGTAATCATGCTACAGGCTAAATAATAAGTGTTAAGACAACTTACTTTCTTAAAACTCTTCGAACACATTCAATGAAAATTAACGCAAACAGCGGAACCATGGAATGAACTGCAAATGTCACTTAATAGACTAATAGTGATTTACTCACAGGAGACGAGATAATATTCGGAAGTTTCACTCATTAAGAGAAGGTTACCGTACTTGACACCGGAGTCAGTTGTATTTCAGAGTTCCTTTGTTAATTATGTGTAATTAGTGTCACTCATGTTTGATCGACGAATTCGACTGATAATTCGTCCTTATTCGTTTTTTAGTAAAAACACGTATAATTAAATATCGATCGACTTTATCCGTTAAGTACAAGATTAAGCAAAACACGTTCCATTTTGATAACCATAGAGTAATGAATCCTTAAAACACACCGAAACAAAACCTTCACAGAGTCTGAATCACTGTTTTGGCGGAAGCCGTATTTCAATTGAGCAAGCCTTTTCTACTATACCCCAGCTGAAAAACTTCAGACAGTAACGAAAATGTGCATTGCTGGTAACTAGATTATGATATAATTGTATTATATATGGAAAAAAAAGTCTAACAGTATAAGTATTTTATGAAAATAACAGAAAATAACACACTGTCTAACCGTATATGTACGTATATCTGTTTGGTCGAATACACACCTGACAGCTAGACCAGAAAGGTACCAGTATAAGCTGAACAGCTTTTAATTTGGTACATAATTTGAACTTCCTTTTTTAGACATATTTTACTTTTTAAAATAATAGATCGCGGATATGTTTTTTTTAGATATCTCAAGGTAAGTATGTTTCTTATTCGATAAAAATAGTGGAATGCATATTACTTTTACTGACTTGAAGAGCCTCAGGAAAAAAGTCAGATTTATTGCGGAAAAGGAGAAAGTTCGAAAAAGATAAGTATTTCCTACAAGCATATATTTTTCCATAACTTCTGCATCGTTACACCAAGTTTTATTTAAATGGATTCTACGTGACTGTGTACTGACTGTGTTCAAACAGTACCGATGTGTTACACATAGATAGATGGATCGATATTACAGTACCGACTGTGCACACATAGATAGATGGATCGATAATACAGTACCGACTGTGTACACATAGATAGATGGATCGATATAACAGTACAGACAGTGTACACATAGATAGATGGATATATATTACAGCAGTGCAGCAGCAGCTGAAGCTTTTCACGCGCACACACCGCATAACTCACTTTTGAGTTTCAAGTGTTTTAACACGAAGTAGTCCCAATTTGCACTCACGTGCAGTTACGCGGAAATTGCAGTTGTCTTTTAAAAAACGTTAGCTTAAGCCAATTTTGAATGCAAAAACAACACAGACAATGAATAAAGTAAGTATATACGTTAAACATCCCCATAGCATTCGTTTTGACTACTATTGGCATATTTTGCATAGCCTAAATCGCTGTTCAAATGTGAAGATCTGAAATTTCGAGGTTTTTGAAACTGCAAAATTGCCGATTTCTCAAAACGGTCACAAAAAATGGGTTGTCACTAATGTGGCAGGAATGATAGATCAGTACCTCTACTACCTTTCCTGAAAATTTCGGCAAAATTCATGACTACCCATTTTTTGAGACCGTTTTGAAAGATGGTCACCCTTTTTTCTCACTCAAAACACACATTATTCAAAAAGGCGGCTACAAGCTAAATAAGCAAAACTGAAAAACAATAACAGAAACGTAAAACATGAATATTTTCTACTCCCTGATATAGTTATTTCCTGCCCCGGATAAAATGTCAGTAAGTCAACCTTTAAACACTTTTCTGCCTTTCCTTTAGCATGTTTACGGTAAAAATCAGCGGCTCTGGGCGCTTATTAAAAATTGCAACTACACTATAGGCCTAGTCGGCAGTAATTTGTTGTGTTGATTTACGGTTGAATGTACTATGGATAATTGCAAGTGAATACTTCACAATTCCAGGATTTAATGAGCAAAAAGACAGACCTATTCATGTGTTAACTATTGTTATGGGTGAATGATGTAACAAATAATTGTAAAACATCTACTGTCAACGCCCGAGTCAAGGTCATGTCATGTAGACCACATGAGTCATGTCACGTTCGCCTCGATTAGGGACACCGACAACTTTGGTGAATAGACATATAGGAAAAACAAATGTTGAAAGGTATGTACAGCACTCGGTAATGACCCATAAATGTGTTTTATTTCGTGCATGTTCATGTTTAGTGTCTCGATCCGTTAAAATTTAATAATAATATAGCACTGATGTATTATTTCTATGATGAGACCCTTTCAGTGGGGTCTATGTTCACTGAAAATATGACCCAATGTTCCCCAAATATATTTTGCTTTGTTCTCCAAAAATATTTTTCCATTTATTTTTATTATTATGTTCCCTTGTTCCCCAAAAATATTACCAATAACAGACAATGTTTCATTGTTCCCCAAAAATAATTGTCCTTGTCCCCAAACCCCCTCTATGACCGCAGAGCAGAAATTCACCGTTGGCATTGCCACCTCCCCTTCACCTTCCCCACCCACAAAATCGGTGCCCTTGCACCACCCCCGCCCCCCTCCACTGCCCAAAGTTTGCATATAGCTACAGCAGTACTGTAAAAGATTAACACATCTACCGTATGTATGTATTCGTATAAAAAAACCAATTGATTTTCTTTCAGGGATCTTTGCAGATGTTGCCACCTTCTGTCAAGTGGCATCTGCCACCTTCTGTCAAGTGGCATCTCCAAGTTCCAGCTCTGAGACTTAGCCTAGTCCTGGGTAAGCTAAAGCTATAAACTTTAATATATTTGACCCCTGTGATATAGGTTAATTAAGCTAATAATATGGCAATATTTCGAGCCACCCCAGAGAGTGGAATTCAAAAAATGTACCTAAGCTACTCGATCTATCTTACTAGCAAATGTTAACATTTCGAGCTGCCCCAAATTCGGGAATACATTTTCATGGTTCTTTAAAGTGGTTTTTATAAATGAAGATTTTAATAAGCTTGATAAGCTTGAGAAACATTAGATTTATTTGAGTGGCAGAATCCGATTTGTAGATTTTTTTATTATTCTCATTAAAGGAGCCATCCCGCCAACAACAGTCAAATTGTTTAAACATTATGTACACTGTTTCTAAACCTACTGATGCCGAAGTATATATATATATAACTAACATATTTTGAGAAACCAAACTCATACATACACAGTATAAACGGCTTTAACCAGCCGGACCAAACCCCAGAACTGGAGTGTCGAATTACGAGTTACCATCATTTTACGGATATTCAATCACGGGTATTCTAAGAACCTATTAATAAACCTATACTTTTAATCAGCGCATAAATATTGTTATATGGATAGAGTTTCGATAAACGGTTTTCTAGTGCAATTTTGTAGTTATTTGGCGGGATAGCTACTTTAAAAAAAAAGAGGAGTGCCTAACTATAAGTATAATTGTCCCAGTGTCCCAGCTCATTGGGATACTTTACTTTTTTGTTTGTTTTGTTGAGATATTGTGAAATTCCATCACATAAAACAATGGATACACATGATACAACATGAAAGTTTCTCTGTGATGTTGTCACTTTAGAGCGATATTATTAAAGACTGCCCCAGTTAAATTACAAATAAAAGGACACTTTAAAGGGACATATAGCAATCTTGAAGATTTTGTCGAACATTAGTATCGCAGTTTATTAGTCCAGTATCAACATGATCAATTTCACTTTAAAACTGCTTGCATATAATTAAATAAAATTTAGATGTATTATTTGTCTTCGTTATTCTACCATAGGTTTAAATATATGATTGGTGCAATAATATCAGCAATTAGTAATAATATATAAATTACACAGTTATACTATAATTATAGAGAATAATATACAGGCATTTCATATCTCATCCTTTCCGTCGATGTGTTCTTGGGAAACACACTTTCCCTTAACCTCGTCCTTCGGATGGGGACGTAAACCGGGCGGTTCCGTGTATCAGTCTATCCTCCAAGCACGTTAAGGAACAACGGGAATCTATTCGATAATAAGAGTAGGGCACGGTTCCCGGATTCCTATGTATCCTTCTCCTCTCTCTGGGGCGGCTCTAAATAACCTATACTGTTCGAAGGCCGGGCACAATATAAAAATGTACTATTTCATCTATGTATGACCTAAAAAAATTATATACTTCAGAATATTTTGTTGATTTTAGCAGTGACGGGAGAATAATGATTAAATATTTATTTCTCGGCGGATATAATAGCTGATCTTCCATGATCGAGTGCGGATTTATTAAACGAGTTGGCAAACATATACAATGCGCGGCTTGTCGAGCATCAAATAATGTTAATGTTTACTGAAGAGTTTAAAAAATAATAGATGATTTTGTGAGATTCTATTTATCACACAAAACTCACACAAGTTGATGGTAAAACTTTCACATTTCTCTGTGATGTCAATTTACCTATATATTAATACCGTATTTCCTCTATTCGAAGAGCCCCCACCTGGTTTAAGAAACCTTACCGTCTTCAATATTTAAAGTTCCTAAAAACACACAATGTTTTTACCGCTTATGGATTTGATTACAGGAGTTTTTTACCTTCGACACCAGTATGGTCTATGACATAAACCTTAAAGCGCTATCATCACCAATACAATTACCGCTTTATTTATCTCGTTCCTTTCAATTTACTATTTAGTTTATCTTTTATTATTATTTAATTCATAGGCAACCAACCCGTTTTGTAATTGTCAAGTTTGACAGAAATGTGTATCATATAGATGCAGAGTGATGACAGTAATATACTCGGTACAGTCATGTTTAGGTTAAGTCAATACCGGTGTAACAGTAAAAGATCGCCTACAGTAATTTAATAATGAAACAGTCGTGGGGGGGGGGGGGGGGGGGGGGGGGTGGGGGGGGGAAAGGAGGTGAAGGAGGTGAAATATATTGAAAATTTGTATCATAATAGTAGCACCCCCCCACCCCACCTTCGCACTTTCCATAGTGCCCGGGTGCTACTGTTAGAGGAAATACGGTATATACGACAGCCCAAGTTAAAATCCCTTTAAAAATAACAGGACACTCTATTGATTCATGTGAAATTCCATGCAATTATCATATGGCTTATATATTTTGTACCACCAATCCATCCTTTTTAACAACTTGTTTTGTTCATTTCAGAGACGCATCATCTGGTTTCCAGATGCCCTTCGTTCTTCAAATACCAATGCAACCCTGAAAGACGTGGATTTAACCAAAAAAGTTGACAATACTGTGATCGCAAGATTCTAAACTCCAGGAAATATATTCATTTAATTAGGCCAAATCAGAAACGCGGTTAATTTTTCTTCGGCCTTATGCGTTACAGTGTATACTTGTTACTGCATATCCCGCTTGAGATATGTTCGCCTGATCATGATGGTGACCAGTTTGCCAATCCCGAGGACTGAGCAGACATTATTTTTTTATAGAACCAAAATGAACATAATTATACCTCATATAGACTATATAATATGTAAAGCTGTTAAAAAACACCAAATGTATACAATGTCGTACATTGACAGTAGATGCTCACATTCAAAAAATTTTTTTGTGTTTTACATCATTTTAACACATTTTAGGCCATATATGACATTGATTTTTTTGTGGTAAGTGAAGTAAATTTCATTATTGTATTTAATAAATGTTTAGTTTACAAATATAATATAAATAAAATATTTATTCTTTGGTTCAGTTGGATATACATTGTATGTAAAAAAAAGTTTCCATTTGCGTACAGTCATGTATCTGAAACTGAAAAACTGCCTTTTGGGAACACAAGGTCATTTTAATCTATTTATTGTTTATTCAAGCTTTTGAAATAGATCTTTTGTAATTAAAGTGACACATGGGCCGATGATGGCAATCTTGAAGTGTATATCAAGCACTGAATTTGAAATTAGCATCTCGAAACATGTTTTGCTGTACTTAGCGGTACTCGTCTGATAAAGCAAATGTCACTGGTCTAGCCTGGTCAAGTAAAATTCATTGGGTTGAAGAGTGCATAAAAAAATATCCGCATGACGGATATATTTATGAGAACTGAACACTTATTTTTGTGTCAACTGCTTAGGATGGCAGACACTTATCGATCACTTTGTCCGTCGTCGTCCGTCCGTCTTGCTTTAACCTGCAACCTAACCTTGGCCATCAGTTGAAAAGTATTTTAATTGTGTTCATGAAACTTCACCCACGTCTTCATCTCAATGAATGTTGTTACACATGTGCAATACCTCTGACTTTCATTTTGGCAGAGTTATGCCCTATTTATCAGTCTAACCTGCAACCTAACCTTTGAAATAAGCAAACAGCAGTGTAAGCAGGCGAAGCAAGTGTTCATGGGTGATGGAACACACTTCTAGTTCAAGGTCGACTTTCCCAGATTCCAATGAGACACCTACCCTGACCAGACCCGCATTTTTAATTTTTTTATGGGTGGGGTGGGTGATGGTGGTGGTGGCGGGCCGGTGAGGGATAACCAAATAAATTGGACTGCAGCTTTGTTTTAGTATAATTTGATGTTAAATATGGCTGCATATGGTTATACTCGCCAATAAAAAATAAATAAAAAAACATTTGCGGGTGGCCAGTTGAGTTCCATAATTCCAGGTTGGCCATCAAAATGGACAACGAGAAGCTGAACAGCGGTCAGCTTTTTTAAATATAGGCTACAGACTACTTTTCAGATTTAGTGTGAGCCCCTTCACCGAATACCGAATACGCACCTGTAGACGTTCAATGACTTTACACTCGTTATATTTTTTGACCGACAGTGCGGTGTCGAACATTTTATCGTTTTAGCGTGTAAATTTTATAAAGAAATACCATGATGTTCGTAACATGTAGTACACGCCATGTACTATTTAAGCTTAAACAACATATGTTTATTATCTCCTTGTATTTCATAAGAAAAGAACACAAGTGTTACCATTTTTAAACGCATTTTAACAATGACATCTCTTACGAGTTACTTCCCCTCGCTTCGGAATTTTAAATGGGTGAATCTCGAAATTTCTCGCGCAGTTAAGCATCTAAAAGTCAATACAGCTGAAGATGACGAAACTTAAATTGGAACTAAAATTTTAATCATGTAAACTTGTTACAATCTTCCAGATTACGCGTTTAAAAAAAAAGAAAATGGCGGCTGTTTCACTTTTTTTTGACGTTGACGGAAAATGACGTACTACTTTCCGTTGTCATGTGTTGCTATGATAAGTGGACGGCGGAGCTAAAAACCACTCTGCTTCCCACCTGCAGTACCAACTGTTTACACATAGATAGATGGATCGATATTACAGTACCGACTGTGTAAACATAGATAGATGGATCGATATTACAGTACCGACTGTGTACACATATATAGGTGGATAGATACAGTACGGACTGTGTACACATAGATAGATGGATTTGTAGATGGATGTGTAGATGACTGCGTACACATAGATATATGGATCGATACAGTACCGACTGTGTACACATAGATAGATGGATAGATATATGGATATGTAGATGACTGTGTACACATAGATAGATGGATAGATACAGTATCGACTGTGTACACATATATAGATGGATGTGTAGATGATTGTGTACACATAGATAGATGGATAGATACAGTACCGACTGCATTAATATAGATATATGGATATATACAGTACCGACTGTGTACACATAGATAGATATATGGATATATACAATACCGACTGTGTACACATAGATAGATGGATAGATACAGTACCGACTGTGTACACATAGATAGATGGATCTGTAGATGACTGTGTACACACAGATATATGGATCGATACAGTACCGACTGTGTACACATAGATAGATGGATGTGTAGATGACTGTGTACACAGAGAGATGGATAGATACAGTACCGACTGTGTACACATAAATAGATGGATGTGTAGATGACTGTGTACACACAGATAGATGGATCGATACTGTACCGACTTTGTACACATAGATAGATGGATGTGTAGATGACTGTGTACACATATATATGGATAGATACAGTACCGACTGTGTACACATAGATAGATGGATGTGTAGATGATTGTGTACACATAGATAGATGGATCGATACAGTACCGACTGTGTACACATAGATGAATGTGTACACATATATAGATGGATAGATACAGTACCGACTGTGTACACACATATAGATTAAATATTTATTTCTCGGCGATGGATGAGTAGATGACTGTGTACACATAGATAGACGGATGTGTAGATGACTGTCTACACAAAGATAGATGGATGTGTAGATGACTGTGTACACATATATAGATGGATGTGTAGATGACTGTGTACACATAAATATATGGATATGTAGATGACTGTGTACACATAGATAGATGGATGTGTAGATGACTGTGTACACATAGATAGAAGGATGTGTAGATGACTGTGTACACATATATAGATGGATGTGTAGATGACTGTGTTCACATAGATAGATGGATGTGTAGCTGACTGTGTACACAGAGATAGATGGATAGATAGATGGATAAATAGATGGATAGATAGATGGATAGATAGATGGATAGGTAGATGGATCGATATTTTATAGATTTAAACATTTACGGTTTCTCATCATTACATACACAATTTTTAATAAATAACTATAATCTCATGACAGGTTAAACTTATATTTACCCACTCACTTATAGTTCAATTTTCAATACATGTACTAATTAATTAATCATAGATCATATAAATCACACATGTTAATCAATAATCCAAGGATATCATAAAATAAAAGGATTTATATATAAAAAACAACTTGACGATGTACTTCAATATATTTTAAGAAATATTATTTGGAATAGAACATCTGACAGTAAACGCCTCTGACAAATATTTACTTAAATTAAAAAGTTCTTTCTTCTTTCTTTCTTCTTTCATGCTTGCAGAATTGTAACAAATTTATACATATTTGGCCTTTGTATGTAGTATTTGCTGATATAATTATTTCTAATATCATTATAAGCTGTTCAAATTAAAACAAAGTGAAATTCGTCTTCAATTTCAGTTGAATTACATATTTGACAAACTCTTTCATTTCTTTGAATCCTATACCTTGCATAACGACCTGTCTCAGTTCTTAAGCTATGTGAAGATAAACGTAATTTAGTAAAAACACTTCGTAATCTTTTTGTACATAAAATATTCAGATAGTTTTCATATCCAAAAGTCTGGGCCTCCGTTAAAGAATCTTTAACATGTCTAAACAAACTTGATAATACTCTATTTTCTTGTAGATCAGTGTTCTATTTTTGAATAAAGCAATCCACCAACCTCTGTATAAAACTAGATACAAAAAGTTGATGGTCTAGCCTTAATCCCATACATACATAAAGCCATACGTATTATGCAGATATTTTGCATTGGATAACCAATTGCTTAAACCATTTTCACTATCCGTTAATGAAGATTTATATATAGATGATAAAATTATGTTTCTGTTGTAACTAATTTCAACCAACATCTAAATATTGTAGTATATCTTGTGATATATAATGGATATCGCCCCAATTCACCATAAACGCCAGCATTACTCGTTGTCAGTTTCACTCCTAGAATGTTTTTTACAAAACTTGAGATGAATTCCCATATCTCCTTCGATATTGTGAAACCCCACACTTCACAGCCGTAATTGAGAATTGATGAGACAAAAGCATCAAATAATTGAAGGAAGTTTTAGGTTTTAGTTCAGTTTTTCTTACGTTTGCAGTTAGAAGATTCATAGCTTGTAATGCTTTGCCGCACATAGCCTGTTGGTTTTACGTATACGACCCAGTGTAGTTAAATACAACTCCAAGATAATTAAAATCATCAGAAACCTCAAATAATACTCCGTTATAAAAAAAAATCATCAACGGTTACCTCTTTTACAAAAAACTATAACCCTTGTTTTTTTAGTATTTACTCCAGTCTCCAAGTTTCACAATTTTCATATAGACGATTTAAGCTTATTTGCAGATCTTGCGGAGTATTACCTATTAACACCATATCATCAGCAAAAAGCAGTAAATTAAAAAAAATGTCATCTAATGATAAACCACTATCTATTCTATTTGCAAATATAACTCTTCAATAAACGATGAAGACATGATCGGAGACATTATCTCCCTTTGCTTCAAAACGACTGAAATCTCGAAAAAAAAATCCGAGAAAGAACCGCCGTATTTAATGCATGAAATGACAGTGTTATACATAGAACGAATTATTCTTAACATTTTCCCATTAATACCAAATTTATATAACTTTAACCACATTGCTTTCTATAAATAGAATCAAACGCTTTTTTAAGGTCTATAAAAACACAATAAAGCTGTTTTTTATTGTTTAGAATTTTTTCAATTATACTATGAAGTACAAAATTTGCATCTACCGTTGATCTGTCTTTCATAAGTACACAATTATCAAGTCAGTAATAGCTCATGTTTTAAGTTAATTATTGCGTTTAAGACGGACCGTAATGTGCTATGTATGAAAGCTATAGCATCTAAACACAATGATTCATTTCGTGGCCTTTTACAAATAATAAAATATACTTAATATTTCAGTGCATAACACATTTATTAATGGGGTTGATGCACTATTTTCAAACACGATTTGTTTAAAAGGCTTCTGAAAATCTTGAAAATGTTGAAGTGATTTTCTTTGCTTTAAAATACATTTTGTCAATATGCCATTTGTGGTAAAAAGGCGCGATGGCGTCATCGTTCCTGGTCGCCTCCATTTATGTATCTTTGCAAATTTTCAAAAGTTCATATTTCCTTTATTGTTAACGGCATTTTGATAATTATTTCAGCTTTTTTCAAGCTTTCAGAGCCCTTTCAAATAAACATTGTTTAAAAAAACTGGTGCATCAACCGCATTAATAATACTACTAATATATTTATTTCAAGAGGATTACATATGTGACTACTAGCTAGTCTAACATATGGTCCTCAAACAAAACAGAATATATTTACAGTTTATACAAACGTTATTAAAACAATCGTACACAAATGAAGAATAAAATATGTCATGAAACTTCATGATTTTTCTAAAATTTTAGTATTCGAGATAAATTGAGATAAATTGATTGTTTATTTAACCGATTTGTATGCTTAATATGATTAATACCAGTTTGATAAAATCATTCAAACAACAACTGCTTTAAAATTGATGGTACATATTTAAAATAAGCAGAATATTGTGATTAAGAATATACACAATTAATAATAGTGTTAATGAAATTTAGATACAAATGTATAAAAGGAAAATAGGTGATATGCGTGAAATTACTGCACATATATACTTCAGCTATTGCACTGTAAATGATATTTGCTGACACCAAAACCTTATCGTTTTGAAAATGTATTCAGTTTAGGTGGCCCAGTTTTTCACTCTCAAGATTTTACTTGGTAAACCACACCCTTGACAAAATGTGAGAGCTAGTGGAATATTGCTACTATTGGTGTGGCAATTCTATAGACTGAGGGAGTTTATACCACATCACACACTCCCGCGGAACGTGAAGGATGGTGGAATGCTACTACTTCTGTTGTGGAAATCTCATTCCATAACATAGAGCATATCTCACATCACACACTCTTGCAGAATTTGAATGATAGTGGAAAACTACTACTAATGTAGTGACAATAACACTCTATAGTATTAAGTACATCTCACATCACACACTCTTGCATATAATGTGAACGATAGTGGAATACTACTGCTAAAGTTGCGACAACCACTCTTTATAGTAGTGGACATATCTCACCAAACACGCTCACACAGAATGTGAAAGATGGCAAGCACTACTGCTAATGTTATGACAATCGCACTTCAGATATACGAGGGGTGTTCAACTTATAACGTAACACTTTTGTTTAAGATGTTATTTTTCAGGGAAAATGGTTATCATAAAACATGCGTGATTTAATGTTGTGAAATTGTTATTTAAAACATATGCATTTAAAAATAATCTACAAGTTCACGTGGTTCGCTTTAAATTACATTTTGAATTAGGTATCCACTAGTTTCCAATTTTAAACCTATATGTTTCTATTGCCGTAGAGTATTACCTCAAATAATGTCACTAAATGCAAATTGTTATTGTTTAAAACTGTGTTTCAAATTTAAATATGAACGTATTTTTTATGCCAAAAATATAAATGTTAAATTAAAAGTTCGCATATTATCGAAAATTTAAGAAATTGACAAATTATAGGACAGTTTGCTAGTATGTTACCGATAATTTTATAAATTTACCAAAATAAGCATTTTATTCATATTTTATGTGACAAAAAATGAATAGTTATTGTTGCTGTATTATCACATATCATATAAAAATGAGTAATAAATGTGTGTGTTTTGCCCTTAAATCTTAAGTTGTATATGTTTTTCATTTCCTTTCTTATAAGAACGTAATGAAACTTATTTGTATAGAGGAGGACAACATAACAATGCCTGCAGCTGATGTTTCGAACTAGAAGTTTTTTATAGATTTAATAATTTTCAAAGTTTTAGTTCAGGTTAATTTTCGCTGAAATCGTGAAAACCGATAAATAGCAAAAAAATGCATATTCCATTATTTTACGTTCACACATGGACATATCAAACTACTATTACATTAAACGACACATGACATACATTTGTTTTTAAATTTGTTTTGCCGTTACATTTTATAATGGAGGTTTTTTGCTTCAAAATGTCATTCTTTAACATTTTATAAAAATACGGATGCAGAAAAATTAGGAATCACATAATAGTTCATGTCATACTGTTTTATATCGAAAGAAACATTCAACTTGACATTAAAATGAACATATTCGGCGAGTATGACAAGATGTTTAAATCAGGTACAAAATGAAAGTGTTACGTTATAAGTTGAACACCTCTCGTAGTATTGCGTATATCTCATATCACACACTCTTGCAGGATGTGAAAATTAGGCTTCCGTGAGACAATAGGAGTTTCAAGAATGAAGTTATATATTTACAATTTCATGAGGTGATCTTTTAGCAAGCGCCTGAATTGGTGAAGATATGGTGATGGTCTAACCTTGACGGGGGGAAAGTTCCGTTCTTTAGGACCACATAAATATAACGAATTATCATAGTAAGATGTATGTGATCTGGTAATATGCAAATTCTCATTTGCATTATATTATAGTGTCCGCACACGAAATGGTGTTTGACTATTTAATGATTTGTAAACCAGTAGACATGTGTGATACTGAACACGTTTAGGGAATCATGACGAATTTAAATGTTAAACCATTTGTTCTGATGTTGTTAAAAAAAATCAGCTTTTAAGATAAATATAGATATAAAAATCGAACAGGAAAAGTAGTATTCAAGGACGACAACCACAAACACACACAGAAGCAAAGAACAACTTTAAAGATGTACAAAAGGCCAAATAAGACCTCACAAACACAAAAGGGTTGACAATTGGGCTACCGCTTGGAACGGTCAGTTGCAAAATAGGCCGCTGGTAGTTTAAACCAGGTTCTAGTGTGCACCAAACCTCACAATTGACCTACGGTCATCCAAGTAAAAGAGGACAGTGTAAATTAAGATATCCCATCCATGAAGTGTCTGACTATTTAATGATTTGTAAACCAGTAGACATGTGTGATACTGAACACGTTTAGGGAATCATGACGAATTTAAATGTTAAACCATTTGTTCTGATGGTGTTAAAACAAATCAGCTTTAAAGATAAATATAGATATAAAAATCGAACAGGAAAAGTAGTATTCAAGGACGACAACCACAAACACACACAGAAGCAAAGAACAACTTTAAAGATGTACAAAAGGCCAAATAAGACCTCACAAACACAAAAGGGCTGACAATTGGGCTACCGCTTGGAACGGTCAGTTGCAAAATAGGCCGCTGGTAGTTTAAACCAGGTTCTAGTGTGCACCAAACCTCACACTTGACCTACGGTCATCCAAGTAAAAGAGGACAGTGTAAATTAAGATATCCCATCCATGAACTATTCTCTAACCAACAAGGCAGCATTAATAGGCAATATAAGTAAAACACAATGATGCTCGTGTATATATAAATACTAAAAGACAATAGCCTAGAAAGCCACACTGGAGATACTCAATGACTTGAAGCTAGAGCAACAAGAGAATAAATCAATGAGGGCAGACAAGACAGGACTGAAGACAAAAATCAAACGTCACCGTCCTTTGGGGCGTTAGGTAGACGTCATCATAGGACCCACAGCCTGTCCGGTCATCGCACAGTTAAAGATGATTGCATAGTGGCGAACTGTAAATGGGTCCACTACCAAGCATGCATTGCGTTGCAAAATAATAGGGTCGTAACCTCTTTTGATAAACCTTTTAACAAGTTTAACAAAGATAGTATAAAAGTGATCATGATCAAGGATCTTACAAAGTTTGTAAATCACGTTACCATAGAAGTCAGCTTGTGATAGTCCTTGTCGCAGAATAGTTCTTAAATTACTTTTATATTTGGAAAGAAGATCAGGGTTACGATAATATTTTTTTGCAAAGGTTTTAGGAAGTTTATGGTAACGGTAGCCCTGATGGAGCAGTTTGTATGTAAATATAGATATAAGCCTTACTGCACGCTTTTGTAGTTTAAGTATTCACTATATAAACAGTTAATTCTGTTCATAGTTATGACAGAATAGTTAAAAACACATAAAACATAAAAAAGCGTGTGTTATTTGTGTATATAGTCCTTATGAGACAGGTATGCGCGAAAATGACGCGCGTGTACAAATGTCGTTAAATGTATTTTCTGTATAGATTATATACATGTTTTGTTTCAATCTGTAGCTTATAAACATTACAAATTGTTTTTATCAGTGTTGCATATGTTTATTTAGCAACTGTATGTCGGAGGTCTATTAAGAGGTCCAATATATGCTGCACCGACTGCGATCGCCATTTTTATCAAAGTAACACAAATCTTTAAGGCGGAAGAGCCACGAAGGTTATTTCCTTTATATAATAGTATTTCTTACAAAGAATGTGTTATTAATTATTTGGAAATATCAGTCACGGATGTATATTTCAATGGTAACTATGATATCTTCTGTATCATGTCGGTACAATGGTAACTATGATATCTTCTGTATCATGTCGGTACAATGGTAACTATGATATCTCCTGTATCATGTCGGTATCAGTCACGGATGTATATTGCAATGGTAACTATGATACCTTCTGTATCATGTCGGTATCAGTCACGGATGTATATTGCAATGGTAACTATGATATCTTCTGTATCATGTCGGTACAATGGTAACTATGACATCTTCTATATCATGTCGGTACAATGGTAATGACATCTTCTGTACCATGTCGGTACAATGGTAACTGATATCTTCTGTATTATGTCGGTACAATGGTAACTATGATATCTTCTGTATCATGTCGGTACAATGGTAACTATGATATCTTCTGTACCATGTCGGTACAATGGTAACTATGATATCTTCTGTACCATGTCGGTACAATGGTAACTATGATATCTTCTGTACCATGTCGGTACAATGGTAACTGATATCTTCTGTATTATGTCGGTACAATGGTAACTATGATATCTTCTGTACCATGTCGGTACAATGGTAACTATGATATCTTCTGTACCATGTCGGTACAATGGTAACTATGATATCTTCTGTACCATGTCGGTACAATGGTAACTGATATCTTCTGTATTATGTCGGTACAATGGTAACTATGATATCTTCTGTATCATGTCGGTACAATGGTAACTATGATATCTTCTGTATCATGTCGGTACAATGGTAACTATGATATCTTCTGTATCATGTCGGTATTGACGATCACAGATATTGTTTTCATTACAATATATAAACGCACGAATGACCTAAATAACAAAAGTATTGGTTTAGAATATATTTGTTAATAGAGTAAACGAACATATTCCGTTATGTTGCATGTGTTATAACATGACTATATACATGTCGTAAAATAGTAATATTTTGAAATATTGTTAGAAACGAATTTGTCCATAGGGAAAACTCTGGACAAATTCGTTCATGAAATGTTAACGTATTATTTACATATGTACATAATTAAAATATCACATTATACATATTCATTTTGTCATTTTCGTCATGCACATGCTCATCTCCATCGTCATCCTTGTATTTTGTTCAGATGTAACATGAATAGTAGCTGAAAACTATGATACTGGCTCCAACGAAAAATAAAGTGTTCACAGCAGAATGTGCAGCAACTTTGTACAAATCTGCAAGTTTGCAGGTGAAAAGGTTCTCGGTCTAGTTTGCATAGTTTTATCTCGATATAAATGAAGGGGTGGCCTGGAATGTATATTCCTGTTGGCGACATATAACCTTTTTTGTGTCGATGTGCCGTACATCCAGTTCAACTCAGCTCATTACAGTGCAGTTAATACTATTATTTTCTGTTCATAAACCCGTTAGTGCAGCAGTTACATCACTTAATTATACATATACGTAAACACGTTAAATAGTCTAGTTACCTCCCTTACTATACATTTCTCCATTTACAGATTGACCTATCTGCAAGTGTTTGTTATATACAATTATAATTGCTGCTACTTTTGGAGAATTTAATTGGAATATTGATCGTATCAAACAATATACGCATAAAATGAACGCCAAGGTATGAACTTCGTATATGTTATATAGATTTGGTTAATTGTAATAATAGTTCATTGCATATAAATTAAATTCTACTATGTATGCAATACATTAGTCTCATTAATGATTTAATTGACGTCTTTGGTGCCTTTTTTAAAATACGGACGTTTATAGATGCACCCTAGACGTCTCATTGCGTTTGACCAAAAACCGTGTGGAGAATTTCAGACCGAACACCCTACTCGTTTAAAAGCAAATATCTCCAATAAATCACAACAAAACTCTGTCTAAATAAGCACTCTTACGTCATCAATAAATAAGTAATCTTCAACTTTATATCACAGTTATGGCAAATTTAGATGTATTAACATTAATGGGTGTGGGTGGGGGTGGGGGGGGGGAATATTTTTTTCCATTTCTTTAAGGACTATGGATTTTGTGAAATGGGAAAAGAAGTGGGTGGGGTACAGCATATGAATATGTATGCTTTCAAGGATAGTCAATTAAAATTCCTTATAACCAAGATATGAAATGGATAATACTAATTGGTTTAACATAAGAATTGGAAATTATAATTATAAAGTAACATATTTATTCTTCATAAAGGAACCTTATTTTAGATACCGTCGTTCTTTATATGTATTCCAGATATTTCTATAAACTTACCTGAATAATAAAGTCCAAATATCCAAGCAGATGCAACCACCATTAAAATCGTTTAAAACTGCATACGTTTTTAGCAATTTTTATTTCAAATCACCAACCCTCACAGAATTTTGCATTAAATGGAGACTTTCACTTTACACAATAAAGTAGTGCATGTGCTTGGTATGGTGGGCAGTAAGTGACAATAAATAAGTGTTTACAATATTATTAAAATATCAGTGTAATTCTTGTATGGACTAGTTCATTGTCCGACAGGAAATTGAACACACCATATGGCTTACAGGCAGACATTGGCAAGGCATACAGATAGTATTAAAAAACGAAGCATATATTCAATATACCTATAAATCGATGAATATCAATGCACCACTGCTCAAGTCTGTTTGGAGATCTGAAACTTCATATGCTGTGTCCTCCTGGTCATACAGAACTTCATATACAGCTGCGGGTTGACATCGAGTACAGTACCTGCAAAATAAACACAGTGTTCTTCACATCGAGTACAGTACCTGCAAAATAAACACAGTGTTCTTCACAGCGAGTACAGTACCTGCAAAATAAACAGTGCATGCACGGGTGACAATCGCTTCTCATGGTTCAGTTTCTAACCTCCATGTTGGTTGGACCTGCTGTATGTTTTTCAAAAATGATAGATATTTCAATTACCAACGCATTTAACTGAATTTTACTAGATTACCGGTAGGTGATTTTTCGACTGAACTGTTTTGTACATTGAGAGAACTAAAGGCATAAGATGTTAATATATTGTCAAGTTGAAGTATGATATCAGGGAAATTTTGTTCCTGTTGTTCAATTTTCGGAAACAGTATGAAAGCGAAATTAATGATATTAGCTGCCAGTAATTAACAACACCAGTTGAAATTGTTTCATATATTTATGGCATTTATTAACCGGAAAATTGTATTATTTTCAGACAGTAAAACAAGACTTATTACTTCCAGTACCTTTGAACCACTGTGTTTCCTTTGTAGTTTCGTCCACACACCATTCATGAGAAATTCTTCTTCCCACAAATTTCCTGATGACTTTTCTCTACTGTCTTGGATGACTCTGTAAGCAGTTACGTTTTAGGGTATTTTATAATGGCTGTAGTAAATGCTTTAATTTTACAGGTGTTTTTTTGTTAAACTTTATATCTTTCTTTACTCTGATTTCACTATATATTTATATTGTAGGTGGATAAAATGTTGTTTAAAATATTTATAAGTCAATCTGTACATTAAGCAGAAACAGAAAGATGTATTTCTAAAGAATATGAATTTAATGGAACTGTATTTGGAAGAGGTTTACACTTTATGTGCCAGTGTACTGTGACATATTGATTAATATGCATATGTATAAATATATAAACATGATTTATTTATTTTCTATTTAGTTTACAAAAGCATATAATTATTAGTCCGAATGTTTCATCATGTCGCCAAAGTGCAGGTTAGTTATTTGACAATACGTTACCATAGTAAATTTACTATTCTATTCCATTTTTTAAAATAATTTCCATAATTGTCAATAAATTTTTACAGCATCATTATTGAAGCCATAAAACGAAATATTTCTATAATGTAGTGTCCTTCCTCCATATTTCTTGCATGCTTATGTATGTTACAGTAGTGCAGAAACTGACTGGGTACATACGTTAATGACATGGTAATGATTTCAGTATAAGCAGAATAATTTCATTTATGGCATTAATATTATTAGTATTTTACCGCTTGCATTGTATCTGTACTACAACTGGGCTGTGGTGTTTGGGGAGTATCTTTACTACAACTGGGCTGTGGCACATATGTACATGGAGGTGTCACTTGATTTGTTACAGCTCTGGCAACAGGAGCATCACTTGGCTACAAATAAGATAGTGTATGTTAATATGATGACATCACAACTACATGTATTTTCTGTACAACACTGAAAACATTCACTGCAGATCATTGATTTCTTTTACTATATACATGTATATTAGTGATTAGGAAAACCAATGACATGCTTTCGATGCATACAGAGTTGAAAGAAAAAAGATAATTAGGCCTTCCTTTGCTTATTGATTTATTACACACGTTTCATATGCTAAATATACATGTATCATGGCTTTCAACACCATGTGATTAATTATATACCTTTTTCTTGGTCTTGTTTACTGCAGGAAAAGGTGATCTTACTGTGTTTTTTGGGACTGTATCTTGTTCATACTGAAATGAGAGAAATATATACATTTATGTATATTTAAGGGTCATTTCCAACAATGGTATTATTATTGGCTTTGCGTGTATTCTATGGATTGAATGTTAAATGTGAGAGAAAGTTATGTATAGTAATATATGGTTATAATAATGCAAAGTACAAATCAGTCCAGGGCTCAATTTCAGCACTCGTAAACTTGCAAACTACAAGTTGATTTCAGGAAAATGCAAATTGAAATTGTCACCTTCACAAACATGACTTCCAAATGGACCTGAGTCGCTCACCTGAAAATGTTTGCAAAGAAGAAAAAGTATTTGACAAACGCAATTGATTATTAGATTTAAAAGTTTCTACGGCATAAGGTAAAGTTCAAATACTTGGTTCTTCATATTTACAGATAATGTTTGTATGAAAATAGATGGATAGGAAACCCCTTACCATAGCTTCTTCATTTATACAAGTTTTGTAGTTTAGGAGATGGCGATCATTTATAAATAAAAATACATGTATGTTATGGCTCTCATCTTAGATGTCGCATTGACGTAATTTGTAACATTTTGACGTCATTATCATCCATGTGAAATTTGGTGAAAATTATCCAAGGAGAAGTTGTTTAACCAGGAGCAAACGGACGGACAAAACACGGTCACAAAAGCTCACTTTCAGCCTTCGGGTCAGGTGAGGTAAAAACTGTCATTCAATCATGTCCATACAAGTTAGCATGAGTAATGCCATGTCTGTACAAGTTAGCATGAGTAATGCCATGTCTGTACAAGTTAGCATGAGTAATGCCATGTCTGTACAAGTTAGCATGAGTAATACCATGTATGTACAAGTTAGCATGAGTAATGTACAATGATGAAATAACAAAAGTTAAAAACAAATATGTTACTTGCTGTCATTTACAACAGAATCTTAAATGACTTAAGTAATGTACTGCAAAGAAATGAAAGGAGACAAAAATACTAAGTATTACAATGCATTTTTGCCAGTTGAAAATATTTGCACTTTCCAAAAAAGAACATGGTGTTAACAATATCATTTCTACCCCTTATTGCGGTAAAAAAACATATACATGTAGCCTTACCCATGGAGAAGCAGGTTTCCTGATGCCAGTAACTGTGCCATGTCTTTGTAAAGCAAGCTCAGGAAGAACAAATTTCCGGTAAAATGCTTCTAATCTGGAACCATACTTTCCCACAGTTGCTCATCTCGATGTATCCGTTGAATGTGTATAACATACGGTTCTGTCCTTCTAACCACAAAATCTAGCCAATCATATTGAAATATATTCAGCTGCCCTTGACACTGATAGTAGAACGGGTGTGTTTCCTTTAAAATTAGATTATTTTCCTTTGTCAATTTCAAACAGAATCCAGGGATGCTTCCACTTGCCTGTTTAAAGGACAATCTATTGTTTTGAAGCACATTTTTATCTCTAGCAGTCCTATATCACCATTTTTTTCTATCACTCGACCGTCTGTAGATGCAGCTAGGAATGTTTTTTCTTCACAAATCATCATACCCATTTTTTCAACTTTTTCAACTTCCGTTTTCGCATTTGTATATTCAATAATCGTGTTTGATTCTTGTGCAAGGCCCCTGATCGTGAAGAAATTTCCTTTAAAATTAGTATAGAGCATATTCTTTACTAGTGCTGTTGATGTATTGCTGTTTTTCCTTTTAATCACTTTTCGAAAATTTGATGATGTCAGCCTTATTTTTCTTTCTCTAGCCCATTTCTGTGAAAGATGTTGCTCCTTAGTATCTTCTTCAATTTGTTTAATGTCGTCCGAAGATTTTTCAACCACTTTTGTGTAAAATTGATCCGAAATATGTGCAAGTTTTTCTGCGCCAACATCTGTTGTATCTATTAACACTGACGGTCCATAATCTAATTTTGCTTTTTTACTTGGTTCTGTGCAGCTCTTTTGTTTCCTCTTTCTTCTCTGATATTTGGCATTTTCGGTTTGTTGTGTCTTTAATGAGGTTTCCAAGTGTTTTGCTTTCTGCCGGAATGTCTCAACAAAACACTCTCCTGGCTGATTTTCTGTGATTCTTTGGTAGGCTATTGGTGACCAAGCAGGTCCCAGGTTTTTGCGCAGTGCACCCCCAACACACCTAGTTTGCCACGAACCCCGATTACATCGGTTTACCATCTTACCTCCGTCAAACTTACAGCGTATGTTCATCCAGCTCTCTGCTAGGTTTGTAGTGAAGTTTCCAATCAATCGGTCACTTTTCTCAGCTCATCTATTTAGCAATACTGACACATCCTTAATAACATTTGTCACATCTGTACTTGTCTTTGGACTTGCATATCGACATTCTTTCATGTCTTTCTCGCTTTCAACTTCCCAAAACGAGGCCTGATCCTCAAACACATCATCTACATCGAAATCATCTTCATTATCTCTGTCATTATCATCAACATCCTCTGATGTACCTTTGGTATTTTTTGGTCTTTGTTGGCAAAAATCTGAACAGTTCTCGTGTATTCCAAAAATGTGAAAAATGGAATTCTTTATGTCCTTTCTTAACTGTTTAGCGTTGTTTTGTTGACTTCGCATTCTTATTGCACATCTTACAGCAGTCGTTTAGCGTACTCTCATTTGTTTAGTAAGTTTGCCTTTACCTTTGTATTCGGGTTTCTCTTCTACTAACTTTTCCGGATTTGCCCTTAGACATTTACACGAATGGTTGGCACACTCAAGTTTTTTCACAAATGGACCCCACACTGGGACGTTCTCAACAATGTTTGCATACACAGAGCTGTCTCCATCTGCAACCACTTTTGTATATCTTAACCCATGAAGGTTTTCAGCCTCTAAAAATCCCTCTAAAATCATGTCACTCTCCATTGATTGACTACTGCCAGTCCAATTTTTGTAACAGATATGCTCTTTATCTGAGCCACTTTCACAGATGTAACAATATTTGTTACGCACTCCAAGATAAAGTATTTTTTTTGTCACTGCACCAAAAATAACGGCAACACCTCCACTAGCATTGTATGAGTGTTTATGCGATCTCTTACTCCATCCTCCATCGCAAACAACCGTGATACATGGAATACCTTCATGAAAGTCACCTCTTTCTATCGCCAGACGCCTCTCCTCCATTCCAGCTTTGACAATCTCATCTTTAAAGACCCCTTCCCACCACTTTCCAATAGTGTGCTCAATTCCACTGAAGTGTTGTTTTGTAATACTGGGCATGTTCATGGTACCAAAAAGCTCTTGAAGAGATGAAAAACCACTGCCAGTGGAAACAGAGCCCCAAACAGCTCTCAAATTTAAATCAGCTAATTTTGTTTCATTGTTGAATTGAGACGTTTCAAATGAAAACTTCTTTTTGCACCCTTTACAAACAGCACTAAGGACGCTGTAAAGTCCTTGTCTCATACTCTCCGTTTCTAATGTTAGACAACACTCTCCACTTTTTGCTATACTTTGGGCCTCTTCACACATTGCTGTATGCATAGTTATATCCACAACATGTTCTTTTAGTTTTTCTAAGTTAATTATTCTGTTGCCGGTCAATTCAGGACTATTTTTCTTCATCAAGAACTTTAATGATGTGTTTCCAAGACTCAAAATACGGGTTTTTCTATCTGTTTTTATTGGTATTCTTTTGACGATAATTTTTGTAGAAAGCTTTCCATTTAAAACACACTGCCTGTGTACAATTTGATATGGTCGACAATCAATTTTTTCTTTGGCATAAGCGGAAATCTTTTGTTCCTTACGATAAATACCTTTATTTGCAGTGATCTTTACCAATCGGGAATGCTTTCCTCCGGGTCTGTTAAACGTTTTTCTGCCGCTTTTTCTTTTATTTGCCATGTTTAAATTCACAAGATTTTAATCCAAGGTATCATGTCACATGTGTTTGTATTAAATAACTTCCATAAAACAACACTGCATATCATGAATCATTCATGTCTGAAGTGGAAACACACCCTAATAAATTATATGGTCATTATAATGGACTTTCACCAAATCCTTATAAATCCAACAGAAATCACAATGAATTGGACTGAACAGGCTGCCGTATTCACATGCGGTTTTCAAAAGTCATCAACGCATGTGTACACGCACGCTTTTTTCGAGTTTTATGTGAAAGGCATTGGATGTAAACAACTAACGAAAAACAGGCGTAACTTACATTTTAAATACGATCGGCATTATGCATAACAACATATCAATACTAAAACCATAATAAACCATAGTTTCACTGAATCTTACCTTTTTACAGCTAAATTCTGTCCTAAATCTTCAATATTTACCAAAAACAATAACGGTGTTGAAGTAAACTTATTACATTTTCATTCCAAACGGTGCAGTGGTTTCCAAAGTGATCGAGATATTGCGATTTAGTGGTAGTAATTAGGTAGAATGTAGTTCGTCATTTATTTTTAGAATTTGTTTTATCAACAATGTATGACTTCTTTTATACGCTGCTTACAATAAATACTTTATTTATAAAATATATATTTAGGTAATCACGCATTTTTTTGTGAAAAGATACGATGTTTCTGCTTCCGACAAGACTTGCGCACGAATACAAACGTGTCTAAAGCAGTTATTAGTCTGCAAGATAATGTCTAATAAGTGTTACCAAATAAAACTTTACACACTCAAGTTTCAGGCATAATAACAGCAAATCGGAGTACGCGATCAAGGATCTACACACATAAATGAAAACATCCACGTAAGATCTTTCGAAAAATATGTTTATTATATACTGTTATGACGGAGAAATGTGTTACTTGATCGTCGAAATTGTTGTTGACAAATTTACACAGAAATTGAAAATGGCGGCCAAGTATGGCAGCACGGTCACATGTTGGTTTATGTTACATTCTTTTAATAGTAAATTGCTGTGATTTGAAGTCTCGTTGCATCTACAATAACCCTTCAAGGTTATAAATATGTTCTTTTGCATACTGTACATGCAGTGTAGTGTTATAACGACGGCATGTTATATAAGGTTCTTTTAACAAGGATAACTATATACTTTTAAATTATTTCTTTTTAAATTTTCATGTTAAACAAATTATTATTATCTATTTCATATCTTGGTTATAAGGAATTTTAATTAACTATCCTTGAAAGCATACATATTCATATGCTGTACCCCACCCACTTCTTTTCCCATTTCACAAAATCCATAGTCCTTAAAGCCGGGATTTTTATTTTGCCTAGTGCACTGGCAAGATTATTTTTTTTCGTCAACTTGAAAGCCAGGATTTTTTTTTTTATGTTTTACTATTCGTAGAATAAGAAGAGCTGTTGTAGATCTACTCAATTGTAGTAACTAAAAAAATAGTCCAATTATTTCAGCAACCACTGGTCAGTGAAACCTGAAATATGTCATTAGTACCATCAATGACACTGGTAGACACATGTTCCATAACTCTGTATTAGCATGACCCATTTCTTACTTTGAATTTCTTGTTTAAATGTTCTTTTTTGACAAGTCCATATATTTTAACAACTGAAAGTCGTACATCAACAAAACTTCTGTAAAGCTTGGAATACCAAGGGCACTAGTAGACACGTGCTCATATTAACTCTGTATTGCATTTAAGCACAGTTATGTTCCTTTTTCAACTTCAAAATTCTGGTTAAAGCTTTTAGGCCAGTCCTTGTATGTCAATAGGTGATTGTTACTTATTAATATAACTTCAGTAAAGCATGGAGTTATAGGAAAATTATGGCCCTTTTTCTGGATAAATGTTTTCTGTATTATATTTTAGAAAAAGTGTAGCCCCTTTTCGACTTAGAATTTCTTTTCTTTTATTTGTTGGCAATCCATTTATTTCAGTACCCACTAGCCATATATCTCTGTTAAAGGAGCTTGACAAGTTTCACTCAGAGTCATCAAGGACACTTACAGACACATGTTTCATAACCTTTTATTTCATTTTAGCCAGATGATGTTGTTTTTTTTAACTTAGAGTTTCAGTTAAAGTTTTTCAAGCAGCTTCATATATTTCAATGAAACTCACTGCATGCATCAAATGACAATGGCAAGCCTGTAAATATCATTAGCCCCATAAACCCCACACATTCCCCACTCCTACACCACCATCACCACAGATAAATATACAATTATTTGTTATATTCGTTCGGTTTCTCTTCAGTAAGCATGTCTGCATCCTTTTCTCTCCCATCCACCCCTCCCCACTCCCCACCTTTATTCTGGGGTATTGAAGGTCTTGCTTCGATGTTTACTGGCCAATAGTGTAAGTTCTGTTGTTCCGATCAATCAGTAATTTATGCCTTTGATCTGATTATTCGATTAAAACATTGCATGATCGACTTTACTCGGTTGTTGAAAATTATGGCTTATTTCATTCTCTTGTACTACAGTATACAAGAAATAAAATGAGTTATAATTGTGCAACAAGTTATCACATATTTATCATGTTTATAGCGGTTATCACAACTTTTTTTTTAAAATATATGTGTTGGTCAGTTTTATTCTGTTCCTTTATTACCAGAACGTACTTGAAATGTGATTATTTTCTTCATTATAGTCTGGAAAAGGTTTACACTTGTCTTTTACAGCAGCCATGTTTAATTGATTAATGATTGATCATCGGCCGGTTAAATATTCAGATAATTGATCATGCATTTTCAGCCGATTCCCAACACTACTGACGAACACCTCCGCGTATCCCCTACACCCTCACCTTGGTCACCACCAACTATTAACCTCCGCAATTAAGATTGACGTTGTGAATGAACTGGCACCATGGTTGGTGAGACAGAAGTGTCAGTGGCCTTGTTTAAAATTGACTTTGAATAGTGGAGCATGCTGTTCTTTCGACAATTCTTGTTTAATATGGATCTTTCCATATATGGTAGATGGAACTCCATGTGCTAGTTTTAATCGTTATTTATGCTTGTCCTTGTCTGCTTTCTATGTGAGCCCCTTTTGCTCGTCTAAATTACGTATTGATTGGATGTTTTGTTTGGTGGTGTAGGGGATTGTCTTGTACTGGGCAATGACTGCCATGTTCCAAGCCATTCTTATTAACACTGGCATATAGCGCATAGTTTTGTCTGTAACCTGGCATTGCATTGCTGAAGCCGCTTCTTAAGTCCATTTACTTGTTGATGATATTCACAAAGTCCATCGCACAAGTACCAGGACCCTTGTATTGTAATACTTTCATGACCACTGCATACTACATTGATTACTAACATGACCAAAATACATCACATCTATAACTATCATGGCTACTCTTTACCTCATTTTCTACTACCATGACCACTGTATAATGCAAGTATTACTATCATGACCACTGTATATCACATTTAGTACTACCATGACTACTAAGACGAAATACCACATTTATTAATACCATGACCACTGAATACTCCATTCATTATTACCATGACCGCTGAATACCCCATGTATTACTACCATGAGCTATGCATACTACATTTATTACTACCATGACCACTGATACCATATTTATTAATAATATACCTCATGTCAAACATCCTTGTTCAATGTTCAAAGACTGTTATTTTCCCATTTTTGTAATATCGCATATCGCTTGTAATATGGAGTGAGTCACTGAATGATAGTATTTTTTTTGTAATGTCACCCCAGTATAATAACTGTCTTATGATTGTCAAGTCAAAGCAAGTTTATAATTATGTATTGGGATGTACAATGCTAAATAGTGTATGTATACATACGCAAATGACAATCAGTGATCATTTACTGAAAATGGCTGACACAGTTTGCACAACTTTCTGAAGATGATTTGAAGTTTACTCGTGAGTTCACAGCTGAAGATTCCGAAAGCACATAAAGAACAATCCGCCAAAAATATTTTCTAGGTGCTGAGAATAGTGATTTTGAACAGAGAGAAGTTACCATGTATTTCAAAGGAATATTTAGCAGAACCAAATGTCTTTGTCAAACATATTTTTCAGTATAATAAAATAAATAGCCTTAGAAGGTTGACAAATGTTCACTGTCACCCTCACAGGATTGCAATATTTACATATTACCATGACCAATGTATATCACATTTAGGCCATTATTTTTTTATTATTTTTAAGAACCATCAAGACAGAGAATAGCTGAAGGAGGAAGGGAGAAAATAAAATAAATAAACAATCAAATGCCCTCAAATGGAAAAATAAAATACCTATTTTTGTTTTGTCATAGGAGGGTTCGTAAAACAAATTATCAAAAAATAATGGCCTTATTACAATGACTTTATATGAATATCATGTTCATTACTATCATGATCAATGTATACCAAATTACTACCATGATCACTTTATAACACTTTATACAACACATTTACTGCCACCATTGCCAGAGTATACTACATTTATAACTGCAATGACTAATGTATACGACATGTATTACTACCATGATCTATGCACATCACATTTATTACAACCATGAATACTATCACTGTCTTCTACAACTCATTTCAACTTGAAAGTACAACACCACCCAACCTTAAAACACTTCTGCGACTAGGCATATCACAACCCTCATTTTATGGAGATGTGGTCTATAAACTTCGAAAGTTAAAGGGGTCTGACGGGTTTCCTGACCGCTTTACAAATTTAATCAGGAAGTTCGTCAGAAAAGGATATAACTCTTTGGTTTTACAGCGCACTGCATGTTTAGTGATTGACCCCTCTACAGTCAGTCATTACGCTTCACTTTTCACTTGTGCGATGACTGGAATACCTTTTTGGACTCTATGATTTTACTATTGAAACACCAACTAAGGGAGGTGGGTGCATGAGCTTTCGTCCCTCGAGTTTTCTGGTCATACCCTAGATTGGTTTTCTCCTTAGATGCAACTACTATGGTTGTTCGGTACGATTCCGGATACATCCTGATATGTTTATTTTTTTTGTATGTGTTTCTTTAGTTAGTTTCTCTGGATGTGGACTTTATTGTTAGAGAAGTCCTTTTGATGGGATGTAGTATTGTTTACATTGTCTTTGGGCGCTGAAGACAGGATAATAGCGAGGACTGTGCGCATATAAAATCGATTCAAGCTAACCAGTAGGCCGTATTGCCTACTGACCGTTCCAAGTCGGTAAACCTGTGTTCATCACCCTTTCTGTTGTTTTTGGTCTCCATTGTATTTTCAAGTCCTTGTTTGCAGTACAGTGCGGACCTACGATGCCATTGCGTTCGGACGCTGTGGTTTCTATAGGACCCTATATCTCATTTTTTCAATAAACTTCTGAGCAGAAGTTGTGGATGTAGCCAGATTGTGGTTAAACATCTCCATGTTGAATCCAGTGGCTGATGAAGTAGATCTGCATTTATCTTATAGACTGAAGAGGGAGCCAGATTTTTTTTTTCCTAATTGGACTCCGAGCCAGATAATTTGTTTCCAACAATTTGAGAGACTGTTTATTTTTTTTCCTTCAAGTCAGAGCCAGGATATATTTTTTCAGCAATTCAAGGGCCTGAATATTTTTTCAAAAAAATCCCAAATTTTATCAGATTGTTAATATCAATGAAAAAGCTCGGATAAGTTCGAAACCAGTCAGATCGGACTAGTAACAGTGGAGTTATGGCCCTTGATTTAGTAAAAAAAGGCTATATTTTGCCTCGTTAAGAAGATAGGGTCTTCATTTTTCATCCGATCTTTACCAAAAATTACCAGATTGTTAATATCAATGAAGGCTTGGAGGAGTTTGAAAACCATCCAGATCGGACCAGCAACAGCGGAGTTATGGCCCTTGATTTAGTTAAAAATGCTATACTTGCCTCGTGAAGACGATAGGACCTTCATTTTTCGTCAGATCTTTCCCAAACTATACCAGATTGTAAATATAAATGAAAGCTCAGACAAGTTCGAAAACCAGCCAGATAGGACCAGTAACAGTGGAGTTATGGCCCTTGATTTAGTTTAAAATGCTATATTTTGCCTTGTTAATACGATAGGGTCTTTATTTTTCATCCGATCTTTACCAGATTGTTACTATCAATGAAAGCTCCGACAAGTTTGCAAACCAGCCAGATTGGACCATTTACACCGGAGTTATGGCCCTTGATTTTCTGAAATATGCTATAATTTGGCAGCATTAAGAAGAAAGGGCTTTTATTTGGCCAAATTTCATTGAAATTGTTCAGGAATGATCAGTACCAAGCCTAGTTGTACATAGCGTCACTGTGTTCCAGTTGAATGATTTTGGCGGAGTTATGTCCCTTTAAAGGTTTTAATACTCAAACTTTGTCCTGACTAGTTTTCCTGGACAACTGACCGGATTTAAACAAAACTTTTTAGGGATGATCAGTTCCAGGTCTAATTGTGCAAATCTTTGCCGTGTTCCGGTTGAATGATATTTGGCAGAGTTATGGCCCTTTAAAGGTTTTAATACACAAACTTTGCCTGGACTATTCTCCTGAACGTCTCCCCACATTTCAAAGAAACTAAAACAGAGATGATCAGCACCAAGCTTATTTGTGCATATCATCGTCGCATTCCGGTTAACAAATGTTTGGTGGAGTTATGGCCCTTTAAAGGTTTTTTATACACAAACATTTTCCGGGCTAGTTTTCCTGAACCCCTGGCTGGATTTTAACGAAACTTGACAAGGATGATCAGTATCAAGCCTAGTTGTGCATATCATCGCCATATTCGGGTTGAATGATTTTTGTCAGAGTTATGGCCCTTTAAAAGTTTTAATAGAGAAACGTCCAGATTAGTCAGTTCTGAACTCCTTGCTGGATTTCAACGAATCTTGATGGGGTTGATCAGTACCAAGCCTAGTTGCATCTATAATTGTCGTGTTCTGGTTGAATGAATTTTGGCAGAGTTATGGCCCCTTAAAAGTTGTAATACACTAACTTTGTACAGACTAGTTCTCCTGAACCTGAACAGTGTTTGTATACATATGCAAATAAAAAACAGTGAACATTTACTAAAATGGCGAACACAGTTTGCACAACCTTCTGAAGATGATTTGAAAAGTTTACGCATGAGTTCACAGCTGAAGATTTAGAATGAACACAAAAGAACAATCTGCAGAAATTTATTTTCTAGGTGCTGAGAATAGTGATTTGGAACAGACAGAAGTAACAATGTTTTCTCATGTTTAATTTCAAAGGAATATTTAGCAGGACCAAATGTATATCCCATTTAAGCCATTATTTTTTATTTTTTGTTTTACGAACCATCAAGACAGAAAATTGCTGTAGGAAGAAGGGAAACAAAAATTTGGTAAAGCATAGTTTAATTATTTAAATTTAAAGGAAGGGAATGAAATGTTTTAATAAAATCTGGGAGGAGGCAAAAGCAATTAACTGTCAAATTCCCGATGGAAAAATAAAATACCTAATTTCGTTTTGTGGTAGGAGGGTTCGTAAAACAAATTTATATTAAAAAAATAATGGCCTTATTACAACCATGACTTATGTATACCACATTAATTATAACCATGACTTTATATCAGTATCACATTCATTACTACCATGATGAATGTATACCAAATTTACTCCCATGACCACTTTATAACACGTTTTACAACGCATTTACTACCACCATTGCCAGTGTTTACCACATTTATCACATTTATAACTACTATGACTAATGTATACCATATTTATTTCTACCATTGATCTATGTACTTCACATTTATTACAACCATGGATACTATCACTCACAGTCTTCTAAACTCATTTCAACTGGAGATTTCGATAAACTTCTGAGCAGAAGCTGTGGATGTAGCTAGATTGCGGTTAAACATGTTCCTGTTGAATCCAGTGCCTAATGGAGTAGATCTACATTTGACTGAACAGATTATTTTTTTCCTCTAATTGGACTCACAACAAGATTATTTGTTTCGAAGAATATGAGAGAAGGCTGGATTTTTTTTTCCAGCAATTTCAGGGACTGTTTATTTTTTTCCTTCATTTTAAAGTCAGAATATTTTTTTTCAACAATTCAAGGCCCTTAGGGCCAGAATATTTTTTCAAAAAAACATCCAAGGCCCCCTTCCCAAGAAATCAAAATGGTCTGTACCTTAATTATGTAGTATTGTTATGTTGTTATGAATGCTTTGAGGTGGGGTATGGTATTCATTGGTCATTAAAAATAATATTCGACTCCCCCATCCCACACTTCTAAACACCGGCCGTATTATTGTTTTTAGTTTTTTTTATTTATTTTTTATTATATTAGATCTATCTATTAGGACAAGGGCTATCGCAACCACAGGTAGCTGTATGAGTGTTGGGAACTAAACAAAAAAAATAAAAAATACAAATTAATGGACATATTATTATTATTTTTATTTGTTTAAGTTTTCCTGAAATTTATCCCAGGGTTTTGTAGTTAATGTCAATGGTGATACACAGGTAGCTGTAGCAGAGTTGAGAACTAAACAATAATATATAAAATTAATAAAAAAATAACAATTATTTGTTGAAAAGAAACGTATATAAAATTTTCCTGATTTTTTTCTCTGGGATTTCGACAAATAACACAGCACCACCACCCCACTCCACGCCACCCCCCCCCCCCCCCCCCCACCCAACAACCCCAACTCACCCCCACTCACCCCATACCCCTACAGGAGAGAGAGAAAAAGAAATAGTGTTGTAGTATATGTGTATATAAATAAAAGGCTGGAAATGAATTTCACATTCGTTGTTTTTTTCGGATATTTTTTTTTTACTTCTTCTATGGTCCGTGCGTAAATGTCACTCAGCGATTGGATCAGGTATACATTTTTCTTCGTTTCTGCAACATTGGTTTACCAAAATATGCTCTACTGACTTGGAAATCCATCAACAATTACAAAAAAAAATCCCAGGCGAGAAGGAGGTCTACACAGAAAAGACAATATTTACGAATCCGTCACGCGACATTCACGCGACAGTTACGGAGTGCATTGCTTCACTTATACGGATGATATAAATACAGCTATACTTTTACGAAAAATATTTTGTACATAAACTATAATTTTCCATAAAAGCTGAATGTTAATTAAATATCTTACAATACTTTCATATGAATATTCTTTTATTTCGTTACAATATATAAAATGCCACATTGACTGTAAATGTAAACAAACAACGAGAACAACGGGAAATTTAAATTAGATTCAGTGCACTCCGTACTGTCGCGTGAGTGTCGCTTGACGGATTCGTAAATATTGTCTTTTCTGTGCAGACCTCCTTCTTGTCTAGGATTTGTTTGTAATTTTTGATGGATTTCCAAGTCAGTAGAGCATATTGTGGTTAACCAATGTTCGCCACTATGCTTTCCTCTTTGAATGTGCGATGACGGGCCAGATTGTGGACTCTATGATGACGTCTACCTAAATCCTTATAGGACGATAGCGTTTGATGTTTGTCTTTAATCTTGTCTTGTCGTACCCTTAACAGTTTGTTCTCTTCTCTGTCTTCTGCCAAGTTATTGAGTACTTACTTCGTGGCTTTCTCGGCTTTTTTAAATATTATATGTACTTGATCAGGTATGTGTTTACTTCTATTGCCTATTAATGCTGCCTTGTTTGTTAGAGAATCAGGTTATAACCTGACTGGGATTTCTTTATTTACAGTCCCGTTTATTGGGATGGAAACTGGGTAAGAGTGAGGTTTGATGCACACTAGAACCTGGTTTAAACCCGCAGCGGTCTTGTTGGCCACTGACCGTTTCTAGGCGGTAGCCGGCCTATTATCAACCCTTTTTAATTTGTGGTTGACTGTTGCCCTTGAATGCTTATTTTCCTGTTCTATTTGTTTCATCGTCCATACTGTCTACTATAGAATTTGCAGCAACAAATGAAGTGCTGTGGGTTAGAAGTTCCTAGGCCCATTCTCCATATTGTATCTTGATGTCAATGGGGGCTTAGTCTGGCATGTTATTTCCTGTTAGGTGCCATATAACCCGTCGTGTTTTGGTGCGCCGTACACGCTAAAACCCGTCATGTTTTGGTGCGCCGTACAAGCTATAACCCGTCATGTTTTGGTGCGCCGTACACGCTTATTCATTTTTTTTTATTAAAAACAAGTTGTTGTTATCTCCACACCCTCGTAGAGATTTGTCACCGATATATCCGCGGATATTATAATTCCAGCTTTCACGATTTTAGTATATAATTTCATGATTCTAGTTGGCAATTACAGCTCTTCTTTAATTCCATTTTTTTTGCAAACCTCCGCGACTTTGCCAACAATAAAGAATGTGCACATAAATGTGTCTTTGATAACAAAGGTCATGAAACTGCTTGATGGTTTGTCATGAAACTTCACAGGAATGTTGCTCTTGACATCTAGTTGATTCTAGCAAAGTTTCAGGTCGGCCGGAAATTCAAGGTGGTCGCCACGGCTTAAAATAGATTTGTTAAAAACACGTTTGTAGCGACTACTTCTTAAAAACTAAAAGTGATATAGATATGGGACTTTTTCTAAAATGATGTTGGTCCTTGTCGAACATTATTTTGATTCAGAATTAAACATGGCTGCCAATGGCCATCTTTGTTTACACATAGTTATATTCTGAATGCTGATATAGCTATCAAAACCTATCACTAGAACTTCAAGGTCATTGACCTATTGTTTAAATCACATTGGTTTCACATTTTCTAGCATATAGTACAGCCAGAGATACCACTATTTAGTAATATATATACGATGAACTGAAGTTCAGGAGTCTGTATAACAAAGCATGATCTCTTGATAAATGTCGTTATACGTCTTACAGTTGATAAGCCATAAGTAAGACATACATATTAAACTTAAACTGTTTCAAAATATCAATTTGGGAATGCAATTTGGTTTCTTTCAGACATACACCACATAAGACGACATTGCAACATCCACAGTTACCTTTAAATACAGATGGATGTATCTACAGAATAGCCGCGGTTTAAATGCAGAGTGTGCAGCACAGGATTTATACGGCCAAATAATCTCAACTGACACATGCGCATACGTACAGGGGAGACACCATATACATGTAGCGTGTGCAGTAAAATGTTTTCCTAGTCAAGCAGTCTTAAAACGCACAATTAAATACGTACAGGCGAAACACCATATAAGTGTAGCGTATGCAGTAAAGGATTTACGGAGTCCGGTAATATTAAAAAACACACGCGAATACATACAGGCTAAACACCATATCAGTATCATTTGCAACACAGGATTTATCCAGTCAAGCTATCTTAAAACACACGTGTACATACATACAGGCGTGACACCATAATACGTGTAGCGAGTGCAGTAAAGGATTTACGGAGTCGGGTAATCTTAAAAACACCTGAGAATACATACATGCGAGACACCTTACAAGTGTAGCCTGTGCAGTAAAGGATTTACCGAGTCAGGTAGTCTCAAAATCCATATGCGTGTACATACAGGAGAGACACCATATACGTGTAGCATGTGTAACAAAGGATTTACCAAGTCAAGATATCTTAAAGCACACATGCATATACATACAGGCGAGACACCATATACGTGTAGCGTGTGCAGTAAAGGATTTACGGAGTCCGGTAATCTTAAAAAACACATGCGAATACATACAGGCGAAACACCATATAAGTGTAGCGAGTGCAGTAAAGGATTTACGGAGTCCGGTAATCTTAAAAAACACATGCGAATACATACAGGCGAAACACCATATCAGTGTATCATTTGCAACACAGGATTTATCCAGTCAATCTATCTTAAAACACACATGTACATACATACTGACGAGACACCATATACATGTAGCGTGTGCAGTAAAGGATTTACGGTGTCCGGTAATCTTAAAAGACACATGCGTTTACATACAGGCGAGACGCCATACAAGTGTGGCATATGCAGTAAAGGATTTACGGTGTCCGGCGGTCTTAAAACTCATATGCGCACACATACAGGGGAGACACCATATACATGTAGCGTGTGCAGTAAAGGATTTACGGAGTCCGGCAATCTTAAAAAACACATGCGAATACATACAGGAGATATACCATATAAGTGTAGCGAGTGCAGTAAAGTATTTACGGTGTCAGGTAATCTTAAAAGACACATGCGCATCCATAAAGGCTAGACGTATTTATACGTGTAGCGTGTGCAGTAAATGGAATTACAGCGTCAGGAAGTTTTAAAACTGACATTCACATACATAAAGGGGAGACACCATGTAAGTGTAACCTTTGCAGTAAAGGATTTGCGGTGTCAATCGGTTTTGAGTTCATAGATACTGATGAGACACATTTCAAGTGTAACATGTGTAGACCCACTCTATGATGCATACAGGCAATCATTTAATATAACTGTAGCGTATTCAGCAAATGATTTAAAACGTCAAGCAGGCTTTAGATATACATGCGTATACATACATATGAGACACCATATACATGGGTTATGGCGCGAAACATGAGACGACGCGAGTGATTTGTCGTGTGAAAATTTCGGATTTAAGCTTATAAAATGGACTTCTTAGATTACCATTTTTGATGAGAAGTAAGCATAAACTATTGAAGTGAGCACAACATAATTTAATAGAAAAAATACGTGGAATATTATGTGAAAAAACGATTTATTGGATTTTCCTTTGTTCACCTGTGCGAGTGCGAGCACAATTATCTCGTGTGAAGACGAGCGCCATATTGTAAACAATTCTGACTTACTTCTATTTGTGTTTGTGTTTGTGTATTAATCACACGGACTATTAGTTAAAGATGGATCATTTAGAATCTATGCTATGACTGATTATAATTATATGATAACTATGATGGCGATGATGGCAATGATGACCATAATAATGTGTGATGTTTGTATATAATGATCATTGCGGAATATTCGATGACGGTGGTATTGATAATAACTGCTGGGTTTTTTATTACTCATTTACATATTTTGTTTGCGTTTATTTCAAAAGTGTGTGTCAATTGTCCGTAATCGCGTTAACATGTTCAAAACGTTTGACGAAATCAAAATTCATTGTTCTAAGCATTGCTAAATACCTCTGATGTATGCCTCAATTGTTACTTGCGCATCTGGTATATTTTTGGTTCACGATGATCTATGATCATCTATTATTAGCCAAAATTCAGTATTTTCTCGAGATTCTCGTAACAGGCAAAGTAAATGATTGTCGTTCTTTCCCATTCATTGTTACTATTTTTGGCTCACGGCGTGACAAAGAGCAGTATTTGCTCGTGATTCTCGTAACAGGCAGAAGGAATGATTATACTGACTAAGCTTGATTAAACTTCCAGCTAAAAAGAAGCAGTCTGTCCATCGTTAATATAAACGCACTTGCAGTTAACGGAAGTTTTTTTTGGCTGGTAGAATTATCAGGTGGTATGTAAATATGTTATGTTTAACCAAACCTCCACACAGGAATAGTTATATAATATGAATAAGGCACTGCCTCATGGCGAGCGTCGGTTTAAGTAAATAAAATGGTTACATTGTGTAATATTACTCATACTGTAATACCTTATAACATAGGGATTTTCTAAACCCAACTCAGTTGCTCCGTTCTAAGGGACACACAAAAAACGCAACCCACTACTTTTCACATACAAACTTTGCGATCATCACTTAAAAAAAACTAATTCAACAAATTAGTTAAGCATAACTATTCGAAATCGAAATGGGGATCTACATATTATACTCTATTACTTCCAAATCAAACCGTGCAGCACTGTGGTCTAGTGGTAGAGCGTTGGACCAATGATCCAAAAGTCGTGAGTTCGATTCCCGCCATTGCGTTGTGTCCCTGAGCAAGACACTTTATCTGCATTGCTTAGTACTGGTTCTACCCAGGAAGACATCGAGAGTGATTCAACTAAGTTCATAGTGCTTTCGTTACAATCGATGTAAAATAAATAGGTTTAAACTAAATCAAACCAAGCACTTCAGTGTGATTTCCATTGTATGTTGGCAGGGCTTTTACCCACTAAAAATTGTGAAGACTCCCGACCCTAGCCTGGTCATTTTGGTGGAGAAAAAAAATCGCGAAAACTGCCTAATTTGTGAAAAAAGTATTGAATACATGCATTGTTTTTGTGGGAGCAGGATAACTGAATTGAATTGAATTGGATTTTATAGTCGCATCAACAGCTAAGGTCATATGGCGACTTTCCAGCTTCCACTTTCTTCTATGAACATATCCAGAACAAAACAATATTGACCAATTTAAGTGGTGGAAATGTTTTCCAAAATATATAAAATAATAATATTAAATAAAATAAATAAATTACTACGGTAATAATAATTGTGAAGCAAATCGGCCACAGTTGTGAAAAAAATTACTTAAATAGTGAGTAAGTGTCAGGTGAACTTGAATAAGCATGATCAGTATAATTATGTATGCATACTTTTTTTTATGAGACTTCTCAGGATGATCCAATCTATTCCTATTTCCTAAATGTAAATGCCTTCACTTATCAGCAATGATCAGGTAGGAAGGAATAGGAATGAATTGTTTCATGTGATACTGAATGTTGCGTTGTAAACCTTCTCGCCTCTCACCGCTGCAGGTTCGAATCCAACTGGGAGCTCGACTTGTGAGGATGTGTCGACCCTTACGGATGGCGGGAGGTGTATAGTACTGGTTCTATAGTACTGGTTCTACCCAGAACAAGTGGGTGGTCTGCCTCCACCATCCAAAAATCCACCGTCATATATAACCTAACATGTGTTGAAAATGACGTAAAACACCATACAAACAAACAAACAAACAAACAAACAAACAAACAAACAATTTGAAATAATCAGTTTGTTTAATACCTTGTCCCCAAGTCATCATTCTCTGCATCCCCTCTTGAAATTAAAATTGCGTCGAACGTCACTGACTGACGTAATCAGCATTGAAAATTGTCATAATGGTGACGTACTATTACGTCTACAGTACAGTAGGTGCTTCACTTTTTCTACAAAGAACAAAAAAGGTTTACGTTTGTGCTTTCAAGTAAAAGAAAGGATATTTCACTTATCGCCTTTGGTTTCGCATAAACAATTTAAGGATAAAAAGGTAGGCGATTAATTATTATTGCACATAACTATTGTTTCAGGTGAATTTTTATTATTAATAAGTGTAATTGAGACTTAAATGGCACAGTGGGTCGTTAAATACAATTTCATTTTGAACAAAAAGCAATGACACAGTTCACACAATCTCAGACATTTATTACTATTAGGTAGGATGGTCAGCGCTTAGCCAGCTTTCTTAGTCCTTTTGTCATATTGTATTTTCAATGACATTGGCTGCTTTCAAGTATGTAGATCTAATATAAAAAAAATAGATCTAGTAAAACTAACTTACATATTGACGCAATCACTTTTATTTAAACATAATCAAGCATTAAATCGTTGATTGTGTTGTTGCTGAACAGTGGCAAGCGTCGTTTTAAGTCAATAGACTAGAGCGATTAAATAATGTGTGCAATTCTCATACTGTTATGCCTTACAGTGTACATCAGTGGAGTTTTCTAAACTCAATGCAAAATCAAAACATCTGCTCGAGTGCTTCTACATCAAATTTGATTCATATTTTGGATTGTTTTTACATTTGTTGGTGTTTCTAAATGAATCATTTTAGCTTATACTTTTACTGCAATCAAATACTGGTTATAGTTATGCCCTTCACAAAGGTAGTACCTAGTACTGTGAGTGTAATGCCAGTGATGGTCCTTGATTGGAAAATAAAAGTTATTCTATTCTATTCTATTTTAAGCCAGAGAACCAGGCTATTATATTCTATATTTATTTTTTTAAATAATAAATATTGACGCATTCACTTTTATTTAAACGTAATCAAGCATTAAATCGTGGATTTTGTTGTTTTTGAACAAATTAGATAAATAAATATGTTGGATTGAGTCAGCGAAAACACTGAATAGATAATCGAAAACAAACTTAATTTACATGTATGTTACATTCAATGCACAAGACCTCGCTTCGCTCGGTGAAATAAGCTGTATAACGTCGCTTGCTCGATGTAATCTCGGTGTAATTAGCTTTATTTTCCTTCGAATATCACCTCGCTCCGCTCGGCGTTCATGTGAGGTTATAGCGACGTGCTAGAAATACGATTCACCTGCACGGTGCACCGTTTTACTTGCACGATGCAACTTTACGGGCAGGTAACTCTAGCGGTTTGATGAAGATTTTTATTGCCTTAGTATGGCAATTTCAGAAAATCAACAACGCGTTAACCGTAAGGCGAGCTTACGCTCGCGAATAAAGATAGATATGTAGAAATATTGAAACTACCTTCTTGAGTGGTGGTTTGAGCATGTATATTATGATATTCTATTGTTTAGTAAATGCTCGGATTATCCCTAAATATTTTGCAAATCCGAATGTAGGGTTGTTGGCATGTATTACACAATTTGCAAAACTGATACAGTAACTGCAATATTTTCCTATTATTTCTTCTTTCTCTATCTGTTCCATTTTTCTGTATTGTCTCGAGGGTATCATTTTTAGAACATTGCGATTTCAGAAGGTTCCAGATGTCATTCGCCAGTTGTACATCGTTTTTATTAAAACCAAATGGATAGTGATTTAAGTAGCTAGCGAGTGACAATTGGAACATTTTATATAAAAACGCATGGTGTTATACAAAAACTATGTTATTGCTTTAAACCTTTTAGCTTTATTTTTCAATTTATCGTGAAATTGCTTGCATACTGGTCATCCGTTTGTAAGGCAGTTATCGTTCGTGCCTCAGACAGTATTCTTAACGTACAATTCTCGTTAGTTACATTATTAGTTATTATGTCGAACGATGTTGAGCAAAACCCGGGACCCAATTCGCAATCTGTCAGCCCTAGTCTTTCCAATCTACACTTAAACATCAGAAGTATTCGCAATAAAATAGATTACATAAAGGACAATTTAACTGATTTTGATATACTATGTTTTACCGAGACACATTTATTTGATAACGTTTTAATGGACTCCTTGCAAATTGATGGTTTTTCAACTATGTATAGAAAAGACAAAACAGCACATTCTGGTGGTATACTTGTTTATATATCGGAAAACATATATTCGCGACGAATAACTGAACTTGAAAATGCAATACAGGGTACACTTTGGATAGAAATAAAAGACCGAGAACAATCGTTTATTTTATGTACAGTTTATAGACAACCAAAGGCGCCTATTAGTTTTTGGGAAGATTTAAATATCTGCATTGAAAAGTCTATTGATACTTGCAACAACATAGTTATGGTTGGAGATATTAACGAGGACCAGTTAAATCCATCTAACCACTATCTGAAAGATATAATACTCATTAATAATCTGAAAAATGTTATACCAACGCGCGTTTTTGATCGGTCGTCGACCTTATTAGATCCTATTGTTATACCGATTGACTTTAAATTTATAAACTCTGGTATAATAAAAACACCTAGTGAAATCAGTGATCACTATAGTACATATACATTTATTCCATTAACATATGAAACAAATGCACATATAAAAGACGTGTGTGGCTCTATAAATAGGCTGATTTTGCCAAACTTAACGCTCTTATAACATCTTATGACTGGAACATCCTAATACATGGATCTGTTCATGAAGCGTGTAAGACTTTTACAAATACATTTATAGAGCTCGTTAAATTATGTATTCCGTCAAAACTTGTTACTATTAGGCCTAATGATAAACCGTGGTATGACTCGGAATTAAGACGCGTTTCAGGACAACGCGATCGTCAAAAACAGAAGGCTGTCCGTACTAATACACCTGAGAACTGGAATTTATATAAATCACTGAGAAACAAAGTTAATAATTTAAAAAAACATGCAAGAGAGAACTTCTTTAGTAATCTTGAAGATATAATATATGAAGCAAATGTAGGTGATCAGCGTAAATATTGGAAATTATTGAAACATTACATGAAGACGAATAAAAACTCCGAAGTTGTACCACCTCTGGCATCTATATTAGATAATGGAGACATTGTATATTTATTCAGAGATAAAGAAAAGGCAGATTGTTTAAATGATTATTTTGGTTCCATTTCCTCTGTTGATAAAACAAATGCTCAATTACCGCAGTTTAATTTGTTAACTAATTCAAAACTAGATGAGATTGTAATTCAAGAATCTGAAATAATTGATATCATTACTATTTTGGTAGTAAACAAAGCTAGTGGAGAGAATGAAATAAGCCAAAGAATGCTTAAGGAAACCGTTTTTACTATATCAAAACCATTGTCTATATTGTTTAACCGTTCTTTAAATGAAGGCGTATATCCCGATTTATGGAAAACTGCAACTGTTATACCATTGTTCAAAGCAGGCGATTCAAATTCGCCCAGTAATTACAGACCAATTTCATTACTTAATTGTGTAGGAAAGATTATGGATCGAATAATTTTTAAACATGTTTTTATTTTTTTAATTTTCAATGATTTACTTTTTGCGAATCAATTCGGATTTCGACCAGGTCATTCTACAGTTTATCAACTCCTAGTCAAACAATCGATGCGAAACAGCTCATGTGTATAGTCTTTGCCGATATTTCTAAAGCATTTGATCGCGTTTGAAGAAAAGCACTACTATTTAAACTCAAACAAAATGGTATAGATGGCAAACTGTTGCTATGGATCGCAGATTATCTTTCTAATCGATCTCAAAGAGTTCTTATAAATACTGCTAAATCAGATTCGAAATTAACTTTAGCCGGTGTGCCCCATGGTTCTGTTCTTGGGCCTCTTTTCTTTTTAATATATATAAATGACATTGCTGATAATATGCTAAGCATAACTAGACTATTTGCTGACGACAGCTCGCTTTCAGTTTCGACATCAAATATAGATGATATGGAAGTATACTAACTAGGCAAAACTGAGACATTGTTTCTATTATATGTCATGCAAAGTTTGCATTGTCAGTCTACTAGCTAGGCAATACTGAGACATTGTTTCTACTATATGTCATACAATGTGTTCATTATCAGTCTACTAACTAGGCAATACTGAGACATTGTTTCTACTATATGTCATACAATGTGTTCATTATCAGTCTACTAACTTAGCAAAACTGAGACATTGTTTCTACTATATGTCATACAAAGTTTGCATTATCAGTCTACTAACAACGCAATACTGAGACATTGTTTCTACTAAAAGTCATTCAATGTGTGCATTATCAGTGTGCTAACTAGGCAATACTGAGTCATTGTTTCTACTATATTTGATACAATGTGTGCATTATCAGTCTACTAACTAGGCAATACTGAGACATTGTTTCTACTGTGTGTCATATAATTTGTGCATTATCAGTCTACCAACTAGGCAATACTGAGACATTGTTTCTACTATATGTCATAGCATGCGTTCATTATCAATCTACTTCCTAGGCATACAATGTGTGCGTTATCAACGTACTAACTAGGCAATACTGAGACATTGTTTCTACTATACGTCATACAAAGTGTGCATTATCAGTCTACTAACTAGGCAATACTGAAACATTGTTTCAACTATATGTCAGGCAAAGTGTGCATTATCAGTCTACAAACTAGGCAATACTGAAACATTGTCTCTACTATACGTCATACAAAGTGTGCATTATCAGTCTACTAACTAGGCAATACTGAGACATTGTTTCTACTATATGTCAGGCAAAGTGTGCATTATCAGTCTACTAACTAGGCAATACTGAATCATTGTTTCTACTATGTCATGCAAGGTGTGCATTATCAGTCTACTAACTAGGCAATACTGAGAAAGTTGAAGAAACTAAACCTCCAAATAAGGCCAAACAAAATAATAGGTGTACTGTTTTTAAGGGCCGACATTGTATGACCCTCCCCCTTTTTTTTAACATTTTGCATTTTATGTTTTCTTTTCTTCTTATTGTTTGTAATTTCTTGTTTTTCTATCGGTTCTGTATCTGATGATATCAACGAATATATAGTTAAATTTATTTATGTATTGGGTTTAAAAGTATTGTGTAAAAAATAGAAAAAAACATAAATAAAATATGTTTAGAAAATAAAATATTTTCCCTACCTACCTACCCTATTTCTTTGAGCATGTAATAGGAACCACACATAATTTTATGTTGGCCTTACGGCAAAATTACACTTATAAAACGTTAATCAAAACTCTACTCATGTGTTCAGGTTACATACTAATATATATGTGTGCCGAGTAAATGTATAGGTTTATTGACCGGTTAAGACACCCTCATTAAATGTTCTTAAAATGAATTTTGAGTTGGTGAAAACTCTTAATTCGACACTACATTTTGGAGGTTTGGCCTGTCTAAATTCGACACTACAGTTTGGAGGTTTGGCCTGTCTTAATACGAGACAACAGTTTGGCGGTTTGGCCTGTCTTTAGTTCGACACTACAGTTTAGAGGTTTGGCCTGTCTTTAATTCGAGACTACAGTTTGGAGGTTTGACCTGTCTTAATTCGACACTACAGTTTGGAGGTTTGGCCTGTCTTAATTCGACACTACAGTTTGGAGGTTTGGCCTATCTTTAATTCGACACTACAGTTTAGAGGTTTGGCCTGTCTTTAATTCGACACTACAGTTTGGAGGTTTGGCCTGTCTTAATTCGAGACTACAGTTTTGGAGGTTTGGCCTGTCTTTAATTCGAGACTACAGTTTGGAGGTTTGGCCTGTCTTTAATTCGACACTACAGTTTAGAGGTTTGGCCTGTCTTTAATTTGACACTACAGTTTGGAGGTTTGGCCTGTCTTAATTCGACACTACAGTTTTGAGGTTTGGCCTGTCTTAATTCGACACTACAGTTTGGAGGTTTGGCCTGTCTTAATTCGACACTACAGTTTTGAGGTTTGGCCTGTCTTAATTCGACACTACAGTTTGGAGGTTTGGCCTGTCTTAATTCGACACTACAGTTTGGAGGTTTGGCCTGTCTTAATTCGACACTACAGTTTTGGACGTTTGGCCTGTCTTAATACGAGACTACAGTTTGGAGGTTTGGCCTGTCTCTAATTCGACACTACAGTTTAGAGGTTTGTCCTGTATTTAATTCGACACTACAGTTTGGAGGTTTGGCCTGTCTTAATTCGAGACTACAGTTTTGGAGGTTTGGCCTGTCTTAATTCGAGACTACAGTTTGGATGTTTGGCCTGTCTTTAATTCGACACTACAGTTTGGGGTTTGGCCTGTCTTAATTCGAGACTACTGTTTTGGAGGTTTGGCCTGTCTTAATTCGAGACTCCAGTTTGGAGGTTTGGCCTGTCTTTAATTCGACACTACAGTTTGGAGGTTTGGCCTGTCTTAATTCTACACTACAGTTTGGAGGTTTGCCCTGTCTTAATTCGACACTACAGTTTGAAGGTTTGGCCTGTCTTAATTCGACACTACAGTTTAGATGTTTGGCCTGTTTTAATTCGACACTACAGTTTAGAGGTTTGGCCTGTTTTAATTCGACACTACAGTTTAGAGGTTTGGCGTCTTGTTAAAGTGTTTATATTGTGTCTATATAGTTCGGATTCTCAAAATATGTAAATTATGTAGATACCTCGTCGTCAGTAGGTTTAGAAATGGTGCTAATATTGTGTAAAGTTTGACTGTTGTTGGCGGGATGTATATACCTCGTCGTCAGTAGGTTTAAAAATGGTGCTTATATTGTGTAAAGTTTGACTGTTGTTGGCGGGATGTATATACCTCGTCGTCAGTAGGTTTAGAAATGGTGCTTATATTGTGGAAAGTTTAGACTGTTGTTGGCGGGATGTATATACCTCGTCGTCAGTAGGTTTAGAAATGGTGCTAATATTTTGTAAAGTTTGACTGTTGTTGGCGGGACTTTAAGCAATTCCATTTTATGAGCTTATTTCAATTCGATGATAAATATAATCTTTTTATTAATTATACAAACTACAAACATTGTAATATGTTTAAATTCATAAAGTCAACGTATACCTGTATACCTGTATTATTATGTTTCTGAAGTATACATGTATTTTCTTTAAAATTCATGAATGTTTGCATCTGATACGGGAAATATCTCCCGAAGTAGAGAAATGGCCCCGATATAAGAACGAGTGCGGAGGAACGAGTTCTTATATCGGGGCCATTTCTCTACCGCGGGAGATATTTTCAGTATCTCAAAAACACTGGTTATTAAACTATATATTAAATAATTTAAAATGATATTTTATTTAAGAAATAATAAATATGTACCTTGTTTTATCGGTGAATAAAATACAGCTAGGAGTTCGGATGCGTAGTAATTAAATCTCGAGTGCGTTAGCACGAGTGATTTAAATTATTCGCATCCGAACGATTAACTGTATGTTATTCACCGATAAAATACAGGTACGCATTTATTATTTCGATTCTGACACAACAATAAACCCATTGTTTACGCTATTGTTGGGGCACTATATATTATCTCGAGGGTCAAGGTAATTAGGCTGCTATGTTTACAGGCTTTTTTCCATTGGGCGCCCTCGTATGCCAAGTTCTGTGTTTCAATACACTAGTAGTCACTAGACAAAGAATTAAGTCATTGCTTACGTAATATAGCTGGCGCTGTATGACGTCAAACATTCTCAGCTTGTTCAAGATGCTTATTAAAGTTATATGTGTACTGTTGTGTTTCGGTAATATTACATTTCATAGATGTATTATATGAATATGCTTTTTATGCAGTCTTTGTGTGAAAGTATTGAAAGTTCCATATAACCTTACATACAGTGTGAAACACAAGCCGGGCTAGTGTGTGATCTGATGTTCTATGCAGTGTATTCTATACTGGTCACACAGAAGTGTTTTGGGTAGTCCTTTAAACAAAGGAAGGTCAAACTGGGGTTAACACATGGTGTGTTGGGGAAGATTCACTTCCTTATAAGGGGATTGTGTTAACACATGTACATTACACAGTGTTTACACGGGGAGATTGTGTAGCCTTTAGACAACGGAAGGTCAAACTCGGGTTAACACATGGTGTGTTGGGGAAGATTCACTTCCTTATAAGGGGCTTGTGTTTACACATGTGTAGGGAGTTGGTGTTACACACTGTAGTGGTATAAAAGGTGTGGTTCAGAGATATTGGGGATCGATCGATCTTTTGGCATTATTTTCGGCTTAGAATACTTGACATTAGGGGGAACTTCAAAACTTCAAATTATCTCAAAACGTGAAATGGGACTTTGAATAAAGTGAGAAAGTGACATTAATTTGAACAGTCTAATTTGGTATATTATGAACATTACATTAATTGAAGAAATATAGATAAATTCGTGTTGTAAAGAATATATGACTTTGTGTATCCTTACATCATGAACTCGGTCACAAACTACAAAGTATACCCGTGGGTATGAAAATTACAACAGTACTGATGTATATGATGGGTTTATATCGGGGGTGTGCATGGTTTGGGAGCATGGCAAGTTTGTTGTAATTAACATTTCATTAAAATTACTGTTGAGTTTGTCTTCGTGACGTATATTTACCAAGTGATCGTAGAATAACATACAGCTGTCTCTCTTCTTTGTGTATATGAAAGACTGCGGAGGTCGTGTTAGAATAATATTTCTAATGATTCGCGCCTTTTTACACCAGTTTGCACGAGAACGCCAAGACGACGTTACGTCATACAAACAAAACAAGTGGAATCGGCACTTTTCGTTAATTTCCGTAATCGTTGTTCCCTATTGGCGGAATCTGACGACGACGTCCGTAAAACAACCGAAACGTCATTTCACTTTCCCGCCACTGACGGAAAAGGCCAAGCAATATTCCGTACTGGGATAGAGCAAACGAGTAGATATAGCTTTACTATTCCCAGTATCACAGACAAATATGTAATATATAAACATAACATTCACGAGAGGGTGATAGTAAGAATGTCCACCATAATTATATGAGTGTCGCCCGCGGCGAAACCGAGGGAGGTGAAAATCTTATCCTTAGGATGATACTTTCTTACTAACACCCTCTCATGAATGTGATATTTATTTTATTATACCGAAATCCCATCTGGCCAAATATACATTTTTTCTTTGCCGTATATCTATTTTTCAAATATGCTGCTATGAACGCACAGGTAGATGTCTATCAATGAACTAAAACCAAATACATCCTTAAACACGATATATCTAGGCTCGAATTCGGTTCTGAGGTTATATCTTTATACTCACGGGTATTTCAATATCGACCCATGTATATTTAAAAATATCACATTAAAAGCATTCTTCCCAAAGCTCGACCTGCCGAATGAATATGGTAAATACTCACTAACTAACGCTTCTAATTTTCTTTTCTTAATGCATCCAACTTCAATTTCGTCTTCAAAATGCGAGCCATTCCGCCATTTTGAAACTTCCGGTCCCGTTTTTGACCAGCTTCCTGTCTCACGGTGAAGTCACAAAGACGTGATTAACAATTGAAAGCAAAAAGTAACTCACCGGCGTTTTATTATGAACAGAAATAATGAAATTTAAAGAATGCTTCAATTTGTTTGCAGGATTTCTGTCGATTTTGGTACAACGTAATTAGCGTAATTTCTAAAATACACATTCGCAAAATCTCGATCGATCCCGGTACAATTGACCGAGACAGAACAAATGTACTTATAAAGGGAGGCTACTCTCTTTGACTGTTTAAAAAGGACACGTTCAAAACACGGCGAGATTTCCGGATTTCCGGGTTCTCCGTCGAATTTTAAATGAGTTCCGAGTAGGTGAGTTTTACTGCAATAATATGGGGAAAATACTTTTTTTGAAACGGAATGGGTCAACTTTCGGCCCTTATTACACAAAATGATAACAGCAATGGTGATTAAATGTAACAATATTTTTTTTAATATGAAACAGGCACTACATAGATAACGGGCAAAGTACTGTGATACAATTAATATTCACCCTTTTGCCATTATCAAATCTCGCTCTCGTTTTCCGCGAGATTTCGAGTATGGGGGGTCTTAACAATAACTCTGTATAGTGAATATATGGGGAGTGGGTTTAGAATTTGATGATAACAGGTAACAAAGATTAAATAAATATTTTTCATCAATAACAGCTAAAAGAAAGAAAAAATGCCCCCTACACCCCCACCACCCCTCCTCACAACCAGGACATTTCTACTAGTTTTGGAGGGGCCTCTAAATTGGGGAAAGATCCATGGCTTGGGAATGAAATTTTCAGAGTTAATTAAGTCTAAAAGATGGGGGAAACTGCATGATTTTCAAAGAAATTTGGGTGGGGAATGGCCTTATACAGACTGCTGCGAAGAAGGGTAAAAAGGCATCGACGCTGCGAAGAAGGGTAAAAAGGCCTTGACTACCTACCAACTACTACCTATGAGTCTCATTCATTAAACATAGAAAAACAACCTAAGCATTTTGATGGATATTTATTCCAACAAATATAACCTAGATATTCCAATTGTATTTATACACTTACATGCCATAGGACTTAATTCTGGATTTAAGTTAAGCAGATCCCATGTATCCCCACATACCATCCATACACCCCACTTCCCACAAAAAGAATAAATAATAAACATGTTGCTAGATTCATTGAGATTATCTACAGTACTGATACTTTTCTAACACAAGACTGACATTTAAAACTACGGCCATAAACAATAATTCCTGTGTTTACCGTGACCGGAACAACTCAATTAAAAAGCTGCCGACAACTCTTTTTTATGAGAATAAAACGAATCTAATTTTTCCGACAACTGTTCAGTTTGTTAGCGCCTGAAATTATAAGTACACTCACAAAAAAACTGCGCCAAAAATGCGTGTGCATCTTTTCTGTGCAAAGACAAATATCAAATAAAGTCTGCACTCAAATATATCCACAGGGCTTGCGTGGCGCAGTCGGCAGCGATGCGGATTTGTAAACGGAGGCCCCGGGTTCAATCCTCCGTGGTGCCACTGAGTTTCGTCGGTGTGATCTTGGGCAACACACTTTCCCTTAGCCTCGTCCGTCGGATGCCGTGGAAGTAAACTGGGCGGTCCCGTGTATCGGTCTAACCTCCGAGCACGTAAGAACCATAGGAATCTATTCGATAATAAGAGTAGGGTACGGTTCCCAGGATTCCTATGTATCCTTCCCCTCTCTCTGGGGTGGCTCTAAATAACCTATACTGTGCTGATGAGCCGTTAAACATCATTCAATTCAAATATATCCATATCGTATTGTTCTCGAGTTTAAAGCCTTATTACGGATAAAAAATAAATTCAAAAAATGAAACAAAAAGCTTCCTAACCATTGTTTAAACAGTAAACACGGGTATTATTTTTATTAGGCCTTAGAAATATATTTGTTTACATATTTTGGGTAAAGTCATATCTTAACTATTTCTAAACTTTAAGGTTAAGATCTGATCAAATTTATAGTTAGTTCTCACCCTTAAACTAGAGATGGGTCAATATTTACGACATATAACTGTAAAAGGTGTACAATTAGATCAAATTGCTTTGCCCGTTACATAGGTAGTGCCTATTTCATATTAACAATTTTATGTTAGTTTGACTATGAAATGTTGAATGCAAAAACAATTCTGTCAATAATCTCGCGGTCTCCACATTTATCTACTTCCGGTGAATGTTCCGCAGAATAATTCTAATTTTCTGGGTTATCTGATTGCCTAAAATTAATACTTTCGTTTTGTACAAAAATTATATAATTTATGATTGGTCCAAAATCGCAATATCTCGTATATCCAGCCAATCACATAACCTCCTTCTAGACAGTAAGGACAGGACAAGAAGTAAATGTTCATCAGGAGAAGCTGAGAAATACGGTGGTTTATGAATACTCGTCTAATTAACAACTTAAATGACCTTGGTAGTGAGGATACTTTATAAGAAAAGAAATATAAATATTGTTCTTTCAAAATATGTATGTATGAACATTCCATGATCGATGTGGATCGATACAAATTTAGCTGTAATCGGGTCAAATACATTTTTGTCTGGATACCTTGGCCCGAATTCATGAAGCAACTTAAGTGGAAAATATTACTTAAGTCAAAATGTATTATATATTTTTAAATATCCTTACTAACCTTACAAACCATCTTAAGAATATAAGCTTTATGAATATGAACCCTTGTGTTATATATAAAGGAAAGGGGTTATATGACTGTCTGTTTATATTTAATTGATAGAGACATTTACCTTTGTGTGAATCATTGGATCGGAAATAACTAAGGAAATGAGTGTTAGTTTACTGAAATCGGTAAAACACTTTTAAAGTTATGAGGAGTTAAATATAGCAATATTACCATACTGAGCCGACGACTACGGCGGAACAGTACGTACAAACGCTTCAGAACTATTTCTTTACTATCACCCTGCAATATCACCATCGCATCATATAGTACAAAATTACACATTGTTGTATATGGGGATTTAGCATGGAAGTTTTATGTGAGGTACACTAAAACACTGTATCAATGTATACTGTACACTACTCACGCAGTAACGGCATGTGCTATATTTTATTCAGTAAAAGTCCAAACTATCATAAGACCCACGAGAATACAAACATATTACAAGACTGACTGCATTTATCATACACTTCTCTATAAATACGTTGTTTTTGAATATACGATACGTCATAGACCTAGCTGGTCATATCAATCAGGATTTAGTTGCCGGGCAATAAAGCTTTATCACACGCGTGAAATATAGGGTGAAAAAATGTCATATCACGGAAATAACCGAATTTTCTCTATGACTATTTCGGAGTGATACGGAAATTACCGATTAGTTACGATTGTATACGATTGTATACGATTTGTCACGCGTATGGCGTATGTCGTCTGCAACCATCCTGTTAGTGGCTAAACATTTACATCAACATGTGTACGTTGAGCTGTCATATTCGACCATAACCCAACGGAAATGACTCATTCATGTTCTGAATTAGACAATTTCAAATTCAATGACATTCATTTTAAATCAAATTTCGGAGAAATAAAATAGTGTAGATCTACACTGAAGCGACAGACGAGAAGTACTATTTCAAAAGCAACAACATATATTACCGAAAACAATAGGAAATATAACAGTTCAAGAAAAAAAAATTATTGTTATTATTATTTATACTAATTTAGCACTCTTATCTAAAAAGCTTTGAAAAGCACCGACACTCAGGTTTTGATGCATATGTTTAATTGAATAATACAGTACACCATTTGTTGGCCAATGTCATAATTATGTTTTGTAATAAAAAAAATATTTAGTGTTGCTTCTGTTGTTTTTTCTTCTCGAAATACGAGGGTCAGTAAATAAGTTTCAACAATTATGTGCACGTTGTCAGTGTTGATGTTTGGTACCAAATGAAAGAGAGTTTCAATACCATTCCATTGGTAACATGAATGCTGTATCTTTTGTGTGATGAAAGTTATAACGGAACATTTAATACACATCACTTATACATACTGAGGCATTTTCGTCCTGAGTCTTTTCAGGTATGTTAATTGTTACTTTTTTTAAATGCCTGTTTCTCTTTAAGTACTTTTCGAAGACCTTTGAAATTTCTCGTACATTACCAGTTATATCTGACATTACAAGATTCAGAATTTAAGCATGGTAGATGAAAAGGCATTGTCTCAGAAATTAACATTTTAAGCTAACGTGTAAAATTAATTTAAAGATAAATGGACATTAAATGGAAGGGCAGTCTTCTGAAATAGCGTTTTTGGATGATCAATATTTTCACTAAACATTGAACAAAATTCTATAATAATGTGTTGCATATGAAATATAATCACTGAAGGACTAGGATTTATAAAAAAATATGAAAAATACTATGAAAATAATTACGACATTTAAAAGATATAAGAAAATCAGTGTTATTTCCGCTAAAATTAAGGGATATGCATTCACTCATATCTGGTTTGCAGCAAGACCTTTCCGAATTCTCGACAATCATTTTCATGGATTATGGGCGAATAACAACAGATGGCGTACAAGAAAATTTAAAAAAATAGATTTATTCAAATAATTTTTACAACGTTTTGTAACAAGGACATTTTCAGAGATGCCAGTATCCAAAAGGTGTGGTAGTGTGAGGTTTTGAATTGAATTGAATTGGGGTTTTAAGGCGCACCAACACATGAAAAGGTTATATGGCGCCTAACAGGCATGAACATGCCAGGCTCAGCTTCCATGTACATCGAGATAAAATATGGAAAATGGGCCTAGAACCTTCTCACCCTGAACTGCAGAGTTGCTGCAAATTATATTGTAGACACTCCATTTACGCTGGAGCCACGTTTATTGTTTTTCTGCCACTGCTCTTAGTGATGTGAGCGAGATGGCACCTGAAACAATGCAGGGATCATGATGAAGACCTTTAATGAGCATGAACAAAAATTGACAAAATGAATATGAATGTGGGGGGGGGGGGGGGTCCTACCCCTCTGCATGTGACGGTGTGTTTGCAGTGGTTGTATTCTACCCCGGCAACCACACGGGTAGGGGGAGGTAATTCAGGGGTATAAAGAACCGGACATTTTTCATTTTTGTTGTGGAATTTAAGCGAGCAAACCCAGTATAAATACACTACTTTATCTTAGTGTAGTATCCAGTTCAAAGGACATATGCCTAGTGACAGAACTTTTTGAAGCACCCTCGTAAAACTAAAATGACGACCGTATATATATATATATATATGTTTATGCATTACGTTAAAACATTATCATAAAAATTAGTACTCCGTGGCTTGTGTCTATAAATACAGGCCGTATTAGACTCACCAATAAAAAATGCGTTTTCTAACGCTCTGTACGGAGAGCAGTCTTTCAGTATTTTCAGTATTTGTTTATATCTGCAACACAAGCATCAAACAGTTTAACCGTTTGCTATGTATGTCATTGCAAATTGTAAATCAGAATATAAACGCTACCATTCGCCTGTGAAAGACAGATGGCTGAATCACCGACTGCATGCACTTCGCGGATCATGATAATGACCGATTCCAATCTCCACATCTTCTCTCGAATGTGGACGACCACACGTTCAAATGTTATTTATCTACGATAGCCGTACACATATTCAATAATGATTTTGTCTACGACTTTAAATAATAATGCATCGACGACAGCCACATTTACGTTCAACTATGTTATCTACGAATCCTATATTATATTTCAATATGATTTGAGATACTATAATATATTTCAATATGATTTGAGATACTATAATATATTTCAATATATGTTTAAAAACAATAAAACGAATACGACTTTAACACATTCGCCTCTGTCTACAGAAATCAATTAATAGTTCTATTGATTGTTTTCAAAATATAACATGTTAAAGTCGTCATCAAGTTGATCATCAAATGCAATTCATAAAGTCCCATAGTATAGTCACTAATATATCCTGTATGTATCCTATGAACATCAAATATTCATGATAACTTCAGCTACAATAGTTTTAAATGAGCTTAGGATAATCGTGCGTATGCCGCTACATTGTTTAATCTCTATACTTTCTTACCATAGCTGCTTTTTTATGTGTTATTTATGTGTATTTATATTAGTCATGTCGGTTTAAAAGATTATTAATAGCTTATATTGACTGGTTATATGTCTTGCCGACTTTAAATAAAATTTACGTCACTTGACTTAACAATTTACTTGACTTGGCTTCTCGCCCGTTTGAATTACCATATGCGTAGTGAGAGTTCCTCGGTTTGTGAATGATCTGTAACATATACTACATGTATGTGGCTTCTCAACATTATGTATATGCATGTGTGTACTGAGAGTTGATCGATGTCTAAATGCCTTGTCACATACGGTACATGTATGCGACTTCTCTCCAGAGTGCGTTAGCATGTGACTTTTGAGACTTCCTAGTTGTGTGAATGTTTTAACACATTGTGTACATGTATGCGGTTTCTCGCCAGTGTGTTTATGCATGTGTCTACTGAGACTTGCTCGATGTCTAAATGCCTTGTCACATACGGTACATGTATGCGACTTCTCTCCAGAGTGTGTTAGCATGTGACTTTTGAGAATTCCAAGTTGCGTGAATGATTTATCACATGTTGTACATGTATGCGGTTTCTCGCCAGTGTGTATTAGCATGTGTCTATTGAGACTTCCTCGTTCTGTAAATGACTTGTTACATACTATACATGTAAACGGCTTCTCGCCAGTGTGTATTAACATGTGAGTATTGAGATTTCCTCGTATTGTGAATGACTTGTTACATACTATACATGTAAACGGCTTTTCACCAGTGTGTATTAACATGTGATTATTGAGACTTCCTCGTACTGTGAATGACGTGTTACATACTGTACATGAAAACGGCTTCTCTCCAGTGTGTATTAACATGTGATTATTGAGACTTCCTCGTACTGTGAACGACGTGTTACATACTGTACATGAAAACGGCTTCTCTCCAGTGTGTATTAACATGTGATCTTTGAGACATCCTAGTCGTGTGAATGATTTATCACATTGAGTACACGTATGTGGCTTCTCGCCAGTGTGTATTAACATGTGAGTATTTATTAACATGTGAGTATTGAGATGCCCTCGTTGAGTGACTGACTTGTTACATGCTGTAAACTTAAATGGCTTCTCGCCAGTGTGTGTACACATGTGATTATCCTGACTGTTTCGATGACTGAATTCCCTGTTACATAACGTACACGTAAATGGATTCTGGCACGACATGTCGCACTCTTCACAATTGTAATGTTTCCCGTCAGTGTTTATACGCCCGTGTTGGTTTAATTCCGATGACGTGGTCAGCCTTTCCTTACTAGCATGGCATTAATTAACACATGTAGTGTCAACAGAACTCTGAGCATGCCTGTATTTATATTGTTTTATTTACTACATGACGTTTCATATTTTGGGCGTTTATACGACTTCAGGCAGTAGGCAACTATGTTCATGTATAACAATGCTCTCCACTTTCTCTACTTCACTTTTATTTAATATTATATAGTCGTATAACAATCTAACACAACATAGTCAATGTGTGTGTTAATGTCGTAAAGTCAGTTGAATTCCCGAACATAAATACACGTAGTATGCATGAAATGTAGACTTTAGAATTCAATTCACCTCAATGTATGGGGGCGTAATAGACTGTCATCTTCATGGAGAGTATTGTTTTTCTCGAATCAATGCTGCTCTTCTGGTAAGTATATAGTAAACAGTTGTTTTACTTCTTTCATTTTCACCACCTGCAAGAAGAAGAATTCAGTGTCAGATGCCATTTAGTTGATTGTACCCAGTTACATACACATGACCAGTTGCCTACATAAACGAGTAGAGAACAAAATGGGATTGACCTAGTAGGGAGAGATTGAATGAACGAATGAAGGAATGGTGTTTTACGGCACGTCGACATATAAATAGATTATATTGTGCGCAAAAACTGATGAAAGATGAAGAAATCAAGTAGTAACTAAAAATTAATGTAAAGATATAAAGATAAAACTATTTACAAATACGGGATGATATGGTAGTAGTATAAACTGTATAAGGGAGAGATTGAAGGTGTGTCATCAATTACACCAGCTATATACAGGCCTGTCAGTTACAGTGAATGGCTCTACAAATCTCTCTCCATGCAGATGTGTCGTATGGGGCTACTAAGTGGACTGTGAAAAGGTTCTCTGCGTATTTGTAACTACATACTTTTGTTAAATGTAAGATATAATCGACTTGTATTCAAACGGAACTGAACTGGGGTTTTAAGGTACGCCAACACGTGTAAAAGTCATTCGTCGTCATTCACATAGAGTTACAAATATGCAGAATGAATCACAACCGACTTAGTTGCCCCTACGACATGTATGAGACACACAGGTTTATTACGTGGTACCATCATAACCAGGGGTGTAGCTAGACCATTTTCAATGTGTACGCAAGGTCTATATGCCATGGAGACTTGTCCAAATGTTTGTGGAAACCCGAATTAAAAACAGTCGTTCCAGAATACAGTCATTTATAAAAAAACGTTGAAGATCAGCGAAGGTTAATGCATAAAATCCACGTCAACGAATGGCGTGACGACTTTTGATATGAGCCGTCCTGCGACTAGTGCATAAAATACACGTCTACGAACGGCAAGACGATTTTTGATATGTGCCATCCTCCGACGTGAATACGCGTTTGCCTTTTTTATGTGTGGACCTTCCGCAGAAATTCTCTGCGCTAGACATAAACAGTCTATTTAAACTGATAAAATGAATTTTATATGTGTACAACTTACCTAAAGTGTGGAATGATCATATTTTATCCATTTCACACTAAAAGTTTAATCCAAATATTGTTTGTTCCTAAGTAATACGTTAGTTTAAAACTGCATGTATGTATTGTTTACCTTTCAAACGGCTGTGTAATTGATCACGTGACTAAATCTGAATAATGCATCCGGTAAACACTGGGGCGGAATGTGTACATGGAATAATTTTACAAGTGGGAACGTAAATCGCTGTTTGTTGTAAACTTTAATCAGAAATATATTTTCAAATTGTATATTGTAATGGTTATGGTCTTGTTTCTTTTTGCAATAATGCACGGCAAGTAAGTAATATGGTCATTTTAATAAAAACCTTTCCGTTTGCAATAGCAGAAATGTAGTTTTTCTAAATCGAAACTAATATTAGTATATAAATCTAGTAGAGTTAATTTACATTCAAATGAGTGTTATGTTAAATATTGTGTGTTTTTTGTGGGCTTCCTTTTTTAAGTTGTGAACGGCTCCTCCCCACCCACCCCATCACCAATAGAAACATAAAGACGCACGAACAAACATGGTTTTGACTATATGGGCACCCATCGTCTGACTGAATTTTCATCAAGAAAATATTTCCTTGAATCGAAGTATAAGTCACTCAAAGGCATTATTTGTTCCTAGACACTGACATCTGTCTTGACACCGATAACCGCATGAGCAACACGTGCACTTACGTACACATGTTACATGACAAGGATGCATATGGACGATGGAAAAAGTAGATATAAAAATCGAACAGGAAAATAAGCATTCAAGGACAATAGTCAACCAAAAAAACAAAAGGGTTGATAATAGGCCGGCTACCGCCTAGAAACCGTCAGTGGCAAAAAGAGCGCTGGGGCTTTAAACCAGGTTCTAAGTTTACTCTTACCCGATTTCCATCACAATAAACGGGACTGTAAATAAAAAAATCCCCGTCAGGTTATAATCTGATTCTCTAACAAACAAGGCAGCATTAATGGCACTATAAGTAAACACATAAATTATCAAGTATAAGTAATATGAAAAAAGCCGGAAAGCCACAGAGTAAAAACTCAGTAACTGGGCAGAAGACAAAGAAGAGAACAAACCGTTAATGATAATGAGTCAAAATGCTTAATGACAACTTTGTTACTGTATTTAGGTAGTCATATAATCAACAGCTAGAAATATGCATAAACATCCATCCATCCATCCATCCATCCATCCATCCATCCATCCATCCATCCATCCATCCATCCATCCATCCATCCATCCATCCATCCATCCATCCATCCATCCATCCATCCATCCATCCATCCATCCATCCATCCATCCATCCATCCATCTATAGATCCATCCATCCATCCATCCTTCCATCCATCTATCTATAGATAGAATCCATCTATCTATCTATAGATACTGCAACACTCTCTTTCTAAGATTATGTGCAGGTGAGCGTCTGTGCAGTGTGAGTTAGATAAAATGGGTAAAACAGGTGAAGGTGAAATAAAGATAATAGTGTTAAAAGTCTGAGCAAGACAAAGTGATTTTTAAAAGATAAAAACAGAGTTTTTTGTTTAAGGCATGGAGTGGGAGACGGTGCAAACGGCCTATTTGAATGAATCCAAACGTGGAAGCTTTGCTATGTCTACTGGCAGTCTGTTCAACTGTACAATGGCGAGCGGAAAAAATGAATACTTATAGTAATCAGCAGAGGTGTGAATCTGTCTATAAGCCAGGGGATGGGAATGTCGTGGTATTCTCGTGGGTTGCCTGAAATATGGTGGCATTTCTATGGCAACAAGTCCATATATGATTTTGTAGAAGAGACTACGTCGGTCTTCTAATGATCGCCAACCTAGGTCACTGAGCATGAGCATGGATGAAACACTGGCGTAATACGAGTAGTTATTTAACGTCCAGCGATCTGCTCTGCGCTGTACCATCTCTAACTTGTTTATATTTGTCTTGGTATATGGACTCCATACAGGGGAGGAATATTCAAGTAAGAGTCGCACAAGGGTATTGTATGCTACTTCACGTTTACCTTTATTTTGTGATCTTATGTTTCGCTTTACAAAACCTAAAGTCCTATTTGCAGTGGATGTTCTTCTCTGGATATGATCATTCCAGGTGAGGTTGCTGTTGATGTCAATTCCAAGGTACCTGGAACTACTTACCGTTTCCAGGATCTGGCCGTGGAGGATATACTGGGATGGTATTGGAGTTCTTGAGCGTGTTATATGTATGGTGGTACACTTACCTGGATTGAACTTCATGTCCCAATCAGTTTCCCACTGTTCCATGCGGTTAAGGTCGTTTTGTAGGACTTCAGCATCTTGGAGGTTTGTCATTGCTAAATAGAGTGCTGTATCATCAGCAAAGAGCCTCACCTTTGATCTGATGTTCTCTGGCAGGTCGTTGATGTAGGCAAGAAATAATATAGGCCCTAGAACTGATCCTTGTGGTATCCAGAAGTGACTGGAACTTCTGAGGACTTGTCATTTTCCAGGATAACTGTTTGTGTTCTGTTGGACAAGAATGCCCTAATCCATTGAAGGATATAACCTCTGATGCGTACTTGTGCAGCTTAAAAAGGAGCTTCTCGTGACTTACCTTATCAAATGCTTTACTAAAGTCTAGTAAGATAAGGTATGTTTGTTTGCCAGTAATGGCGTTTCTTGAAAGTTCCTCGACCAGCATTACCAGTTGGGTTGCACATGACCGCTGTTACGATATACATTGTTTAGGCTTACTGAAAGCATTTTAGGATTAACACTTTACTATTGATATTTCCTGTGTACTACGTCACCAGTTTTCGTTCATTAAACATTCTACATGAAACATGGTGTCAGAAGTTAAACCGGACGATACTTTCAGCAAATGCGGCCTGAATTAAGCATTGTCACCATTAAGAATACAACAGAGAGACAAACGAATGTCTAATCTACGAGATTGTAAAGCAAATCCATGATCTCTCATGTTTTAAGTGCGGAATTGAGCGTATTATTCACAGGACTTGTATTATTTTCCCGCGAAACTTCACGGTTTATTGACGCGCTTCGTAAGATGGCTTCCAGCAAGCTTCCAGTACCTTTTCCAATGGAGGTAAAGGGTGATCTTAGGGATAATTGGAATTTCTTTGAATCTCAATGGAACAATTATGAAGTAGCAACCGGACTAGAGGGAAAAGACGACAAGATTCGCGCAGCTACGCTATTGAGTGTTATGGGAAAAGATTGCTACCGAATTTTTCAGCATTTAGACATGCCTGAAGACGACCGCGCAAAGGTGAGTGCAATATTGAAGGCACTAAAGGAACACTTTATACCAAAAACAAACGTTATATATGAACGTTACGTATTTAACACAACAGATCAGTTACAAAACGAAAGTGTAGACGTCTATGTTTCCAGACTTAGGGGTCTTTCCAATTCATGTGAATTTGGCGCTCTGCAAAATGAAATGATTCGAGACAGAATAGTGTTAGGCACTAAAGACAGTGGAGCCAGGTCACGGATGCTTCGTGAGCCAGACTTGACACTCGAGAAAGCAGTAGACATGTGTAGAGCGAGTACTATACGTCAAAACAGAAAGTCACTAAACATTTTGACAAAAGGAAACAACACAAACTAAGTACTTCAGAACAGAAAGAGCAGAGTATGTGTCGTTACTGTGGTGGAACACACGGCAAGAAAGACTGTCCGGCATATGGAAAAGCGTGTTCAAAATGTAAGAAGAAAAACCATTTCGCGAAAGTCTGCCTACAAAGTTCGAGACCTAAAGTGAACATAGTGGAGGAAACAGACAGTGACGAGTCCATATATACATTGAATGCCTTGACAGATAAACAGTGGTTTGTCAATGTTACCATGTCGGTGCAGAACAATAACAAGACAGTCAAATGTCAGATAGACACAGGTGCCTCGTGTAATGTAATTTCAACCAGTGTGCTGTCAAGCATTACAAAGCAAAAGAAGCTGAGAATTACTCCAACAAAAACAAAGCTAAAATTGTATGATGGTGGAACATTAATTCCTGTTGCAAAATGCACCATTAACTGTACCGTAGGTAAAGTGACAAAAACACTTGAATTTCATGTTGTGGAAATTGAAGGCAAAGATACCTCAACATTGTTGTCGGCAGCAGCTAGTGTGAAATTAGGCATAATGATAGTAAATGTCGTAAACAGTGTGTTACAAACACCTGAAACTACACTAACAGAAGAAAATATTCTTCAAGAATATAGTGATGTTTTCAATGGACTTGGATGCCTACCAGGGACCTACAGCATTGAAATAGATAAAACTATGAAACCAGTTCAGCATTAGCCGCGATGGGTACCGGTCGCGCAGAAAGCAGAAGTCAGAGCAGAAATTGAAAGACTTGTGAACAAAGGAGTCATTACAAAAGTTGTAGAATCTACTGACTGGATTAGTACTATGGTGGTTGTGAGAAAACCAAATAAACTTCGAGTATGTTTAGATCCTAAAGATCTTAACAAAGCAATAAAGCGTTCTAAGTACATGATGCCAACAATTGATGACATTCTTCCTAAAGTGTCAAAAGCCAAAGTATTCACAGTTCTCGACGCTAAAGATGGATTTTGGCAAGTGAAACTTGAAGAAAAAGTAGTTACCTAACAACATTCTGGACTCCTTTCGGTCGATACAGGTGGTTACGCCTACCGTTTGGAATTTCATCAGCACCGGAAGAATTTCAGCGCAGACAACATGAAGCGGTAGAAGGACTACAAGGTACAGAAGTTATCGTAGACGATATCTTAGTGTATGGTTAAGGTGAGACCATGGAAGAAGCCATACGAGATCATGATGAGAAACTTGTTAAAGTTCTAGAGCGAGCAAGAGCTGTAGGATTAAAGCTTAACAAGGACTAACTGAAACTTAGACAAACTGAAGTTAGTTACATGGGTCATGTACTCACCTCAAGTGGTGTACGTGCAGATCCATAGAAGATACAAGCAATATTGGACATGCCAAAGCCAACTGACTTAAAAGGGGTACAACGTTTTCTTGGATTCGTGACATATCTTTCCAAATTCTTACCGCATTTGTCAGAAGCATGTGAATCTTTGCGAAGGTTAACGACAAAAGATACGTTGTGGTATTGGGAATCGCAGCAAGAAGAAGCATTTGCCACTATAAAGAGACTAGTTACTGAACAACCAGTTCTTAGATACTATGATTTGGAAGAAGAAGTAACATTACAGTGTGACGCGAGTGAAGCAGGACTAGGAGCAACATTGCTTCAGAAAGGTCAACCAGTCGCGTTTGCCTCAAGAGCATTGAGCACAGCAGAAAAACATTACGCGCAGATTGAAAAAGAATGTCTAGCCATAGTATTCGCGTGTGAACGGTTTGAACATTACATATATGGTCGTTCTCTAGTCACTGTACATACAGATCACAAACCTCTAGAAGCAATCTACAAAAAGTCATTGTTAAACGCGCCAAAGAGACTGCAACGTATGCTCTTAAGACTTCAGAAATACAGTTTATGTCTGCAATACACGAAAGGGACAGAGATGTACATAGCTGATACATTATCCAGAGCGTTCCTACCAATGACACAAACGGACAAAGATAATACTGCTGAAGTATTTAACGTTCAAGAGCAGAAACTGAAAGAAGATTTAGCAGAAATTAACTTTGCGGAAACAGTTAACGTGACTGAACAGCGCTTTAAGCAAATTCAAGTACATTCATACCAAGATGAAGCACTACAAACACTTAAGTCGGTTATTCTGTCTGGATGGCCAGACTTGAAAGCAGAAGTACCAGTTTTAATTCGTGAATATTGGAACATTCGTGATGAATTATCAGTTCAAGATGGTATGGTCTACAAAGGATGTAGAATAGAAGTGCCAAAGACTCTTCGTAGTGAAATGCTAACCAGAATATATGCAAGCCATATGGGTGTCGAATCCTGTCTCAGGAAATCACGCGATGTACTCTACTGGCCAAATATGAACAATGAAATCAGTGATCACATTGAAAAATGCAGCATTGCAATGAATATAGTTCCAAGCAACAGAAAGAGACTTTAATAACACATGATGTTCAAGAAAGGCCTTGGAGCAAAGTTGGAGTGGACATTTTCACGTTAAAGCAGTCTGATTACTTAGTGACAGTCGATTATTACTCAGATTTCTGGGAATAAGACTTGCTACCGGACACAACATCAGCTACGATAATAAACTGTCTGAAAGGCCATTTCAGCAGGCATGGTATTCCGGACACTCTCGTATCAGACAATGGACCTCAACTATGTAGTGTTGAATTCAATAAATTCTCTCAACAATGGGAATTTGACCATGTCACGTCTTCACTGTATCACAGTCAGTCAAACGGAAAGGCAGAATCAGCTGTAAAAATCGCGAAAGGGTCGGTGAAGAAAGCGATCAGGAGCAATAGAGACATTTGGAAAACAATTCTCGACTAGAGAAACACTCCGATAGAAACAATGGACAGCAGTCCAGCGCAGCGCCTAATGTCAAGGCGAACAAGACACACATTACCAATTGCGGATGAGCTACTTAAGCCTAAAGTAGTAGAAAACGTACTACAGAAAAAAATGCTGAAACACAAGCTATCCAAGTTTCAGTACGATAAAGGAGCCAAGGACTTGCCAGAGTTGGTTATTGGACAATCAATACGTATGGCGCCTCTATCAAATGATCGAGACAAAAAATGGCGGTTCGGAACCTGTGTGGAACAACATTCACCACGGTCCTATGTCGTCGATGTAAATGGTCATCTATACAGACGCAACCGAAAATACATCAGATCTACATCAGAAGCCATTCCGGAGTCAATAATCGGTGATCAAAGTGTTTTTAATGATCAGTGTAATAGTAATGATCAAAAGTGTGTAGAAAAAGCAGCTAAGAGAGCAAACCAAAGTGCTAGTGAATCAAGTGTAAATGCTAGTAAAAATTCAGCCACTAGTGAAAAAGTAAAAGTGAGTGGCAAAAGTTCTCAGTGTAAAGAAAATATCATTCATGTGGAATCATCGCCCAAACCAGAACCAATAAACAGACATCCTGCGATCAATTCTGAAAATCCATCCAAATCAACCAGGACAAGAGACATAAGGCCTCCAAAGAGATATGAAGATTTTGTTTAAGTACATATGGACTTATGACATAAACTAGTTAAGTTAGAAAACATAGTTGATACATTTAATTTGAATTAGTGTATTACCATGCACAAAGAGTGCCTTAAGTCAATGGTAGTGTTTTCTACACTGTTTTTTATGAGTGTTAAAAGTTTATACCATATACATATTGACTTAAACTGTTTTAAGTTCATATTTCTTTTCAATAGTATAAGTTGCCTGATGCATAGTACAAAGTTCAATTTTCTTTCATTGTTTTGTAAAGAAAGGGGGATGTTACGATATACATTGTTTAGGCTTACTGAAAGCATTTTAGTATTAACACTTTACTATTGATATTTCCTGTGTACTACGTCACCAGTATTCGTTCAGTAAACATTCTACATGAAACACTCACAAACCTCTTAGTCCCTTTCAAAGTCGCTCAGTAGGCCTATATAAATTGTGTTGGTAGCGGAAATGTTAAGCCCTGAAGATATGTTGTCCCCCTCGCGATAGGATAATGGAGATGTTTTGTTGATTTTAGAAATTGTTTGGGTGGGTGGGGTAAGGGTGAATGAGTTTTGCACCGGCATCTGGATCTCTCGAAATCTTTCAAATTGACCACCCCTCACGATTCCCGAATTGTTTTGTTTTTTTTTATTCCTGACGCCGTAAGAATTTACGTTTTCGTTTTCCATTCATTGGTCAGACATGTTAACATAATGTATTCGTTGACACGTGCCCGTGACGTCATCGATCCAAAGCTCAACGGAAAACAATTGTCAATCATGTTCATATGTGATCTTGCACGATGTATTACTTCCTTTTAATGCTTTGAATGTGAGTATACATGTATAATGTATTAATATAGTATGTGCTATAATAGTGCATTGGTATGTCTTAATGCTTAGATTGTATGATATAAACGGTGTCTGCATAATGTCAGTTCGTTTATAACCAGTCGGGAATACAAGATCATATGAGCTTGTGTTACTTTGCTGTAAAACCGACTTGTAAATAAATATTACTTGACTTGACTTGAAATGCAATCTAGACGGTATATGACACAGTCTGTATTAACTCCGTTAAGGGTGAAAATAAACATATTCAGACTTTAACTATTTATATTTTTATAACAATACAGATGATGGTTATACATGTACTACGCCTTGAACAACAGGTTAACGTTTCCCCATTTTGTGACAAGCGAAGTCGGTAGCGACATCGCAAGCATTTCCGCACACACTGACCTCGATCGACGGTTCTGCTGTCAGTCAATTTTGACCCGGCTGGGGAAAAATGCGTGTAACGAAATGTACATAGGACTCGACTTACTAGTATTGTTTGTGTACATCATAACCTCGCCATTTTTTGTGTGGCTTTTGTGGCTTTTTATGTAAACAGCCTGAACCAAAATCGTAAAAAGGGCTGGTAAGGTCAGCGAATGCTTGGGTTAATAAAACACGTGACCGAAAGTGGTGGTACATTTCCCCGGGGTAAATAAATCTGGACCCGTTTATATTACACGTCTACCTACAGTGCCTGCCTAAAATAATGTTACAAACGCTCATAGTTCCTAAGATCTAAATATGTGTATTTTCATCATCCAGAAAGCTTATTACAGAAAATCGTGACAGTTGCGATATTTTTCACTGAGAAAAATACGTCATATCCCATTGAATACCATTTTATGGTATTTTATGCTATTCAAAATCTGTCAAAGCACGCCGCTCCAACCCACTTTAATGTCAGTGTTTTCCTCGCTACCCAATTATTTTGAAAAAGTCATGTTTCATTTTACAACGCGACACGAAATGAAGTTATATAAATTTAAAACAATAACACGGTGCCGAGCAGAAACAATGAGGGCAGAACAAATGTTTGACATGCATTTTGACAGATCAATTTGGTGACGTTCAGTTTTCATTGGCCAACAGTTACACGTTGTCAATCTCAGGCCAATCGGAACTGATCAAGCAGGCTCTCAAAAGGCCACGTTTGATCAGGGTCTTGATGGGCTTTAAATTGATCATTGCCAGATAAACGCCTGTCATGTTCAGCGGGGCGAGAAAGGTCAAGACAGTACAACACAGACGAACATTTTGATTCGTCGCAAAGTGCCGTTTCTCTAACCTGTTGTGCAAGGCTATCAGCGCTTTCATATAATAAACTACAATCGGACAAATATATAAATTGCAAAACTGTTATGCTAATTAGTTATATTGCTGCAAATTTTATGGAACTTGTATTCAAAGTGGATACAGTGTAACTAATCGTTATAAAGAAGTTACGATTATAAGATGATCCTTCACAATGGTGAATAAAAGCTAAATCATAAGTATTCTAGTGTCTTATATACTACGTAACAAGGACATTGTGACGCTTACCAGTAGAATGCGATAACAGACAGACATAGTTCAACTTACACACTGTCACACATATATATACTGTTAATTTTAAGGGACTGTGGGAGATCTAGAAAATGTGTTGTTTCCATCCAATCGTTATGTGTTTAGCTTGCATATTTAATGTTTGTATGTATTAAACTATGCCCCGTGAAACGTCCGATTATTTTATTTTACGAAATAGTTTGGTCTGGAAAACTAGACGAATCAGCTAGTGTTGCTATATGTATAAATCATTAATATTATTGCAAGGTTATAACAAATTCTTGTTAATTTATTAAAACATTTTTTTTTAAAAATACAACATATATGTTTTAATACAGTACGTAGTTAAGAGGGCTGGAACGAATGAAAACATCCCTCAATAGTTAAATAGTATGTACCAGAAGCGTTGTATATACCGCTACTTGAGTGCACGGAATCTCTCAGTAGTTATATAGTATGTACCAGAAGCAAGTATATACCGCTACTTGAGTCCGCGGAATCTCTCAATAGTTAAATAGTATGTACCAGAAGCAAGTATATACCGCTACTTGAGTCCGCGGAATCTCCCAATAGTTAAATAGTATGTACCAGAAGCAAGTATATACCGCTACTTGAGTTCAAGGAATCTCTCAATAGTTAAATAGTATGAACCAGAAGCAAGTATATACCGCTACTTGAGTCCAAGGAATCTCTCAGTAGTTAAATAGTATGTACCAAAGACAAGTATATACCACTACTTGAGTCCGCGGAATCTCTCAATAGTTAAATAGTATGTACCAGAAGCAAGTATATACCGCTTCTTGAGTCCGCGGAATCTCTCAATAGTTAAATAGTATGTACCAGAAGCAAGTATATACAGCTACTTGAGTCCACATAATCTCTCAATAGTTAAATAGTATGTACCAGAAGCCAGTATATACCGCTACTTGAGTCCACGGAATCTCTCAATAGTTAAATAGTATGTACCAGAAGCAAGTATATACCGCTACTTGAGTCCGCGGAATCTCTCAATATTTAATAGTATGTACCAGAAGCAAGTATATACAGCTACTTGAGTCCACAGAATCTCTCAATAGTTAAATAGTATGCACAAGAAGCAAGTATATACCGCTACTTGAGTCCGCGGAATGTCTCAGTAGTTAAATAGTATGTACCAGAAGCAAGTATATACCGCTACATGAGTCCGCGGAATCTCTCAATAGTTAAATAGTTTGTACCAGAAGCAAGTACATACAGCTACTTGAGTCCAAGGAATCTCTCAGTAGTTAAATAGTATGTACCAGAAACAAGTATATCCAACTACTTGAGTCCGCGGAATCTCTCAGTAGTTAAATAGTATGTACCAGAAGCAAGTATATACAACTACTTGAGTCCACGGAATCTCTCAGTAGTTAAATAGTATGTACCAGAAGCAAGTATATACAACTACTTGAGACCACGGAATCTCTCAATAGTTGAATAGTATGTACCAGAAGCAAGTATATACAGCTACTTGAGTCCACAGAATCTCTCAATAGTTAAATAGTATGTACCAGAAGCAAGTATATACCGCTACTTCAGTCCACAGAATCTCTCAATAGTTAAATAGTATGTACCAGAAGCATGTTTATACCGCTACTTGAGTCCACGGAATCTCTAAATAGTTAAATAGTATGTACCAGAAGCAAGTATATACCGCTACTTGAGTCCTCGGAATCTCTCAGTAGTTAAATAGTATGTACCAGAAGCAAGTAAATACAGCTACTTGAGTCCGCCCAATCTCTCAATATTATAAATAACATGTCATAGACATTTCACTCAAAATATACATCTACATGTTCCACGAAAAAAGGTTATGCCAACTGCGTAAATATATATTGCTATTGCTTCTGTGAATGTTCTTTATTTGTAAGTAACATGTAACATACATGTGGTTCGACATCTGACTCTTAGCTATATACAGCTGAAAATGCATTCTTATTCCTCAATGCAACATATGGTTCGACATCTCGCTCGCAGTCGAATACAGTTACTATTGCATTGTTGGTTCTCAATAGTTAAATATCGCAATTGTGAATTAACTAATTAAAAATAAAAACGTGTATTTTCGAGTTTGATTTATCTGCGATAACCACTACCTATTTCTACTGTTATGTGCCGACAACATTATGAACTTTTTTTTCATTCAATAGTGTCTAATCTACGACAAACGTATACTGAAATGAAAAAGAAACGCATAATCAAACAAAAATTGCCTATACTACATTATTATTTACACCTAATTTCACGTAATATTTCAAATATATCTCAACGTGTTTTGTACAAAAAAGTGGGTACAACTAATTACAGAAAAGACAACTCTGCCATGTAGTAGACATTTCAATCAAAGTATACTTTGTTACACGAAATTCATAAATGTTTCGCTTGAAAAAGTCAAGCCATTTCAGTATTGTGTTTAATGTTAAGAGATTTCAACGTTTAAAGCATAAGTTTGCTCACCTGCTTGAGCCAAATGCGCATTATGTCGACATTTAAAGGGATAACCATTGGTGTGTTCGGTGCTGTTTAAGCCTTCTTTCCAAAAGGACAGGCCAAATGTCGCCATGTACCATTCGATTAGCAGTAGCATATTAAACATACAATATATAGAGGAAATACCCATTATGCCTTTCTTTTTCCTTTCAGTATATATGTATTTATCTAAAGATGTATGTCATTGTGCTGTACCGAAGACAACCAACTGTCCTTCAATTGTGATTTATCTCAAACAATATGTACTATAATAGTAATATGTACCTCAGTAGTGATTTATATGCAATCACATGTACTTCAATAATGATATATATACAACCGTATGTACTTCAATAGTGATTCATCTGAACTTTTTAGTAATTATATATATGATCAAAAAGATTAAAACATGCATGATGCGTTATTGCGCGAGACCCCAATATCGGCTTTATTGGCGCCTCGGGCAGATAGGACGGACAATAACGCATCACTCATGTATTAATCTCTACTGTGCTTTTCACAAGATCCAGAGAACGATTATGAACTTATTTTTACGGGAAATGTTACGACTTACACCAATAGAAAAATGTTTTTTGTCGCTTTTAACGCAGTATTTTTTTTTCAATCGGTCCCCTTGGAGCTTCAAGATCTGTCGACATCTATTTTGTCCCTCCTTTTCCATTGCAAAAAAGTAAACAAACATGGCTACCGATTTACCCAGAAAAACAATATGTACGCATGACCGGAAGTCGAGATGGCAGTATTATTTAAGATGAAGGGTAGACGGCCTCCGTTCAAAAGTATTGGGCTAGACTATAGAATCCGTCCGCAAACTATTTTACATTTTTCTCCATCTATCTGTTTACGATTTTTAGTTTGCATCAGGGTTAGGGTTAGTAGGGATAAGGCCCAATTCACTTGCACTTAGACGTATTTTTTGGAGAGAATAACACAAATGAATGCATTACATTTTAACGACCCTCGGTATATGCTTCATAATTTCTAGGAATTTATGACGTCATATGGAGCGCTAAACTGGGCCTAATGGTATAGACCAAACCCACCAACACCAACTCCTACAGTTGAGAACTGCATTTGTCAGGTTACAAATGTTTAGTACTTGTTACGTTTGATGTTGGATTGGCAGAGATTGACTTTGCTATAATACTTTATAAGTATTATTGTTATATACATCTGTACTTATATACTTCATGTTTGCGAATCCTTTGTTCCATATGATACACTCGACTTTCTTGGTGGCTCAGGTTCACGGATGTCTTTAAAGATGCCTTGCATGAATAAAGTCTGTGATGCGCAAGCTTCACATAACTGGTGTCTCGTATGAATGTATGCACATATGTTTGTAAAGCTTACTAGACACGTTAACTCCTTTACTTACTCTACACTTATATGTGTTTACTGAACACACTACTCTTAAATGGTTTCGCCTGTATGTATGCACATATGCGTTTTAAGATTACTAGACTGGATAAATTCTTTACTGCACAAGTTACACTTATATGGTGTCTCGCCTGTATGTATGCGCATGTGTTTTTTAAGATCGCCTGACTGCGTAAATCCTTTACTACAGACGCTACACTTATATGGTGTCTCCCCAATATGTATGCGCCTATGACTGTGAAGATTGCCTGAATGGGTAAATACTTTACTGCACACACTGCACTTATATGGTGTCTCCCCAGTATGTAGGCGCATATGACTGTTAAGATTGCCTGAAGCGGTAAATCCTTTACTGCACACGCTGCACTTATATGGTGTTTCCCCAGTATGTATGCGCATTTGACTGTTAAGATTGCCTGACGCGGTAAATCCTTTACTGCACATGCCACACCTATATGGTTTCTCACCTGTATGTATGCGCATATGGCTGTTAAGATTGCCTGACTGGGTAAATCCTTTACTGCACGCGCTACATTTATATGGAGTCTCGCCCGTATGTATGCGCATATGACTGTTCAGATGGCTTGACGTGTTAAATCCTTTACTGCACACGCTACACTTATATGGTTTCTCACCTGTATGTATGCGCACATGACTGTTAAGATTACATGACTTGGTAAATCCTTTAGTGCACACGCTACACTTGTATGGTTTCTCACCTGTATGTATGCGCATATGACTGTTAAAATTGCCTGACCGGGTAAATCCTTTAGTGCACATCGTGCACTGGAACTGCATCTGTTCTGTATCCATGTTTATTTAAAGATGACTTTGCATGTTGTTATGTTGTCGTAATGCGGTTTCTGAAACAAAATAATGCGCATACTCAAATTGATATTATGTAATAGTTAATATATGTATGACGTAGTTATTATCTTCTGCTTGTTACAAGCATACAGTACGGGAGCAGAGAAGTCATTTCACGTGCTTGAACCGCATAACTCAAACATAAATAATTGGTGTTGGAGGCAACGTAGTTCCCATTTTGCAAGCACGTGCAGATGCGCGGATTTTATAGTACTCATTTTAGAAACACTAGTTTAAAGCTTATACTAGATGGCAAAGAAAACAAATCATATCAGAAGTCAGTTATTATGTCGGAGATTTATAAAACAAACGTGTTGACAGGTTTTATTGAGATATCATAGTCGGAAATCGCGGTACAAATGCGAAGATCGAAAAAAACTAGTTTTTGTTTTCTTCGAAATTGCCAATGTTTCAAAACGGGTACAAAAATTGTATATTCTTAAATATTGTTGAAATTGACATGAGTCGAAGATCATTACCTGATCTACCTTTTTTGAAAATTTCTTATTTTTTCGTGAATATACATTTTGCATGCCCGTTTTGAAAGTTGGTACCTGCATTTCACTCTTTCAGAGGCTATTCAAAATGGCGGCGACACAGAAAAACACCCAGCCCAGAACCAGTCAGCCACAAACCCACTTCTCCCTGGACAATTAACATCATAATGTCACACAGTCACAGAAACTAAATATTGTGAATTGAATTGAACGTTTATAAATAGCTAAGGAATGTGCTAAAAATAGCTCACACACATTCAAAGGTCAAATAATGCTGATCCGTGTACATACACAGATAGATCGTTTACACATACGGCCCGATTGACCGATGGATTATTTCAATTTATTTGCACAGGAGTAGAATTAAAACAGTGTTACAATCACGATCGTATACAATTCCAAGTTTTGCATGAGTGCGTAATTTACAAACTACAAACAAATAGATCTATTACAGTAGACAATGTAGAGAATTAAAATACACCAGCAAATGCCTGAAATGGGTCATGGCATTGTCTGCACTGTGGCCTATGTAAGTAAATACACTTTTAATTTCTGTATGACAAGTGTTTAACGTTGAAACATGTAAAACGGTGGTGGTTGATATATATTAACTTAATTCTGATAATTTTTTAGAACACATGAGTGATGAATAATTGATGAAAATGTAAGCCTTGAAAATCTACTATTTGTTCATGAATGCCACCTGTGACTTACATTTTGGACAGTATCATCTTCTGGAAAGCACCACTTTCAATTCCAGTTGTGTTTTAAGTAAAATGTTATGGAATGCTGACATTGTTAGCATTGAGAAAGTTGGACAGAGTTATTAATATTAAAAACAAATGAAACAATATCATATATGACTTGTTTTTTTCAGGTCTGCTAAGACTAAGTTAGCTAGAGGCAGTGTGCAGTATTACCATAGCCAGATTCAAGTCAAATTTCCCAGTCTCACAGTATAACTACATCAAGAGCCTTGTATTAGCCAGTATGTAAGTAAGCGCAGCTCCAAAAAATCTATGAATTTATTAATGTTTGTTCTTTGCAAAATATGTGGCATTGTGCACCAGTCCTGCACCACAGACATATTAATAATTTGTTATTAGGTCTGTGCCTGCACTTAGTCTCAGACTTTTTATACTAAAAATAAAAATGGTGTTTTACAGCACATCGACACATAAATAGGTCATATTGTGCTTAGTACATATGTAAAATTAAACAAACAAAATAAAAAGGTCCCTGTATTACATCTAAATTATTAAACTTAACCAAGACCCCGACTTAACATAATGTGCTGGCATGGCCCAGCAATAGCATGGTGGATGATAGCAATCTGGAGCTTCCGGTTCAAGTCACACATGCACCACTGAGTTTCTGTGTTTAATATCGCGCAATACATCTTCCCTCAGCCTTGTTTGTTCCTCAGCCTCTTTTGTTTGATTGGGATTGAAACTGGGGAGTCTATCCTCCAAGCACGATAAACAACCATAGAAATTATTAATATATACATTAGTAAGAGTAAGACAGGTTCTCGAATTTCTATGTGTCATTTGGGGCGGCTCTAAATAAGGTATACCGGTAATAAATGTGTTGATTTAGCAGAAAACGATTATTTTTAATTTATTGTACATGTAAAAAAAGTTCTATAATCAATATTCATTTACATATTTAAGTTCTACAACTTGTTACCTATTTAAGTTGAAACAAAATATCATGTATGTCATTTTTATTTTCAGAGCCTGGAGTCCTGAGATGCTGGGAGTTAGCTGAAAATAGTTAGTGATGTCCCAATATATATGGGAGGATTTTATTGAACCAAGTAGTCACATATAACTTTTTACAACATTAACAACAGAATCAGAAATACTTAAACGAACAAGAATAGTATATAATAATAAGATGGTGTACAACATTTATTTTTTATATGAATCATGAATCAGCAATAACTCATACGGACAGTACTAGCATCAACTTCAAGAAAAATATGTCTAGTAAGAGGATCACCAGTTCAGCCAGCACAATATCATATCAACATGCATATCCGACTGTTGACACAAGGTGGATCGTTGGCGACATTAACTGGATAGTTCATTGGAGTGGCTCAAAATAAGGGCTAATATGAAAATATAAATGTGTTTCTGTTAATCTGACCGGCCGTGCCCAATTTATTTATTGGATTAAAATGTTTTCTGAATTTTATTGGATTATATAAAAGTTTGTGGAATAACAGATGGCAGGAGGTGTATATTACCGGTTATACCCAGAAGAAAAGTGAGTGGTCTTCCTCACCAAAAAAATAACAAACAGATACATGTATATATATATAACCCCACATATGTTCAAATTGGCTTGCACCATATAACAATTACATATTAAAGGGACATGCAGCAATCTTCTTTTTTTTAAACTCCAAAATGTTATAACTTATAATTTAAATATATGCAAGCGGGTGTAAAGTGAAAATAAATTATTGATTAATCAATCGAGGTGCACATTTTAATGCTTGATAAAAACTTGATAAATGCTGTGTGTCCCTTAAATAAATAAAAACAATTATTGTATGATGCAATTTAATTTGTTATGTAATACCCTTTATATTTGGGATGTTTTGATGTAAATATTTGAAATAAAATGTTTTAAATCAAATAAATAATTCATTTTGATATCTGACTTGTTACATATTTTTTACTTAGTCATGAAAGATAATATTTAAGGCCTTAATATGTACCTTAAATGTTTATTGTTTACCATTGAAAGGTGAGGCGGCATATGGTGTTAGTTATCTGTGCGTCTATATCCTTCCACAGTTTTTAACCAATCTTTTCGAAACTTTACATGATCTTTATCTATGATGTCTAGAGGAGCATATCGATTTTGCATCAAAATAAAATTTATTTATGAATATATATTCTTGCATAGTACAATTTTCCACGGATTGTTTTCAGTGCGTTCATTCAAGTCCCATGGACATATTGAGTTATGGAGATGTTCGGTTGCCTTTTTATATTTGTATACATTCTCATCTTCACCTCTCACCGCTGCGGGTTCAATTCCCACTGGGAGCTCAACTTGTAGGTGAGAAAGTGTCGATTCTTACAGATAGCAGTAAGTACACAGTACTGGTTCTACCCAGGAAATATGGCCTAAAATGTGCTATAATGACATAAAACACAATTCAACTTTAAAAATATAAAGTAAAAAAAATGGCCTTCTTTATTTTCCTTCGATGCTATCAGTATAAGTATTACGACAGTGTTTCTGTCTGATAAAAAATTCATCTTAGGTTTCAACCGACAAATGGTCTATATTTAAACTAATACAAGTAAGATGGGGCCCTCAAACCCTTTTATGTGTGGGTGATATATTCCACAGTTGATTCATGATACTAGCATGGGACAGCTATAGTACATATGACAGTGCTGAGTGCAGTTGCGGATGAATTGAATTGAATATTTAACGGCTCATCAACACAGTACAGGTTATTTAGAGCCGCCTCAGAGAGAGAGGAAGGATACATAGGAATCCGGGAACCGTGCACTACTCTTATTATCGAACAGATTCCTATGGTTCTTTAACATGCTCGGATGATAGACCTATACGCGGGACCACCCTGTTTACGTCCCCATCCGACGGATGAGGCTAAGGGAATGTGTCTTGCCCAAGGACACACCGACAAAAAACTCAGTGGCACCACCGCCGGTTACAAATCCGCTGCGCTACTGACTGCGCCAAGTTGCGGATGACAATTAGACACTGGACAGTCTAGTCAAAAACACAGCAACAAATATATTATCTGAATATGTTTAAGAATGTACTGTATGCTTGAAAGAGCTTTCAAAAACAGACTAGCTTTCATGATTTTAGTTAGGGTGGGATGGGGCGCATCCTTTTAAATCTCAGTTCAGATGCCCTCCCCCTCCTTCTCTCCATCCCAACTCCCATCTTGAACAGTAGCGATTGTTACGTAAACTTTCCACATATGAGAGGGTGCCCAATACTACCCGCTCCATCGAATACGCGCCTGCAGTTCTTGCGAGGTCAGTCGAGTCAAAATTACAGTTAAATCAAACAATTCGTATTTTCGTGTACTTTTGATAAAGAAATAACATGCTTTTCGTGATATGCAGCAAAATTCATGTAATGTGTGAGCTAAAACAACAATTCAAGTATCTCCTCGTACTTTATTTAACAAAAAACACACGGTTGTTGTCATTTTAATCGTATTCTAAAAATGGCATCTTTTAGAGTTATCGCCCCTCGCTTCGACATTTTACAAGGCGGGTCTGCATTTATCACGCAGTAGACAGGTAGAGCTTCTAAAAAAAAAGTCGGTACAGACGAAAATCACGAAACCTAAAAGGGAAATGAAATTTCATGATCAAAAATTGTCACAATTTTCCAAATTATGCGTTTTAAAAAATTCAAAATGGTGGACATTTTTTTTTTTTGACGTTGCCGAAAGTTGACGTCCTACTTTTCGTTGTCAAGCGTGGTTGCGATATTTGAAAGATGTAGGAAAATATCAAGGCTGCTCCCGTACTGATAATCATAGCAATGATGGATGCTTTGTTTGAACGAAGGTGTATCAGTAGACATAAAGTATACAGGTAAAGGAAAACTTTCCATAATAACAAATGTATGTAGATCTTCTGATATAGAGGTCAAAAGCAGTAAAATACAGCTGCACGCCAACTGAAAACAAGATATCCGTACCCGCCGGACGGACGCACAGACAGACGTCACACTGACATCTATAATTGTATGTGAAGTTTCATTGCAGTCCCATTTGTAGTTTTCGAGTTATGCTCCCCCCTCTATCATTGTATGTGAAGTTTCATTGCAGTCCCATTTGTAGTTTTCGAGTTATGCTCCCTCTATCATTGTCTGAAGTTGCATTGCAGTCCCATTTGTAGTTTTCGAGTCATTCTCATTGTGTGAAGTTTTAATGCAGTCCCATTTGTCGTTTTCGAGTTATGCTCCCTCTATCATTGTGTGAAGTTTCATTACAGTCCCATTAGTAGTTTTCGAGTTATGCTCCCTCTATCATTGTATGAAGTTTCATTGCAGTCCCATTCGTAGTTTTCGCGTTATCCTACCTCTATCATTGTGTGAAGTTTCATTGCAGTCCCATTAGTAGTTTTTTCGAGTTATGCTCCCTCTATCATTCTGTGAAGTTTCATTGCAGTCTCATTACTAGTTTTTTGAGTGATGCCCCGAAACACAAATTATAAGTATACCATTACAAAGGGCACTAGTTATAGTTACTGTGTTCTGCACTTCCACGTATTGCCCTCCATCATTGTGTGGAGTTTCATTGCAGTCCCATTAGTAGTTTTTGAGTTATGCTCCGGACAAAAATTATAAGGTTAGTATAGCATTACAAAGGACATGACTGTTGAATAACGATAGAGCTAGGAGTCTCAAGCTCTGCACTACCGCTAATTGTCCTCTATCATTAAGTGAAGACTCAGTTAAGGATTTCCTCCAAATATTCATAGGAGTCAGTGTAATAGTAAGAGTACAGCGAGCCCCCGGATGCCTATATATCCGTCACACTCTCTCTGAGACGGCCCTAATAATACCAGATAATGAGTTGGTGATGTATTATACACAGTTTCCAGATGCCTATATATCCGTCACACTCTCTCTGAGACGGCCCTAATAATACCAGATAATGAGTTGGTGATGTCTTATACACAGTTCCCAGATGCCTATATATCCGTCACACTCTCTCTGAGACGGCTCTAATAATACCAGGTAATGGGTTGGTGATGTATTATACACAGTTCCCTGATGCCTATATATCCGTCACACTCTCTCTGAGACGGCCCTAATAATACCAGATAATGAGTTGGTGATGTATTATACACAGTTTCCAGATGCCTATATATCCGTCACACTCTCTCTGAGACGGCCCTAATAATACCAGATAATGAGTTGGTGATGTCTTATACACAGTTCCCAGATGCCTATATATCCGTCACACTCTCTCTGAGACGGCTCTAATAATACCAGGTAATGGGTTGGTGATGTATTATACACAGTTCCCTGATGCCTATATATCCGTCACACTCTCTCTGAGACGGCTCTAATAATACCAGATAATGAATTGGTGATGTATTATACACAGTTCCCGGATGCCTATATATCCGTCACACTCTCTCTGAGACGGCTCTAATAATACCAAGTAATGGGTTGGTGATGTATTATACACAGTTCCCGGATGCCTATATATCCGTCACACTCTCTCCAAGACGGCTCTAATACTACCAGATAATGAGTTGGTGATGTATTATACACAGTTCCCTGATGCCTATATATCCGTCACACTCTCTCTGAGACGGCTCTAATACTACCAGATAATGAGTTGGTGATGTATTATACACAGGTCCCGGATGCCTATATATCCGTCACGCTCTCTCTGAGACGGCTCTAATACTACCAGATAATGAGTTGGTGATGTATTATAGACAGTTCCCGACTGCCTATATATCCGTCACACTCTCTGAGACGGCTCTAATAATACCAGGTAATGGGTTGGTGATGTATTTATATACACAGTTCCCGGATGCCTATATATCCGTCACACTCTCTGAGGCAGCTCTAATAATACCAGGTAATGGGTTGGTGATGTATTATACACAGTTCCCGGATGCCTATATTTCCATCCCCTCTCTCTGAGACGGCTCTAATAATACCAGGTAATGGGTTGGTGATGTATTATACACAGTTCCCGGATGCCTATATATCCGTCACACTCTCTGAGGCGGCTCTAATAATACCAGATAATGGGTTGGTGATGTATTATACACAGTTCCCGGATGCCTATATGTCCGTCCACTCTCCCTGATGCGGTTCTCAATAATCCCAGGTAATGGGTTGATGAGCTATTAAACACGAATTTCTTTTGATAAACAAACAAAACATATACTGATTGAAATCTAACATTATGTTTATATTGTAACAGTGACCATGATCTGAGTAATTAGATACATATACATTAAGTAATCTCATGTTCTGACGATATCACAACACACATTTGTTTCTTAATAAGTTTAAAGAAATTAAATACACTGAGTGGAAACCATCTTCCAATTGATAGAAACAGTTCTGTTATTCATTTAACCCCATCAACCATGTTTTCCTGAATCCAAATTACAATATTGTAACATATCTGCAAAACAATTATATTGAAGTAAATTGTCTTAAAATGTTTATACCTTGTCGTTGATTGTGTGCGTTTACAGTTTGATACGATCAATATTCAAATTCAAATCCTCCAACAGTTCCATCAATCATTAATCATCAATTATCTCTGATTGAAAACAGGTAACTTCGACGTGTAAAAGGAGAAATGTATACTAAGGGAAGTAACAACACTATACTGGCTGGTTTAATTTATTTGTTTCTAATGGAGGTAACTGTACAACTTGTTTATCTCCATTATGAACATAATATAATAGTACTAACTGCATTTTAATGAGTTAATTTGAATTGTGTTCAACGATGCATCGACACAAAAGGTTATATGGCACTGGTGATAAGCCGTATTCATGTGCGGAATGTGATAAATCATTCACACAACTAGGAAAGCTCAGTAGACACACGCTGATACACATTGGTGAGAAGCCGATTAATGTACCGTATGTAGCAAGTCATTCACAGGTAAACAATACATTGACAAACACATGCTCTTACACACTGGTGAGAAGCCGCCCGTATACATGTACGGAATGTGATAACCAGGAAGTCTCAATAATCACATGTTACTACGCCCTTGCGAGAAGCCGTATACATTTACAAAATGTGGTAAATCATTCAAACAACTAGGACATCTCAGTAGACACATGCTAATACACACTGGCGAGAAGCCGTTTACATGTACAGCATCGTAAAGTAGCTATACCGCCAACAAAAGCCTAATGTTGATACTAAGTATTCAATTACGGGTATTTTGAGAACCCGTTAATAAACCTTTATTTTATCGGCACATGTACCTAATTATATGACCTAAACACCTGGGTAAAATATTGATACAGGGTTTTGTAGTGTAATTTTGCCGTTATTTGGCGTTTTATTTTCTTGAAACAACACCTTGATAAACACATGCTCATACACACTGGTGAAAATCCGTATTCATGTACGGAATGTGATAACTCATGCATTCAACTAGGACATTTTAAAAGTCACATGTTAATACATACTGTAGAGAAACCATTTCGTGTAAGGTATGTAACACGAATTCAGGCATCGAGTAAGTTTCAGTAATCACATGTTAATACACACTGGAGAGAGGCTGTATACATGTACATGTACAGTATGTGACAAGACATTTGCACAACGAGTGTCCCTCAGTAAGCATAAGCTTATACATACTGTAGAGAAGCCGTATACATGTACAAAATGTGGTAAATCATTGACGCAACTAATATACCATAAAATACACAGGCTAATACATACTGGATAGAAACGATTTACGTGTCAGACGTAACACGAAATTCAGACATCGAGTAAGTTTCAATAACCACCCAGTTAATAAACTCCGGAGAGAAACCGTATGCATGTACAGTATGTGACAAGACATTTGAACTCTCACTTCTTGTACGGTATTGCACACTGGTGAGAAGTCATAAACATGCATGTACAGAAGGCGTCAACTTATGCACTTCAAGAGGAACTCTCAATAACGACATGTTGAACATATCGGCGAGAAGCTGTTTATATGTACAGTGTGTATATAGTCATTCACACATCGAGGAACCCTAAAACATCACATGATAATACACACTGGCAATCATTCGTTCACGTGTAAAGTATTAACAGTCACATGTTAATACACACGGGTGAAACGTTATTTACGTGAAATTATGTATCAATGAATTTTCACTTTGGGTAAGTATCACATAATAAAGTAAGAATACACTGGTGTGAAGTCGTAAAGAGTACATAACGTGAAAAGCATTCACTCGTCGATGTGATTTCAATATACATATGATTTTACATAATTGCAATAAAAGATATACGAGGCAATTGTGTAAAAAAGAAGTATTTGAAATCCCATCTGATCATCTTGCTATGTGCATATACAAACCAGCGGGACGCCTTTCAAATGTAGGAATTAGTGAATGTCGTTCATGCAATTTCAAAAAACAGATGTGCACATAGGCTGTTGACGTGTACATAATGTGAACAATCATTCAAATGATCTGAACATCGCACACTACACTAGCTTATACAGTGGCTAGACGCTGTCATTTTTGTTTGAGAGACAAATAAGGCTTATATGTGTAGAGTAGACTAGCTATGGAATACTCTTTTTATTTTTTAGCGTAATTCATAATCTTAAAATGAACAAAAAACATACTGCCACCATTTAAGTTTTGTTTCGAGAAGAAAAAAGCAACAGAAACACAGCACCAAATTTCTTTTATTACAAAACATAATTAATTTATTGGCAAATGCTCTGCTGTATTATTCAATTAAATATATGTATAAACATCTCAGTGTCTTTGCTTTTTAAAGCTTTTAGATTATATACTGTATGCTTTATAATATGTATATATTGTGTTGCTTTTGAAATAGTACTTCTGTGTTTAGTTCATGTAAATATTGCGTTTACCTGTCTGTCTTGTATACTGTTTGTATTCTTATGGGGCTTATGTTATTTTGGACTGAATAAACTTGAGCATATATTGTTACTGCTTGAATATTGTATACATCACATAAAACACTCATGGTCTGATGCGATGGTAATATCGCAGGGTGATAGTAAATCACAGGATGAAAGTAAATCGCAGAGTGCTAGTAAATCGCAGGGTGATATTAAATCGCAGCGTGATAGTAAATCACAGGGTGATAGTAAATCGCAGTGGATCGTAAACTAGTAATACCATGCATAGCTTTGATGCGCGTTGGTGAGGGTACTGTTCTGGCGAAGGATCCGGCTCCATTCTATACATACACCGGCTACGTCACAACTGACGATAGGCCTCTATACTAAGACGCATCACAGCAAAATATGGCTTTTGTCTACCTCCGCACCGCATTACCGCTATTGCTTATTCCGCATTAGCGCAAGTGATTATTTTGTATAATAAAATCGAAGTACGTAGTCCTATCCGATGTCAATTATTTTCAAAGTATGCTATAATAACTGTGACCGAGGTGAGGGATCGATGCGCTAAGGTATAATTTATCTGACTGACATACTTTTTCAGTAAATAATACTTTAAATAAGATATATGCACCAAACTTCCAAAGGTGTGATAGCGGGTCGAATCCGCAGGTAGGTGTCGACAACATGCTTTATCGTCAATGGAAACTAAAATAGGCGTCTCTTTCTCTTTTAACGTGGTTTGCTGAACAGCATATTGTCTGTTCTTTGATTTAAAACCGCTCTGATTTCTATGGGCCTAAAAATAAGGAAGTTATGTCAGTTTTATGATATGTTCTACCCCACCACCTTCTTTTTACATGGCCCAATAGGGCCATATTTAATATTGTTGGATACATTGTCGTAGAAACGTTTCAGTTATTGGAGGGGTGGGGGAGTAGGAACTGTTGAGAGAAAACATATTTGGCAAGCAGAAACACAAATATAAGAAAGTAAGTTTGTTTGAGTTATTTGTGGGAGGAGACAGACTCCTTGACAAAATATTTTACAAGCAAAATAAAACAACATTCATGCTCAATGATATCAATAGGAGATACAACATGTATTAGTTACAGAATGTCCAACTAGGTGTTCTGAGCATATACCATAACATATATTGAGGCGTTAGCTGAGATGTTTTCATGATATATGCGTTAACACCAAGTTGGATATTTTATAACTGTTTTAACTTTTATTGCTAGCCACACCCCCCTTGTATGATATCTGGTACAGGGCCGTCAATCTGTTTTGGGGGTCTGCGACCCATGCCCTTGGGTGGGGGAATTTTAGCGTGCATTTACAGGAAAGGGGGAATTATTTTGTGGCCATAATTTTGATTACAATCATTGTTTTAAATGGTCTACAAGTTTTATTTGTATTAAATACAGTTCGTACTCAATATTTTACGTACCAGAAGTTTTTTTGTTGTTTTTTTTCAGGGGGGAATTTTGAGTCTGAAATGGGGTAAAAACATACTTTTTGGAGGCGGGGAATTTTTGCGTCCGGTAAGCAAAATTGGCAGATCGACGGCCCTGTGGTATAACAGCATACTTTTTGAAAAGTGTGCCATTATAAGAAATCTTGGTACACTTTCGTCTTCCTGTATTGAATATATATGTATAGCTATGAATCGTCTTTTTGTGCTATCTCAGTTTAAAACACCAATACGGGCACATTCAATTTAAATTATGGTCAATTTTACTGTCATGGCAGATATTTTGATGGATTTAATCACAGAATAATAATTTTTAAATGAATGTTATTGCTTTCTGTTAATGATACAATGTTTAATGTGGTTTATTCAACGTAACATTATGCATCTCTATATGTAAATAAGTACTGAAAAGGTGATCCTTTGGAAGCAACAAACACAAACAAGAGAGAAAAGTTGCAGACTCGGTTTTATTGAGTCTGTTCAAGAGAGGTAATTATAATATGCAACACCTCTCACGCCTCCTAGCACCGACTAAAGCGATATTCTACGTTAAAGCTACACAGAATGGGCCTGATGATCCCAAAGGACCAGTACATAATATAACTACTGATTTGTAGTTGGGGCGACTTTTTGTCAGCATAATACTAGCACTATACCTACTGAGCTATGGAAGACATATGGTTAGGATTCAGTTATTTAACATGTAGCTGTGTTCAGTATCATCGGGACCCGTGTGGTTCCCGGGGGCCCCCGTTTGGTCACGGGGCAAAGAATAGGGCCACTAAAGATCCCTTTGGAGGGGTAGAATCCCACCAAATTCATGTTCATTTTTTGTTCATGTTCATTAAAGGTCTTCATCATAATCCCAGCATTGTTTCAGGTGCTATCTCGCTCGTATCAAACGAGGAGTGGCAGAAAAACAATAACGTGGCTCCAGCGTAAATGGAGTTTCTACGATAGAATTTGCAGCAACTCTGCAGTTCAGGGTGAGAAAGTTCTAGGCCCATTTTCCATATTTTATCTCGATGTACATGGAAGATGAGCCTGGCATGTTCATGCCTGTGAGGCGCCATATAAGCTTTTCATGTGTTGGTGCGCCTTAAAACCCCAATTCAATTCAGTATCATCGGCTGTCGATATTGTATTGAGGTAGCTATTGCAGTCTACAGTAGTTACAGTTATGCCAAAGCAATGTATATGGCATACTAGTACCTTTTAAAATAATAAAGTAATGTAGACCTTTTATGTATGCAGGTAATCATGTATCGATCAGTGTATTGAAGAAACAGGTTACTCCATATGCACATTAAAGATCTCACTGAAGGTCTGTGTTAATCAGTGATACAAAAAACTAACAAACTCTTCTTCGGAAATGAGGCTGCCATGATATTAAATTAAAATTGATTGTGTTCAGTATCAGTAGAAAGAAATGGAAATAACTCATTCTTCATTATACCTCCTACACAGTGATAATGTACATGCTACACAGTGATAATGTACATGTACCTATACTTGCTATGTATTTTATGTTTTAGCATCTGCATACCCTAGTTAAGTATAGCAAGAAACCAGGACAGATACTCATAAGGTGATAACAGCAGTCTGCAGCTAGCATTTGTGCCAGACCATAAAGGAAGTGGGACATAGTCATGACCTCTTGCTGTCACATGAAACTATCCATCTTGCAAGTGTGTATTTAAGTTCTGCATTTGCGATTGGATAGTGATTTGGGATAAGCATGTTATTTCTACAATCATGTATTTCATCACTTACATCTGCCCATGGATTTCCCATCACATAGAAGACAGAACAGACTTTCATGACAATTGTAAGTATTAACTAAAGTATATCCTACAAACACATACTATGTTGGGGCCTTCTTAGATCAAGTTATTAAATTGCTTAAACATACAAACTGATTTTATTTCTCAACAGAGCAAGCCTAAATCATTTTATGCAAAAATTAAAAAAAAAGAAAAATGGTGTAACATATTACCATAATGGCATTCTATATTTTCTGTAACCCCCTGAGCAATGTTACCACCATATAAATTAACTGTGTTTAACACACGGCAGGGGCGTCCGTGGCCGAGTGGTTAACGTCTCTGACTTGAAATCACTTGCCCCTCACCGCTGTAGGTTCGATCCCTCAGGGGCCTAGGAATCTTTATGTGAGGAAGCTATCCAGCTGGCTTGCGGAACGTCGGTGGTTCTACCCAGGTGCCCGCCCGTGCACGAAAATTGCCCGGAGGGGCACCTGGGGTCTTCCTCCACCAATGGAAGCTGGAAAGTCGCCATATGACCTTAGCTGTTGGTGCGACTATAAAATCCAATTCAATCAATTAACACACGGCAATCTTGAAGCTGCTTAGCATCAATCAATTCACGTCTGACATAAAATTTAATTAAATTTTGAGTTTTAATTGGCAACCAAAGGTTTACATATAATATTGCTGCAATATTGCCAATAGTTAGTATATACAAAAACAAAGTCAATTTGATTACTATAAATGACTGAACAATTGCATATATATCATGTATATGGAAAAAGTATATATTATATAATAAAAAAACAAGATTCCCATGTGTCCCTTTAAATTTACAATTGGGATTATCTAACGACTTCAATGCTTTCAGATGTGAACTGCCATCCAAAGCTGACAGAATACTATCAGTCACACACAATTGTTTAAACATACAAAGGATATTTATATATTATTTTTTTTACAGCTGTTTTGTAGTTGACATCGTCTTTGTTCTTTATCTAAATCCATTTCACAGCAGTCCAGATGATATGTAAATGCTGCAGTCACATGATGTTTGTGTAATTATCCAATGCAGGTTTTAAATGCCTGACAGAAATAATATACATGTCAAGTCATAGAAAACCATTTAAATATATACATAGGATAAAGACACTTTCTCTTCTTGAGGAGAGTGTTATTCTGTAGTGACATCTCATCTTTGCTCAAAAGGTTCTAGGTCCAGTCTCCATATTGTATCTAGATGTAAATGGAGGATGAGCCTGGTATGTTCATCCCTGTCTGGCACCAGATAACCTTTCTTGTGTTGGTGCGCTGTAAAGTCCCAATTCAACTTTGCTCATATGATGGATTAAAGATGCTGGTTCCAACATCCCATACCAGCTGTAAGGATCCAGGGCAGGACAATTCCACTTGTCTGCTCATCATGCCTCATGGTGAGTGAATATGTTATAATTGTATCCAAACATACCAAAATATCAATTAATGAAGTCGATAAAAAGAATGCAATGAATGCCATAATTCAGGGAATGAATAAAGTAACTATCTGTCAAACTCAATGATTTTTAGCTTGACTGATCTCTGCTTTTGCCGTGGTGCGGCGTCCGTCGTCTGTCTGTAAACTTATATTTGTAGCGACTACTCCTCTGAAACTACTTAATGGATTTTCATGAAACTTTACAGAAATGTTGCCCATGAAGTCTAGTTGATCCTAGCAAATATTCATGTTGCTTTTTACTGTATGATGCTGTTCAGCAAAAAAGTATATGCATCACGGTTTGTGTATATTGATGAAGTAGATAGTATGACAGATAAGCTCAATTAACTCAGCTGGTAGGTAGAGTATCGAAAGGTAGTCCGAAAGTAGGAAGAACGAAAAGGTCCCGGGCGGAGTCCCGATTCGGCTGCACATTTGTCTAGCTTTCATGACGGTGAGTGGTTCAGCCATTGTCAATCCAGACTGGATCATGACTAGATAGCATTTCGAAGTTAGGTCCATATGTCATATCTGTCTGGGAACGAATTGAAATGTGTTGGGGGTGGAGGTGGTATGTCACGATTCATACACTTACATGTAATGTCATGGCCCCCATTATCGTGGTATATCGTAGTGAAACGTGAACTGCGCTACAACCATTTATAATTGTTCTCGATTTCAATGACCTATAAATTCAGTAATATATCATCTTTGTTTACATTGACAAAATTGTCTCCGGTGAATCACTTTTTACCGGATGTCGCGAACTATTCCGATTTGGTCGGAAGATTCCATTATGGAAACAGTGTCCCCATTATCGTGGCAAGTCGAAAAATGATCCAATTATAGGAAGTACGGTATGTGCTACACAATGCCTTTTTATGAATACCCCTTCAGAAGAAAGGAATAATCCGAACAGGAGCAGCGTCTGAATTATGGGACAACAGATGGATGAATGTAAACACGAAGTAACTTTGTTACGGGGATATATATGAGGTAGAAACATTGTCCAAACTTAAAAATAGTTGTTCTTTAACAGATTTTTTTACTTTTTTAATACTTTAGGAAAACTGATGCAGTTGATTTAACTTTTATATTCCAACAGTGTTGGGGATTCCCTTCTGGTAAAAATAGCTCACGAGCTGTGATGTGAAGTCAATCATCGTCATATATCATAAATAACGCGTGTAATGACGTACCACGATAATGGGAATACCACGATAATAGGGGTCATGACGTTAGACTTGCACATGCTGCATATATCAGACATGAACTGTGCTCTTCCTATTTAGATTATTTTATCATCCTGTCACACATATTTTTAAATCATTATATTTTCGCTTTCAACTGGATGCATTTTATGACAAGTACACCGGTATATAAATGAGCGAGCATAGCCTGTACATGTAGCAGTGGGAGTAAATAAGCACTAGGTTTATCAGACTTCTCTGACGGCTCTCATTTCGACGACTTTCTAAACGGTAAACAGGTATCACATATAAAAATGTTTGGCATATCCTTGGACAATTGTACATTCAAAACTGACAGTAAATCATCATATATGCATAATGCAGTCAATATGGTTCGTATGGCTACATTTTTTAAGCTTCTTACATGTCCTGACGTACTTTTATCACATGCTAGACATGACTTTACCTCTTGACAGGCATAGCAAGTATCGGTTTATAGGCAAATGCCATTTTGAAACAAATTACCTTGTAAATTTAGGAAAAAAATAGAAAAATCACTGGTCGCGAAATCACAAAACCTTCTAACGCCGCCATTGTGAAAGTAGTTCAATCCCGACATGCCTCGCGCTGAAGTACACAGGTCAGAAGCGCAGCGAACCTGGCGGACACAATGATCCGGCTCAGTATATTGAAATCACTATTTTAACTCATCATAACTTCAAACGTACTTTACCGCTTTCAATAAACTACCACTCGTTTGTTAAGTTATTTCCAATCCAATGATATAACTTTCGTAGCAACTTTTTAAAAAACGTTGTTTGAAAAAAAAGCACCCGGCAAAGGGGAGATCAGTTCGGCTTCGCCTACGGTGATAATCATATCATTATGGTGGACATTTTTACTATCATCCTCTCATTAATCAAATATTTTTTATAATAAGTTATTGCGTGTTGGCTGGTGTGTATGTTTAAATTGGAATTAAATGTGAGTGTACGCCCTGTCAACACGTCATAGTAGGTTTTATCATGTCGATCTGTATAATTCTGCCGAGAAACAGGGTGCCTGAGATATAGGGAATATCATGTTAGTGCCTGATCACATCCAGTTTATCAGGTGAGGATGAGAAACAAATTCGTGCCGAACCTGATAAACTGGATAAAATCAGGCACTAACATGATATTCTATTTATCATGTTGATAGTTTAAAATCATTTAATTTACCTTTTTACCATTTTCTTTCCATTTATTTCCGTTCAAAAATACCCAGACGTCAACAAATATACCCTGACGTCATCAAAAGACGTGCTGACGTCATCAAAAGACGTGCATCTGACGGGATAGGAACGTAACTGCCGAGATAAGGTTTTATCTCAGGCACCCTGTTTCTCGGCAGAATTATGCAGATCGACATGATAAAAGACCTTATCTCGGAAGTTACGTTCCTATCCCGTCAGGTGCACTTCTTTTGATGACGTAAGCACCACTTTTGATGACGTCAGGGTATATTTGATGACGTCTGGGTATTTTTGAACGGAAAAAAATGGGGAAAAAATGGAAAAAAACGTAAATTAAATGATTTTAAACGATCAACATGATAAATAAAATATCATGTTAGTGCCTGATCGTATACAGTTTATCTGGTTCGGCACGAAAAAAATGAAGCCCTTTGCACAGATTCGGGCGTCATTTTTTTCGCAGCCTCGCCTGATAAACTGGATGTGATCAGGCAATAACATGATATTCTCTATATGTTGGTACAGCAACCTCAGACGGAGATGAGATGGAGGCGAAGGGTGGATGAATCCCATCGGACACGCCCCTGCCATGGAACGAACCCACGCGGGGCAAATATATGCAGCTTTAACGTGCATGACCTTATCCATTGAGCTACGGAGGCCATGTGTGTTTTAACTATCGTTAGCTCGACTATACACAGATTAAGAAGAGGCTTATGTGCTCACCTCGGCGTCGTCGTTGTCGGAATCTACCTCCACCTGGAGTTGTGCGTGTAGGCTGTTTTTATCTCTTTAATATATTTTCCTAGCTCAACCAAATATGGGCATAATGTTATTTATAAAGGACTGCCTACGTAATGGTGATTCCTATAATCCGTTGGCTCCCATGGAACCCGAAATTTGTGATAGTCCGTAAAATTTGTCATGTCTCATTTCACGTCGAATTTAACGTGCAAACTGTGCTATCAGGTTTAGATCTCAGTCAGTCCGTAAACAATTACGTCATTCGCGCGATAACTTAGGAACCATAAAAAACTCCCCCATGAAACTTCCTACAGTGCCCTTGGTGAGTGGTAGAACCTAAGGTTTTGCGGGTCCGTTGGTCAAAAGGTCAAGGTCATGACTTGAAATGGACATACGCATTCCGACCGATAACGCCGGAAGTATAACACCTACTCTCATGCAAGAAATCGGTAGGGCCGATGAATGCTCCCCGAATAAAGGTACACATGTGCAATACAATCGGATGAAAAAATGTAGAAGGAATCGAGCGGACAAGGTTTATATTTGAAAAACACTGAGTAATAACGGAAAATAACATTTATTGTTTGTGATGTCATATATCAGTTATTTATACCTGTAATTAGTTGTTTCTATGCGTGTTTTGGTTGACTGTGATCCTTGAATGCTACATTTCCTGCTCGACTTCTATATCTAATTTTAGTATAAAATATGTTCGACCCTGACTTTATTTCTATTTGAACTGCCTACGGTCCTATCGGAGCATAACGGATAATACAAAAAATGGCAAACGTTACCAGCGTGACGTACATCAGATAATAATGGCCGTCATTCACAACATGACCACCACACGCGTTGTAATATTGTCTTTAGGTGAGAACTAGACCCTTACAGGGATTGTTTAGACGGACACAAGAGTGTGTAAGTTTTCGTACCTTTAATAACACCAACAGTCTCAATTCAACTATATTAATACTGTCACTACAATGTACTCGTGTGTGTGTGTGTGTGTGTGTGTGTGTGCGTGCGTGCGTGCGTGTGTGTGTGTGTTTGTAGTTCGAAGGTTTAAAGTCCCTCCACCAGCATACTCGACAAGCCGTGAGGTATCTAGAAGATTTGGGTATAATAGAGTCTGAACTTACTATAATGGATTCGCCAGTGACTTTTCAACAGAGGGCGGGGCCTGCAGATACGCTCTGATTCACCAGTGGCTTATCAACAGAGGGCGGAGCCTGTACATACGGAGTGATCACTACACCTCTACTTTTCTTTGGAGATGACACATGTATACAGTGTTGACGTATACATTTATAACATCATAATGAATGTAGGGCACAGCGAATACTACAGTGTTATAATATCACTACATACCTCATTTTCTTTGGAGATGACAAATGTATACAGTGTTGAAGTATAAATGTATAACATGATAATGAATGTACGGCACAACGAATACAGTGTTATATATAAACCTATTAGTTAAAATGAGAGTCACAATCCTTTTTCATGAAGTGTTATTTGAATTAAAGAGAATGCTCCAGAAAATTCCGGTGAAAATGTGTATAAGCTATTATTCCTGTTTATAATGTCTTTTTTTCGCGATTCTTCCAACAACTCTAATTGTTGGAAGCCTTTATAATGATCAGCTTTTGAAAATATTGTAGATCCGTTACGTTCTAAAATCATGCCATCAATTGTTGTCGTAACAGGTCTCCCTCGCTTAAGGACCAGGGGCCCGTTTTAAGAGCTGACCATCCTACCTAATAAATCTCTCATTCTCTGAGATTGTGTGCACAGGGTCATTGTTTTTTGTTCAAATTGTATTTAAAAACCTACTGCACCATTTAAGTCTCAATTACACTTATCAATAATAAAATTCACATGAAACAATTGTTAAATTAAACAATAGTTATTCGCCTACCTAGCCTGTTATTGAAATATCCTTTCTTTTGCTTAAAGCACAAACGACGAAACGTAAACCTGTTTTGTTCTTTGTAGACAAAGTCTAGCACGTATTGTACTGTAGACGTAATAGTACGCCACCATTGTGACAATTTTCAATGATGATTACATCAGTCAGTGACGTTCGAAGCAATTTTAATTTCAAGAGGGGATGTAGAGAGGGAAGTGGTTTGGTTTTGTTTGTATGGTGTTTTACGTCATTTTCAACACATGTTAAGTTATATATGTCGGTCGATTTTTGTGGTGGAGGCAGACCACCCAGTTTCCTGGGTAGAACCAGTACTGTACACCTCCCGCCATCCGTAAGAATCGACACTTCATCACTTTCAAGTCGAGCTCCCAGCGGGATTCGAACCTGCAGCGATGAGAGGCGAGAAGGTTTACAACGCAACGTTCAGTATCACATGCAACAATTGAATACATAGAACACGTTAGGGTAAGGATCATTCGAATTTCCTATTCCTTCCTACCTGATCATTGCTGCTAACTGAAGGCGTTTACATTTAGGAAATAGGAATAGATTGGATCATCCTGAGAAGTCTCATTAAAAAAAGTATGCATACATAATTATACTGATCATGGTTATTCAAGTTCACCTTACACATGCTGCACAAGTGAACGCATTCAACCAGTGCTTTTTCCCCTTCTATTAAAGGACAGAAATCTGGTTACTTCACAATTCTAGTAATTGTTTTTTCACAACTTCGGGCGATTTGCTTCACAATTATTATTATTATTTTTTAATCTTAATTTTTTCAAAATTGTTTAGTTCTAGATATGTTCATAGAAGAAAGTATATCTAAAATGTTTTATATTATCCTCCTCCCACAAAAACAATGTATGTAGATCTACGTATTGAGTAAGATCGCTTTTAACAATAAATCGTTCAATACTTTTTTTCACAAATTAGGCAATATTCGCGCTTTTTTACTCCACAAAATGACCAGGCTAGGGTCGGGAGTCTTCACAGTTTTTAGGGGGAAAAAGCCCTGCAAACATTACGATGGAAATCACACTGCAGTGCTTGGTTTGATTTGGAAGTAATAGAGTTAATGTGTATATCCCCATTTCGATTTCGAATGGTTATGCTTAAATAGTTTGTTGAAGTGGGTTTTTCTATGTGATGGTTACCAAAGTTTGAATGTGAATAGTTATGAATAGTAGTGGGTTGCGTTTTTTCTATGTGATGATCGCAAAGTTTGAATGTGAATAGTTATGAATAGTAGTGGGTTGCGTTTTTTCTATGTGATGATCGCAAAGTTTGAATGTGAATAGTTATGAATAGTAGTGGGTTGCGTTTTTTCTATGTGATGATTGCAAAGTTTGAATGTGAATAGTTATGAATAGTAGTGGGTTGCGTTTTTTCTATGTGATGATCGCAAAGTTTGAATGTGAATAGTTATGAATAGTAGTGGGTTGCGTTTTTTCTATGTGATGATCGCAAATTTTGAATGTGAATAGTTATGAATAGTAGTGGGTTGCGTTTTTTCTATGTGATGATCGCAAAGTTTGAATATGAATAGTTATGAATAGTAGTGGGTTGCGTTTTTTCTATGTGATGATCGCAAAGTTTGAATGTGAATAGTTATGAATAGTAGTGGGTTGCGTTTTTCTATGTGATGATCGCAAAGTTTGAATGTGAATAGTTATGAATAGTAGTGGGTTGCGTTTTTTCTATGTGATGATCGCAAAGTTTGAATGTGAAAAGTTATGAATAGTAGTGGGTTGCGTTTTTTCTATGTGATGATCGCAAAGTTTGAATGTGAATAGTTATGAATAGTAGTGGGTTGCGTTTTTTTCTATGTGATGATCGCAAAGTTTGAATATGAATAGTTATGAATAGTAGTGGGTTGCGTTTTTTTCTATGTGATGATCGCAAAGTTTGAATGTGAATAGTTATGAATAGTAGTGGGTTGCGTTTTTTCTATGTGATGATCGCAACGTTTGAATGTGAATAGTTATGAATAGTAGTGGGTTGCGTTTTTTCTGTGACCCTTAGCACGGAGCAACATTCGGATCCGATTGAAGCTGGATTAAACTTTAATTTTATTCGCATGAGCCTTGTAATTTGGATGTTTATCCATAACATTAGATTGTCTTGCTGCTATTTGCATTGTTCCAACCAAAGGTAATAAGTCATTTAGAGATTTCTCTTCTTATAAACACTTCAACCGTAATTTCTTTGAAATACATCCTTAAATGATTTAACTTTTAATTTCACCGTCTTTTCCGGTGTTATCGGTCGGAATGAGTATGAGGTCATGATGACTTTCTCCTTTTAAACAAAGAACCCCGAAAACGTTAGGTTCTTCCTCTCACCAAGTGCGTGTACTTACGAACTTTCATGAGGGTGGTTGTTATGTTTTCGAAGTTATCGCGCGAATTCCGTAATTGTTTATTGACGGAGATACTCATTGTTAAATGGGACATTGCACATTTTACCAGCGATCACAATTTGGTTTCCATGGGAGCCAAGGTGGATTGATATGCCGACGACGACAACCCCTAGTTTAGAACATAAGCTTTCTTCTTATTCTGCGAATAGTCGATAAACTGATAGTTAACATACATGGCCTCGAAAAAAAATAAATTAAAACAGCTTAAATAAATATCGAATTCTTACTACATGTATCAGCCTCTATGTAATATGCATTTTATAACAGAGTATATGTCGGTATCTTTTTGTTGTAATTTGTTTAAGTTGCTATAAAAGTTATATCATTTCATTGGAAATGACTTGACTGAAAATGAGTGGTAGTGCACCTTTGACGTTATGATAGTTAAAAAGAGCAATTTAACATGGGCGTGTCTTGAGAGGTATAACGTACACTAGTCACGCAGTAACGATACATGTAACGATATATGTAACGATATATGTAACGATATATGCTATGGCTTATTCAGCAAAAGTTCAACATATCATAAGACCCATGACAATACAACCATTTATACAAGACTGACAGCAGTTAAACGTAACATTTACATGTACTAAACATGTACTAAACATGTACTAAACATATAAATGTTCTACTTTATTCTTTACTACTAGTATATGCCGATGGTACTTCTACGTGCATGAAGGAAAGTGCTCTTAAGATCGCCACCGCCCCCTAACACCTCATATCAAAGGGAAGAATGCGGTGGCTTTTCCGGTTATTTTACTGTTTACACTTGCACCATTTAGAAACTTTACATGCACGAGTGTGTTCACTATGTTCTTCAGAAATACGAGATGACTTTAATTACCTTTTCAATTGCATGTGTTTCCAAGAATTACGAAAACATAATCTAAAACCTTCTTATTATGCAAGAGCAAATGTTTATAAGCATGAATAATTAATGAATAGTATAAACATTATACTTTTAAGAAAACTTGAGTAACTTTATTGCCCATACATTACTTAAAGTAACTTAACTTTCCCTGAAACAAAAACATAACGTTTAACATGTTTAAAGAAGATATTACAATGTGACATAAAGTTTAATTATTTTGAATCCGAATTGTGTATATTAATAAGCAGCATTTACGAGGTGAATATTCTACAAGGTCAATGTCTTTGATGACGAGCTGCATGATACTTACGCTTACAGCCCAAGTAGAGTTTTGTTCCGCAATGATACAGTAGTATAAATAATGTGATTTTTTATATATTCTTTTGTCCTTCTGTTTTTCACTTTCAATTTATGAACTGTCAATACTTAAACAGATCTTTTAATTCGAGTATCTAGTACTTCAGCAATTGCGGAAGGAACTATAAATAATCATAATACCAATACTTCATCATCAGCGTATGATCAATTTCTACAATTCATGAAGTTGTGAATACACACTATAGAAAGTAAACACGGAAATTCACCGAACGTTTAGGCATCAGCTCTTGTACGTTTGGTAATTCCAACAAAATTTCAACTTTAGATCCAGGAAAACATAAACACTGAACGCCATCTTCGACATATTGATGAAAATAACGCACTTCACTATGCCCTATAATCAAATTCTTAGGAGACATTTTGAAAACATGCTCTTAAAATATAAATCTACAGCAATTAAATCGCTAACACAATTACATGTACTAATAAGCCTAAATGCTTTACCTTAGTTTATATCGGTTTTAGTTTCAGTTTTATTTGGGCTCAAACATGTATAGTTATTATAGTAGTAGAATTTTGTTACTCTCCACTTTCCTTTAATTTCCGAAATATTTATAATGTATCTCGTGCTGCAATGCGACCTCATTAATTGACGGTCTGGAAACTGGACATATAACACATTATTGATCATATCTTAACTCTGTATCTCGTTTTCTTAACTATCTATCTATAGCATACTGTTTCTGATGACGTGCAGGAAAAATGCTTCGCCTGTAATTTTTCGGGTTTTTTAAACGAAATATGGGTGTTGGAAATGAAGCAATAAAACGTTTATTTTGCAATTTCTTTACGTCTTTATTATTGTAATATGTTAAACATACCATACTTTATAACATAAAACAATACATTCTCAATTATTCAGGCATTGTTAGCCTTTAAATATCTGTGTAAAAGAACCGGGAATTACCAAAAACAGTTAAATTATTGAGAAAAAATGGCAATATTCAAGACTTGATTAAACTACTTTTTTCTCAATTTTTGTTTGTAGTGATTATGAAAAAAATTAATACATAAATAAGGCATAAAGATCATTAAAACATCCGAAACATCAACACACTCATCACATTTGCCATCCCTTTTCAACCGGGTTTTAACCGGGAAGTAACCGGGAAATCGACCAGGGAATAGTATAAACTGTATTGTAATTTTCTAAGATACAGTTCAGTTAGCGATATCTGTAAGCAATATCTATACTATGAAATGTAATTCCGCAGTCTAAATAACAAAACGTGATCTCCTGACTATTTTATGTAGTTATACCTTTTACAATTGATCAGACATTATTAAGACATAAATATTAACGTGAACTGTTTCAAAAAATCAATGTGTGTATGCGATTTATTTTATTTCAGAAGGACACCACATAGGACGATATTGCAACGTCCACAGTTACCTTTAAATACAGATGGATATATCTATAGAACAGTCACGGTTCAAATGCAACGTGTGCAGCACAGTATTTACACGGACAAGTAGTCGCAACATACATATGCGTATACATACAGGCGAGAAACCATTTGCATGTAGCGTGTGCAGTAAAAGATTTACCCAGTCAGGCCATCTTAAAACACACATGTGCATACATACAAGCGAGACACCATATAAGTGTAGCGTGTGCAATAAAGGATTTACCGTGGCAGGCAATCTTAAAAAACACATGCGCATACATACAGGCGAGACACCATTTACATGTAGCGTGTGCAGTAAAGGATTTAACCAGTCAGACACTCTTCAGAAACACTTGCGTATACATACAGGCGAGACACCATATAAGTGTAGCGTGTGCAGTAAAGGATTTACCGTGTCAGGTAGTCTTAAAAAACACATGCGCATACATACAGGCGAGAAACCATTTACATGTAGCGTGTGCAGTAAAGGATTTACCGAGACAGGTAGTCTTAAAAAACACATGCACATACATACAGGCGAGACACCATATACGTGCAGCGTATGCAGTAAAGTATTTATCCAGTCAGGCAATCTTCAAACTCACATGCGCATACATACAGGCGAGACACCATATAAGTGTAGCGTATGCAGTAAAGTATTTACCCAGTCAGGCAATCTTCAAACTCACATGCGTGTACATACAGGCGAGACATCATATAAACGTGACGTGTGCAGTAAATGATTTACACAGTCAGGCGATCTTAAAATACACACGTACAAACATACATGTGAGACATCAGATAATTGTAGCGCGTGCAGTAGAGGATTTACCATGGCAGGCAATCTTAAAAAGCGCATGCGCACCCATACAGACGATAAACCATATAAGTGTAGCCTTTGCAATAAAACATTTATCCAGTCGGTCAATCTCGAAAAACACATGCACATACATACAGGCGAGACACCATATCCGTGTAACGTGTGCAGTAAATGATTTATACAGTGGAGCAATCTTAAAGTACACACACGCATACATACAGGTGAGACACCATATAAATGTAAGGTTTGCAGTAAAGGCTTTACCGAGTCAGGCATCTTCAAACTCACATGCGTATACATATAGGCGAGACACCATATAAGTGTAACATTTGCACCAAAGGATTTATCCAGTCCGTCAATCTTGAATAAAAACGGGCACAAACGTACTGGCGAGACATCATATAAGTGTAGCGTGTGCAGTAAAGGATTAACACAGTCAGGCGATCTTAAAAAACACAGCGGTGTGGTCTAGTGGTAGAGCGTTTGACCCATGATCGAAAAGTCGTGGGTTCGACCCACGCCATGACCATATGCGTTTTGGCCCTGAGCAAGACACTTTATCTGTATTTGCTTAGTACTGGTTCTACCCAGGAAGACATCGGAAGTGATTAAAATAAATTCAGAGAGCTTTCGTTACAATCGATGTAAATTATTGCAATAAATCATTTACTAAGTCAGGTAATCTTAAAACTCACTTGAGCATTCATAAAGCCGAGACACCATATAGGTAAGATGGCAGTTTCTGTAAGGATTTACAGAGTCAGGCATTCCTAAAGTACACATGCGCTTACAAAAGGCTAGACACCATATAAGTGTAGCATGTATAGTAAAGTATATACATTGTCGCGTACATTTGAACAGAGCCCCGGATAAGACGCTTATTCGCGTAAAATACCCCTGAACATATAAAAAATCACCTGATTCATCATTTTTATGAGTGACAACTACGCATTAAAATATGATTTACGCACAATGTCAGAATATTACGGGTGTGGCTGTTTTGAAGTTTCTCGGAGATATTGTATTCATTTAGCGTTCATTCTGGGGATTTCGTTCATTATGAAATGTTAACAATGTAAATGTGTTGCAAGGTTTAACTTCACAAGATTACCAGTGTAGTGAGTATATTGCATTGTTGTGATTATGTAATTACCTTTTATTTTATAACAGTCTATGTTATAAATTAAAGGCAATTATTACATGTGTCGGGACATTCAACATACGTGTTACTATTACATGTGTCGGGACATTCCACATACGTGTAACCCATTCCACATACATGTTACAATTACGCGTATCGGAACATTCAGCATACGTGTTAATATTACATGTGTCGGGACATTCAACATTCGTGTTACTATTAAACGTATTGGGACATTCAACATACGTGTTACTATTACTTGTGTCGGAACATTCAGTTTGTTTGTTTGTTTGTTTGTTTCTTTGTTTGTTTGGTTGTTTGTTTGTTTGTATGATGTTGTGGATTTGTTTGTGGTGGAGGCAGACCACCCACTTTTCCTGGGTAGAACCAGTAGTGTACACCTTCCGTCATCCGTAAGAATAGACATTTCCTCACTTACATTCAGCATACGTGTTACTATTACAGGTGTCGGGACATTCAACATACGTTTTACTATTTCATATATCGGGACATTCAACATGCGTGTTGCTATCACAGGTGTTGAAACATTCAACATATGTGTTACTATTACATGTCACATGATGTGTCGGAACATTCAACATGCGTGTTACTATTACATGTGTCGGAACATTCAACATGCGTGTTGCTATCACATGTGTCGGAACATTCAACATGCGTGTTACTATTACAGGTGTCTGAACATTACACGTTCGTGTTACTATTACATGTAATGAGATATGGCACATATGTGTTACTATCAGATGTCTCGGGGCATAGCATATGCGTGTTACTTTTACATTCTACATACGTGTTACTGTTATAAGTATCGCGATATTACACATGTGTTAATAGTGCATGTATCGGGACATACAACATCCGTGTTACTATTACACGTATCGGGACATTCCACATACGTGTTACTATTACACGTATCGGGACATTCCATATACGTGTTACTATTACACGTATCGGGACGTGTTACTATTACACGTATCGGGACATTCCACATTCGTGTTACTATTACACGTATCGGGACATTCCACATACGTGTTACTATTACACGTATCAGGACATTACACATACGTGTAACTATTACACATATCAGGACATTCCACATACGTGTTACTATTTCACGTATCGGGACATTCCACATACCTGTTACTATTACACGAATCAGGACATTACACATACGTGTTACTATTACACATATCAGGACATTACACATACGTGTTACTATTACACGTATCTGGACATTCCACATACGTGTTACTATTACACGTATCGGGACATTCCACATACGTGTTACTATTACACGTATCGGGACATTCCACATACGTGTTACTATTACACGTATCGGGACATTACACATACGTGTTACTATTACACGTATCGGGACATTTTACATACGTGTTACTATTACACGTATCGGGACATTCAACATACGTGTTACTATTACACGTATGGGGACATTCCGCATACGTGTTACTATTACACGTATCTGGACATTCAACATACGTGTTACTATTACACGTATCGGGACATTACACATACGTGTTACTATTACACGTATCGGGACATTCCACATACGTGTTACTATTACACGTATCTGGACATTCAACATACGTGTTACTATTATACGTATCGGGAAATTCCACATACGTGTTACTATTACACGTATCGGGACATTCCACATACGTGTTACTATTACACGTATCAGGACAGTACACATACGTGTTACTATTACACATATCGGGGCATTACACATACGTGTTACTATTACACGTATCAGAACATTACACATACGTGTTACTATTACACGTATCGGGACATTCCACATACGTGTTACTATTACACGTATCAGGACAGTACACATACGTGTTACTATTACACATATCGGGACATTACACATACGTGTTACTATTACACGTATCGGTACATTCTACAAATGTGTTACTATTGCACGTATCAGGACATTACACATACGTGTTACTATTACACATATCAGGACATTACACATACGTGTTACTATTACACGTATCGGGACATTCAACAAACGTGTTACTATTACACGTATCAGGACATTACACATACGTGTTACTATTACACGTATCGGGACATTCCACATACGTGTTACTATTACACGTATCGGGACATTACACATACGTGTTACTATTGCACGTATCAGGACATAACACATACGTGTTACTATTACACATATCAGGACATTACACATACGTGTTACTATTACACGTATCGGGACATTCAACAAACGTGTTACTAATACGCGTATCAGGACATTACACATACGTGTTACTATTACACGTATCGGGACATTCCACATACGTGTTACTATTACACATATCAGGACATTACACATACGTGTTACTATTACATGTATCGGGACATTCCACATACGTGTTACTATTACACGTATCGGGACATTCCACATAAGTGTTACTATTACACATATCAGGACATTACACATACGTGTTACTATTACATGTATCGGGACATTCCACATACGTGTTACTATTACACGTATCGGGACATTCCACATACCTGTTACTATAACACGTATCCGGACATTACACATACGTGTTGTTATTACACGTATCAGGACACTACACATACGTGTTACTATTACACGTATAGGGACATTCCACATACGTGTTACTATTACACGTATCCGGACATTCCGCATATGTGTTACTATTACACGTATTGGGACATAACATATACGTGTTACTATTACATGTGTCGGGACATTCAACATACGTGTTACTATTACACGTATTGGAACATTCCACATACGTGTTACTATTACATGTGTCGGGACATTCAACATACGTGTTACTATTACACGTATTGGGACATTCCACATACGTGTTACCATTACATGTGTCGGGACATTCAACATACGTGTTACTATTACACGTATCTGGACATTCAACATACGTGTTACTATTACACGTATCGGGACATTACACATACGTGTTACTATTACACGTATCGGGACATTCCACATACGTGTTACTATTACACGTATCTGGACATTGAACATACGTGTTACTATTATACGTATCGGGACATTCCACATACGTGTTACTATTACACGTATCGGGACATTCCACATACGTGTTACTATTACACGTATCAGGACAGTACACATACGTGTTACTATTACACATATCGGGACATTACACATACGTGTTACTATTACACGTATCAGAACATTACACATACGTGTTACTATTACACGTATCGGGACATTCTACATACGTGTTACTATTACACGTATCAGGACAGTACACATACGTGTTACTATTACAAATATCGGGACATTACACATACGTGTTACTATTACACGTATCGGGACATTACACATACGTGTTACAGTTGCACGTATCAGGACATTACACATACGTGTTACTATTACACATATCAGGACATTACACATACGTGTTACTATTACACGTATCGGGACATTCAACAAACGTGTCACTATTACGCGTATCAGGACATTACACATACGTGTTACTATTACACGTATCGGGACATTCCACATACGTGTTACTATTACAAATATCAGGACATTACACATACGTGTTACTATTACATGTATCGGGACATTCCACATACGTGTTACTATTACACGTATCGGGACATTCCACATACCTGTTACTATTACACGTATCTGGACATTACACATACGTGTTGCTATTACAAGTATCAGGACACTACACATACGTGTTTCTATTACACGTATAGGGACATACCACATACGTGTTACTATTACACGTATCGGGACATTCCACATATGTGTTACTATTACACGTATTGGGACATAACACATACGTGTTACTATTACATGTGTCGGGACATTCAACATACGTGTTACTATTAAACGTATTGGAACATTCCACATACGTGTTACTATTACATGTGTCGGGACATTCAACATACGTGTTACTATTACACGTATTGGGACATTCCACATACGTATTACCATTACATGTGTCGGGACATTCAACATACGTGTTACTATTACACGTATTGGGACATTCCACATACGTGTTACTATTACACGTATCGGGACATACAACATACGTGTTACTATTACACGTATCGGGACAATCCACATACGTGTTACTATTACATGTATCGGGACATTCAACATACGTGTTACTATTACACGTATTGGGACATTCAACATACGTGTTACTATTACACGTATTGGGAAATTCCACATACGTGTTACTATTACATGTGTCGGGACATTCAACATACGTGTTACTATTACACGTATCTGGACATTCAACATACGTGTTACTATTACACATATCAGGACATTCCACATACCTATTACTATTACACGTATCTGGACATTCCACATACGTTTTACTATTACACGTATCGGGACATTCCACATACGTGTTACTATTACACGTATCCGGACATTCCACATACGTGTTACTATTACACGTATCAGGACATTACACATACGTGTTACTATTACACATATCAGGACATTACACATACGTGTTTCTATTACACGTATCGGGATATTCCACATACGTGTTACTATAACACGTATCGGGACATTCAACATACGTGTTACTATTACATGTTTCGGGACATACAACATACGTGTTATTATTACACGTATCAGGACATTCAACATACGTGTTACTATTACACGTATCGGGACATTCAACATACGTGTTACTATTACATGGATCGGGACATACAACATACGTGTTACTATTACACGTATCAGGACATTACACATACGTGTTACTATTACACTTATCGGGTCATTCAACTTACGTGCTACTATTACACGTATCGGGACATTCAACTTACGTGTTACTATTACACGTGTCGGGACATTCCACATACGTGTTACTAGTACACGTATCGGGCCATTCAACATACGTGTTACTATTACACGTATCGGGACATTCAACATACGTGTTATTATTACACGTATAGGGACATTCCACAAACGTGTTACTATTACACGTATCGGGACATTCAACTTACGTGTTACTAGTACACGTATCGGGACATTCCACATACGTGTTACTATTACACATATCTAGAATTTCAACATACGTGTTACTATTACACGTATCGGGACATTCAACTTACGTGTTACTATTACACATATCAGGACATTACACATACGTGTTAATATAACACGTATAAGGATATTCCACATACGTGTTACTATTACACTTATCGGGACATTCCACATACGTGTTACTATAACACATATCAGGACATTCCACATACGTATTACTATTACACGTATCTGGACATCCCACATACGTGTTACTTTTACACATATCAGGACATAACACATACGTGTTACTATTACACGTATCGGGACATTCCACATACGTGTTACTATTACACCTATCGGGACATTCCACATACGTGTTACTATTACACGTATCAGGACATTACACATACGTTATACTATTACACATATCAGGACATTACACATACGTGTTACTATTACACGTATCGGGATATTCCACATACGTGTTATTATTGCACGTATCGGGACATAACACATACGTGTTACTTTTACACGTATAGGGACATTCCACATACTTGTTACTATTACACGTATCAGGACATTACACATACGTGTTACTATTACACGTATCAGGACATTCCACATGCGTGTTACTATTACACGTATCGGGATATTCCAAATACGTGTTACTATTACACGTATCAGGACATTTCACGTACGTGTTACTATTACACGTATCAGGACATTCCACATACGTGTTACTATTACACGTATCAGTACATTACACATACCTGTTACTATTACACATATCAGGACTTTACACATACCTGTTACTATTACACGTATCGGGACATTCCACATACGTGTTACTATTACACGTAACAGGACATACGTGTTACTATTACACATATCAGGACATTACACATACGTGTTACTATTACACGTATCGGGACATTCCACATACGTGTTACTATTACACGTATCGGGACATTCAACTTAAGTGTTACTATTACACGTATCAGGACATTCAACATACGTGTTACTATTACACGTATCTGGACATACCACATACGTGTTACTATTACACGTATCAGGACATTCAACATACGTGTTACTATTACACGTATCTGGATATTCCACATACGTGTTACTATTACACGTATCAGGACATTACACATACCTGTTACTATTACACATATCAGGACATTACACATACGTGTTACTATTACACGTATCGGGACATTCAATTTACGTGTTACTATTACACGTATCTGGACATTCCACATACGTGTTATTATTACACGTATCAGGACATTCAACATACGTGTTACTATTACATGTATCTGGACATTCCACATATGTGTTACTATTACACGTATCGGGACATTCAACTTACGTGTTACTATTACACGTATCGGGACATTCAACATACGTGTCTATTACACGTATCGGGACATTCAACATACGTGTTACTATTACACGTATCGGGACATTCAACATACGTGTTACTATTACCCGTATCTGGATATTCTACATACGTGTTACTATTACACGTATCAGGACATTACACATACCTGTTACTATTACACATATCAGGACATTACACATACGTGTTACTATTACACGTATCGGGACATTCAACATACGTGTTACTATTACACATATCTGGATATTCCACATACGTGTTACTATTACACTTATCAGGACATTACACATACGTGTTACTTTTACACGTATCGGGACATTTCACATACGTGTTACTATTACACATATCAGGACATTCCACATACGTATTACTATTACACGTATTTGGAACTTCCACATACGTGTTACTATTACACATATCAGGACATTACACATACGTGTTACTATTACACGTATCGGGACATTCCACATACGTGTTACTATTACACGTATCAGGACATAACACATACGTGTTACTATTACACATATCAGGAAATTACACATACGTGTTTCTATTACACGTATCGGGATATTCCACATACGTGTTACTATAACACGTATCGGGACATTCAACATACGTGTTACTATTACATGTATCGGGACATACAACATACGTGTTACTATTACAAGTATCAGGACATTCAACATACGTGTTACTATTACACGTATCGGGACATTCAACATACGTGTTACTATTACATGTATCGGGACATACAACATACGTGTTACTACTACACGTATCAGGACATTACACATACGTGTTACTATTACACTTATTGGGTCATTCAACTTACGTGTTACTATTACAAGTATCGGGATATTCCACATACGTGTTACTATTACACATATCAGGACATTCCACATACGTATTACTATTACACGTATCTGGACATTCCACATACGTGTTACTATTACACATATCAGGACATTACACATACTTGTTACTATTACACGTATCGGGACATTCCACATACGTGTTACTATTACACGTATCGGGACATTCCACATACGTGTTACTATTACACGTATCAGGACATTACACATACGTGTTACTATTACACATATCAGGACATTACACATTGGTGTTTCTATTACACGTATCGGGATATTCCACATACGTGTTACTATAACACGTATCGGGACATTCAACATACGTGTTACTATTACACGTGTCGGGACATTCCACATACGTGTTACTATTACACGTATCGGGACATTCAACATACGTGTTACTATTACACGTATCGGGACATTCAACATACGTGTTACTATTACACGTATAGGGACATTTCACATACGTGTTACTATTACACGTATCGGGACATTCAACTTACGTGTTACTAGTACACGTATCGGGACATTCCACATACGTGTTACTATTACACATATCTGGAATTTCAACATACGTGTTACTATTACACGTATCGGGACATTCAACTTACGTGTTACTATTACACATATCAGGACATTACACATACGTGTTACTATAACACGTATCAGGACATTCCACATATGTGTTACTATTACACTTATCGGGACATTCCACATACGTGTTACTATTACACATATCAGGACATTCCACATACGTATTACTATTACACGTATATGGACATTCCACATACGTGTTACTATTACACATATCAGGACATAACACATACGTGTTACTATTACACGTATCGGGACATTCAACATACGTGTTACTATTACACGTGTCGGGACATTCCACATACGTGTTACTATTACACGTATCGGGACATTCAACATACGTGTTAGTATTACATGTATCGGGACATTCAACATACGTGTTACTATTACACGTATAGGGACATTCCACATACGTGTTACTATTACACGTATCGGGACATTCAACTTACGTGTTACTAGTACACGTATCGGGACATTCCACATACGTGTTACTATTACACATATATCTGGAATTTCAACATACGTGTTACTATTACACGTATCGGGACATTCAACTTACGTGTTACTATTACACATATCAGGACATTACACATACGTGTTACTATAACACGTATCAGGACATTCCACATATGTGTTACTATTACACTTATCGGGACATTCCACATACGTGTTACTATTACACATATCAGGACATTCCACATACGTATTACTATTACACGTATATGGACATTCCACATACGTGTTACTATTACACATATCAGGACATAACACATACGTGTTACTATTACACGTATCGGGACATTCCACATACGTGTTACTATTACAAGTATCGGGACATTCCACATACGTGTTACTATTACACGTATCAGGACATTACACATACGTGATACTATTACACATATCAGGACATTACACATACGTGTTACTATTACACGTATCGGGATATTCCACATACGTGTTACTATTACACGTATCTGGACATTCAACATACGTGTTACTTTTACACATATCGGGACATTCTACATACGTGTTACTATTACACGTATCAGGACATTTCACATACGTGTTACTATTACACGTATCGGGATATTCCAAATACGTGTTACTATTACACGTATCAGGACATTACACATACGTGTTACTATTACACGTATCGGGACATTCCACATACTTTTTACTATTACACGCATCAGTACATTACACATACCTGTTACTATTACACATATCAGGACATTACACATACCTGTTACTATTACACGTATCGGGACATTCCACATACGTGTTACTATTACACGAAACAGGACATACGTGTTACTATTACACATATCAGGACATTACACATACGTGTTACTATTACACGTATCGGGACATTCCACATACGTGTAACTATTACACGTATCGGGACATTCAACTTAAGTGTTACTATTACACGTATCAGGACATTCAACATACGTGTTACTATTACACGTATCTGGACATTCCACATACGTGTTACTATGACCATGATTACACGTATCAGGACATTCAACATACGTGTTACTATTACACGTATCTGAATATTCCACATACGTGTTACTATTACACGTATCAGGACATTACACATACCTGTTACTATTACACATATCAGGACATAACACATACGTGCTACTATAACACGTATCGGGACATTCAACTTACGTGTTACTATTACACGTATCTGGACATTCCACATACGTGTTACTATTACACGTATCAGGACATTTAACATACGTGTTACTATTACACCTATCTGGACATTCCACATATGTGTTACTATTACACGTATCGGGACATTCAACTGACGTGTTACTATTACACGTATCGGGACATTCAACATACGTGTTACTATTACACTTATCGGGACATTCAACATACGTGTTACTATTACACGTATCTGGACATTCAACATACGTGTCTATTACACGTAACGGGACATTCAACATACGTGTTACTATTACACGTATCGGGACATTCAACATACGTGTTACTATTACACGTATCGGGACATTCAACATACGTGTTACTATTACCTGTGTCGGGACATTCAACTTACGTGTTACTATTACATGTATCGGGACATTCCACATACGTGTTACTATTACACGTATCAGGACATTACACATACGTGTTACTATTACACGTATCGGGACATTCCACATACGTGTTACTATTACACGTATCTGGACATTCAACTTACGTGTTACTAGTACACGTATCGGGACATTCCACATACGTGTTACTATTACACATATCTGGACATTACACATACGTGTTACTGTTACACGTATCAGGGCATTCCACATACGTGTTACTATAACACGTATCTGGACATTCATCATACGTGTTACTATTACACTAATCGGGACATTCAACATACGTGTTACTATTACATGTGTCGGGACATTCAACATACGAGTTACTATTACATGTGTCGGGACATTCCACTTACATGTTACTATTACACGTATTGGGACATTCAACATACGTGTTACTATAACACGTATCTGGACATTCAACATACGTGTTACTATAACACGTATCTGGACATTCAACATACGTGTTACTATTACACATATCGGGACATTCAACATACGTGTTACTATAACACGTATCGGGACATTCTAACACGTATCTGGACATTCAACATACGTGTTACTATTACACATATCCTGACATTCCACATACGCGTTACTATTACGTGTATCGGGACATTTAAGATACGTGATACTATAAAACATATCAGGACATTACACATACGTGTTACTATTACACATATCGGGAGATTCCACATATGTGTTATTATTACATGTATCGGGACATTCCATATACGTGTTACTATTACACATATCGGGACATTCCACATACGCGTTACTATTACATGTATTGGGAAATTCCACATACGGGTTACTATAACACATATCGGGATATTCCGCATACGTGTTATTATTACACATATCGGGACATTCCACATATGTGTTAATTTTACATGTATCGGGAGATTCCACATACGTGTTACTATTACACATATCGGGACATTCCACATACGCGTTACTATTACATGTATCGGGACATTCCATATACGTGTTACTATTACACATATCGGGACATTCCACATACGTGTTACTGTTACACATATCGGGACATTCCACATACGCGTTACTATTACATGTATAGGGACATTCTATATACGTGTTACTATTACAGATGTCGGGTGATGCAGCATACGTGTTACTATTACATGTGTCGGGACATTCAATATACGTGTTACTATTACAGATGTCGGGTCATGCAACATACGTGTTACTATTACATGTGTCAGGACATTCCACATACGTGTTACTATTACATGTGTCGGGACATTCAACATACGTGTTACTATTTCATATATCGGGACATTCTACATGTGTTACATGTGTCGGGACATTCCACATATGTTACTATTACATGTATCGGGACTTTCTACATGTGTTACATGTGTCGGGACATTCCACATATGTGTTACTATTACATGTATCGGGACATTCTACATGTGTTACATGTGTCGGGACATTCCACATATGTTACTATTACATGTATCGGGACAGTTTTTGTGGGTACAATGCTCATTATAAACTGTATGTGTGTACTAAAAACTATTCTAATTTTGAAATTAAAGGATATGCATTCCTTTCCAGTTAATGTACTTGTTAATGGGTATGTTATTGTTTGTATTTTGCAATTGTTTCTTGTATAAAATGGTGATGGTTCTTCGTTGTTTTCTTCTAATTAGTGCACAAGTGTGTATTTAAAATTGACTATGTTACCATATATATAGTGTGTTTTTAAATCGCTCACATTCTATATCGCAAATAAAATATGTCCACCAAATGTGGTTCTTTCATATAACTACCATTTGAATCACCGTGATTTATCAAAATCTACCATTATGCGCATATACAATTTCTAATTAAGTGGCGCATTTAATAATGCTCAAGACAGCATAATGGAATTTGTATAGCAGTAATGTTTTAGCTGTATATCCAACACACGTTTATATTATTATAGTATCACTCTGCCTAATACGAACGTGTACATAGCCACACTCGAATACATTCATGCGGGAAAGTATTACAAGACGCATATCAAGTGTAGAGTATTGACATGTAAATACATACACGTGGAGTTCTGGTATACAGCATGTACATGTAAGCAAAGGCAGCATACAGGGTTCCACTATATAACTTGACATCATATGTTACAAGATAATAGTCAAAACGTCTCTATGTATATCGACAGTATACCTATATATATCGACAGTATACCTATATATATCGACAGTATACCTATAATGATCACTATCTTCGTGAACATTTGGATGTCTATCTTCGCGATCATCTTGCAGTGAGACTGCTCAGCTAATAACTCAGTTCGGAATGCATAACTATGTCAATATGACGGCATACTGACCCAAATGCAGATGAATTTATAATCTCCACGAGGACAGTGTATGTTCATCTTGTGTTTACTCTTCAAAGACGTTTCACCTGCTGTACATTCAAGTACGTATGCTGGGTACGGTCTCATGACTGCGTACACATTTTGACACATACTTGGCAAATGAAGTGTTTCTCTGTAGTTCGGACTTTCATACGCATCTTGCGATGTGATTTGTGCGCAAAGGACTTCTTGCATTCTGAACACAGAAAAGGTTTCTCTCTAGTATGAATACTTATATGTCGGGGAAGATCTGATGATTGCGCAAAGCGTTTGCCACATACTTGACAAATGAATCGTTTCTCCCTAGTGTGGACTAACATATGCTTGTTGAGGTCAGACTTGCGTTCAACAGACATTTCACATTCTGTACAATGAAAGGATTATCTCCAGTATGTGTAAGCATATGGACGATAGCGTAAAACCATTGTTACATACTTGACATATGAATAACTTTTCTCCAGTGTAGGCTACCATATGCGTGATGAGTTTTGATTTACTCACAAACGACATCTCACATTCTGTATAATGAAAAGATTTCCCTTGAGTTCATGTATGTAAGTCGGTCATGTGTACTGTATGTAACGCGTCAGTTACATGTAGAAATCACCTTGATAGTCACATGTTAATACACACTGGTGAAGACGCATACATGTACAGTATGTGATAAATCATTCAAGCGACTAGGATATTTCAATAGTCACATGTTAATACACACAGGAGAGAAACCATTTACACACATCTTCACATAAGATGTGTAACAAGAAATTCACACATCGATTAACTTTCAATAGTCACGTGTTAAAACACACTGGAGATAAACCGTATTTGTGTACAGTGTGTGCCATGGCATTCACTCATCGAGAAAGTCTCAGTAAGCATAGATCAATACATACAGTTTGAAAACTGTATACGTGTACACTAGGTAAAAGTCATTCACACAGGGAGGGAGTCTCAATTAACATGAGTTTACATACTCGTCGCATACTAAAAGTTAGACGTGTCTGGTGTGTAAAGAAGTAGTTGGCATCACATCAACCACATGCTTATTCACACCGGAAATAAGTTGTTTAAGTGTAGGAAACATGACGTGCTATTGATACGCTCTCAGAACAGATGGCAATAAATACTTGTGGTATGCTGTTCACGTGTATCGAATATGAACCATCCTTGGAATGACCAGAGCACCGAAAATTACACATGCCAATTAATGCATTGGTTTGAAACTGCTTAGAGGTCGGGATCATTACACAAAAGCAGAAACTAGTGCAATATGGCTATAGCTGGGCACTGCATTTTCTATAGACGATACATATATATGACACTGCGTTTGCTACAGACCATACATATATATGAAAATGGGATGTCCAAAAACACTGATTTAACTGAAACTTGGTGTAACTTCTTTATTCATTCAAATATTCAGTCCACTAAGCAAAATATGATGATGTCTGCTCTTAATATCTACACACAAAGTTATAAGACACACACGGCACAGTAGAGATGAGACAATAATGAATTATTCTGCTGTGTTACCATGGATAACAGCAAGAACATTATATGTCCAGGTGGATATTTCAAACACGTGAACTTCGGCCTTTAAGTGTACTGCATGTGACGTGGCAGTCGCAGATCAAAATAATCCCAAGCAACATATGACGTAATCATGCCGATGAGAGAGGCTAAATAAAAACACACCTATATTATTTAATAGAAAATTACGTAAATTCGGTAGAATGAAATTGACGTTATAATTGTGTTTCCTTTCATTGTTTTGTAGTGAAGATGGCTGTCGTTGATCAAGCAATATTGAAATGCATATGGCTGTCGTTGACAAATCACTATTGAAGTGCATACGGTTGTAGATAAACCACCCTTTAAGAACATGTGGTTGTCAATCACAATTGAACAACATATGGTTGTAGATACTGTTACATCACTATTATAGTGCAGATGACTGTCGTCGATAAATTATATATATACTATTGACGTACATATGGTTTTATATAAATCACTACTGAATTACATATGGTTGTTTATAAATCACTATTGAAGTACATATGGTTGTATATAAATCACTACTGAAGCACATATGATTGTATATAAATCACTATTGAAGTGCATATGGGTATAGATACAGATAAATCACAATTGGTTGTCGCAGATACAGCACAAGAGAAGTACATTTTAGATAAATACATATGGTTGTCATAGATAATATAAGTTTCTATTGAATTACGGGTTGTTGTCAATAAATCACAGTAGAAATAGGGACTGGTTTTCGCAGATAAATCACAATCGAAAAAAATCACACATGGTTGTAGATAAATCACGATTGACGGTCAACTGGTTGTCATTTATACAGCACAATTGATATACAATATAGATAAATACATACGTAGATAAGTCACTATTGAAGTACAGGTTGTTGTCAATAAATCAAGTAGAAATACGGATCGTTTTTTGCACATAAGTTTTTTGCACGTAAGTGCCCGCTGTGGTTTCCGGGCAAAGAATAGGGCCACTGCAGATCTCGTTAGAGGGGTAGGCAGAGGGGTAGAATACCCCCACCCCAAATCCATGTTCATTTTATCATTTTTTGTTCATGTTCATTCATCTTCATCATGACTCCTGCATTGTTGCAGGTGCCATCTCGCACAAATCACTAGACCAGTGGCAGAAAAACAATAAACGTGGCTCCAGCGTAAATGGAGCGTCTACAATAGAATTTGCAGTAACTAACTCTGCAGTTCTGCATGTGAGAAGGTTCTGCCCATTCTCCATATTTTATCTCGATGTAAATGGAGGATGAGCCTGGTATGTTCATTCCTGTTATGCGCCATATAACATTTCATGTGTTGGTGCGCCCTAAAACCCAATTCAATTCAATTCAATTGCACATAAGTCAGTTAATCACAATCGAAAACACCCACATATCTCGCTTTTAAATTAGTTAAATCACACTTGTGAGGCTATTGACCTATTGAGACACTAGAAGCTGTCTATAACTGCGAGTGAGATGTCGAATCGTATGTTGCATGTTATTTACATAGGGTAATGGCCATGGGACTTGTCCCAGATATATTTGTCTGAATCAAATATGTTTGAAATGGACTGGCTATTAAATGAATGCTAATGGTTATGAAGTAACCAAAATTACCTTGTGTTGAGTTGTTCGTTCAGATTGTTTGTGTTTATTTAGGACACAATGTGTTTATCCATATTTGGATCACATATATATCACAGTAAATGCATGTTATTTATTGTAGTCATCAGCTCAAATCAATTCATTTATCATCAATTATTATCCATAATCATTGATATTCTGTATTTTCTTCGCAATCGTTTATTATTTCCACAGCACATTCCTGACACATCTTTCATGGAGGTCGCCGTTTTGTACTTTTCCGCTCAGTGAAGTTTAAGTTCAATTCAATTCATTAAAACGTCTGTCTGTACAATGAAACTCTAATTTAATACTAACTAATCTCCACATAAAGTAAAGTATATCAGTGTGTAAATATAACAGGCCGGTCAAAACTTTTTAACCCAAAATCCTGAGATGTTTAAAATTTAAGATTTAAAGTGCGCGGCGAACATTTTTAAATGAAAATTTTGAGCTCGTGACTTTATTTTCGCACTACTTTTATGACAAAGTTAATTGTTGTTTTTTTGCCAAAATCAAAGACATAACCAACTTAAAAATAACCATACACACGATTTCAATATGTATTTTATTACTTGCAATAATCAACAGTTACGATTTAATGAGAAAAAAAAAGTTGAACCTTCCATAAAATATACATGCGAACTTGAATCCAGGAGAAAAAAAAACACGTTCAAAATTACCAATCTAAAGAAAAGAAAATGTATTGAAATCAGTCATAACCCACTTAAAAACTACACCAAACACAAATTGCATATGTTTTGTATGATAAACAAAGATCGACACATATATAAAAAGCGTGAAAGGCGTATAAAACAAACAAACAAGAACCAGCACGAACGTCGGCCATTTTTGTTCCATCGTAATTTCCCACTTCCTGGTTATAGATGAGTTTGAGAACAAAACTCTAAAAAAACAATTAAAATCTTGCTAAAAACACGAACACCCCACGCAAATCCTGAAAAGAATTCTTACATTTACGTTTGGCAGCAACTAACCATGTTGTTTGTAATGTAATCAAACATAAAACGCGATAAATGTTTGTTTATTGGTTATTGTTTTAAGCCAAATATGGCCCATGAACATGTTTTCATAGTAGATACAAATAAATGTGGGTAGATGGCATCAGGCATGTTGTTAGTACATGTAGTTAGAATAACAAAGCATTGCAATACATTCAGTACTATTACGAGAATAATGAACCAAAAGTTAAGCGTATGTGTTAGCAAGTTAACGATATGTTGACAATAATTTGAACCGTAAAATGTAACAGAATTTTAGTGGTTAATATCCATTTGCGAGAGATTTTGTTTTTATGTTATATTTTCAATTGGAAGTATAAATCGTTATCCTAAAGTGTTAACACTAATATAAACAAATACTACTATCTGCATTTCATGGAATAGAAGCAACACAGCAACATTTCCACACGGAGCGATATACCGCACATGTTAATGCGATCAATTATCGAGCTAAATCACATTCTACATTTTAAAACATGGCGGCTAAACTGAATGTGCTTGACCGAAGTGTTCCGAATGAGTGGATGACAAGTGTTTGGCGTACTTGTGATGGAGACAGATCCCGTTAAATTTTCATCCCAGTACGTACCGATCCAGTTTATCAATTCAACAAAAATAGTATTCTGTCTATACTATAGGTCAGATTATTTTCATACCTCGTCTCCTTTTTATAAATAACTAATAACTAAAACATTTTGAAATTACCAAGCAAAGTCAGCCGGAACTGCACTGAAGTCTTTATTATCGCTATACCGATTATGCTCTACCATGGAATATTTTATTTTCCTGCACTTTGGTATCTTGTATTTTATTTCGTGAAGCTTTTCCCTGTTTTTATTCACGCATAAACATCCATTTCAGTCAGCAATCTGCGTTGCTTGTTGACTTGGCTTTATTTGGTGTCCATAAACCATCAAGAACTACACGATACAGTAATTCAAGAGTTATGCTCATTGGACTAGTAACATTTCACGAAACTAATGATGTCAAGATTCTGTCTTGGGTAGTTGTTATGCAATATTCTCTACACTTCGTCAAATTATATATGGACACAAAATATCGTCATATATATGGTAGATCAGTAGTATTAGTATCAGAGATTTATGTATGCGTACAGTGTAGGTGTCCTTTTAGATCAAACTGTGCTGAACTTGCTATACGTGATATTGGGTCTCGCGTGTATGTATGCGTGTGTGTCTTTTAAGATTGCATAACACGGTAAATCCTTTACTTCACACGCTACACGTATATGGTGTCTCGCCTGTATGTATGCGCATGTGAGTATTAAGATTACCTGACACCGTAAATCCTTTACTGCATTCGCTACACTTATATGGTTTCTCTCCTGTATGTATTCGCATGTGTTTTTTAAGATTACCGGACTCCGTAAATCCTTTACTGCACACGCTACACGTATATGGTGTCTCTCCTGTATGTATGCGCATGTGAGATTTAAGACTGCCTGACACCGTAAATATTTTACTGCATATGCCACACTTGTATGGCGTCTCGCCTGTATGTAAACGCATGTGAATTTTAAGAGTGCTGGACTCGGTAAATCCTTTACCACACGCACTACACGTATATGGTGTCTCGCCTGTATGTATGCACATGTGTCTTTTAAGATGACATGCCTTGGTAAATTCTTTCCTGCACACGCTACACTTATAAGGTGTCTCTCCTGTATGTATGCGCATGTGTGCTTTAAGATTGCATAATGCTGTAAATCCTTTACTGCAAACGCTACACTTATATGGTTTCTCGCCCGTATGTGTGCGCATGTGTTTTATAAGATTGCCCGACTCGGTAAATCCTTTACTGCACATGCTACACTTATAAGGTGTCTCGCCTGTATGTGTGCACATGTGTGTTTTAAGATGTGCTGACTCGTTAAATCCTTTACTACACACGCTACACTTATAAGGTGTCTCGCCTGTATGCGTGCGAATGTGTACTTTAAAATTGCCTGACTTGTTAAATCCTTTACTACACACGCTACACTTATAAGGTTTCTCGCCTGTATGTGTGTTCATGTGTCTGTTAAGATGATTTGCCTTTGTAAACCCTTTCCTGCACATACTGCATTGAAACGGTTGCATGATGTTATGTCGTCTCTGTGGTGTCTGGAACAAAACAAATCTCATAAATAGTTTGAAATTGTGTAACAATTCAGGTTTATATACCAAGAGATTCTCACAGAATTATAGATGTATTATCAATAGACATGCATTCATTACTATCAGAAGATCAAACGTAAAATGACATTTATTTTATTAAAAGTGAAAATCACGCCTTGTTACCAGGTAAAACACGGTAACAGGTCATATGAAATCATTGCATGTTTTGCAGACCTGATAGCAACACAATACATCGTGGAAATCAAGTTTTCAGTTGGGATTATTTATCACAGGCTAACAGGTCATATGAAATCATTGCATGTTTTGCAGATCTGATAGCAACACAATACATCGTGGAAATCAAGTTTTCAGTTGAGATAATTTATCAAAGGCTAGCCCCGTGTGGTTCCCAGGTGCCCCCGTTTGGTCACGGGGCAAAGAATAGGGCCACTGCAGATCCCTTTGGAGGGTAGGCAGAGGGGTAGAATCCTCCCATTTCATGTTCATTTTTATCATTTTTTGTTCGTTTTCATTAAAGGTCTTCATCATGATCCCTGCATTGTTTGAGGTGCTATCTCGCTCGCATCAAAAGAGCAGTGGCAGAAAAACAATAACGTGGCTCCAGCGTAAATGGAGTTTCTACGATAGAATTTGCAGAAACTCTTCAGTTCAGGGTGAGAAGGTTCTAGGCCTATTTTTCATATTTTATCTCGATGTACATGGAAGATGAGCCTGACTTGTTCATGCCTTTTAGGCGCCATATAACCTTTTCATGTGTTGGTGCGCCTTAAAACCCCAATTCAATTCAATTCAATTATCACAGGCTAGCAACTGAAGTTAAAAAATTAAGGTCCTAGGTTTGCTATATAATAACCAAAATGGTGGTGGTTTCGGTCGGTAATGCTGATGCACTTCAAAATTACCTGTTTGTACTGGTTTAAATACTTAAATATGTCTTCAGTCAACCTATGTTTATACATTTGCATATTGTAGCATGGACACTGGCATTCCCTTTGTAATAGCTCAGGTGTAAATCGTTTAATTGAAAATAACACCTGTTAGAATAAATGGTGTACTATAACTACCAGTTATTGGAAGTTAGAATATGGCAGGAAGCTGAAATGGACATGCTACAAAACAAATAGAGTATGGTCTCATCTCGTTGGTTAATTTAAATACTTCGATGGGCTACGACCATCTAGATATTTAAACCAACTCAATGAGACCATACTCTATCTATTACATAATACACATATTCTCATCATATTTGGCTTTTGTAAGAGGAGACGCTGTTTTTTCTATGAATGTTGTGCTTCGTTATATATTTTCATCTTTTGAAACATGATGTTTGTTATGATGAATAAAACAGCAATGTTTTACATGTTTCTTACATATATTGGTGTATTTTAATTGAGAACTAAACGTTCTGATTAGAACCTATCCTAATACTGAATTAAGACCCATTCCTTTTAGCTCAAAGTCAAACAAATGTCCTAAACATGTGGAGTGTTCGTAACTATGTGTGGTGTCCGTAACAATGTGTAGTGTCCGTAACTATGTGGAGTGTCCGTAACTATCTGTAGTGTCCGTAACTATGTGTAGTGTCCGTAACTATATGTAGTGTCCGTAACTATGTGTAGTGTCCGTAACTGCCTCAGATACTCTGGCTGGTGTAGATGTACGGCTGGCATTTCCAGTTGTCTTTAGATGTTCCAAGTTAGATCTCAAAAACAAAACACCAAGATACTGTCTTGATAGCATACAAGATGAATCATGGACTGTCGTGACAAAATAATGCCATTTGTCAAACTCAGATGGGTACAAGTTTGTTTTGGCTTGTGGATAATCAGTAATGCAAATCTTCGTGTAGTTTCTATAGCGTAAACAAGTATGGCATTTTGTGATATATAACCTGAATCCCTGCTCTTACCAATTATTATTTTAACTGTTCTTTATTTTAAAAAAAAATGAAATGATAAATATAGTTTTTTTGGGTCTCAAACCCAAAAAAACTATATTTATCATTCCATTTTTTTTAAATTTCCATCTATAATGCTAATTAAAAAAAACGGTTATGTTTAAATATGTGAAATACCTAAGTGATTTTATAAACTAATTTTGTGATGGAAAACAGGGATTGTAGATGTATATTGATTAATGGATGGAAAGTAAATGGCGAAGATTATGTTTAATTTTGACCCCCAATGTCACACTTTGTCTTCATATTTTTAACCTACATGTATCCATAAGCACATTAAAAAATATGTTTGAACTATTAGTTCTAAAAATCTAAATAAATGATTTATAGCAGGAGTTATCAGTTATATACAATTATATACTGACCAACGTTCTAACGCACCACCTTTTTCGAATAGTTTATACTCCCTGTGTGTGCATAATCAAATTTTGACTGACAAAGCAATTTGATTATTTTTTTTAATTTACAGTCGCTATTGACAAGATATTTGTCTCGTTCAGAATGAAATTTGTTTATTGATTGTTATTATTGAGATATTAAAGGTATTGTCTACTAGTGCGTTAGCTGTTTGGTTCAGTATATATACATATGGATATTGTATATATACATATGGATATTGCTCTTGGGTCAAGAATTAAACAATCATGTTTTCCTGAATCCAAGTTCATATTGTGATATGTAATGCATATCGATCTATTGTAACATATCTGCAATGATATACGAGAACGAACTCGACGGTGCGATATCGCAAATACCCACGTTTTCTTCACACAGGTCAATTCTCCGTTACCCTGTATCCATTGTACATGTAACTGTCTTGATCGTTCTTTGATATAGTACTATTTATGCTTTTCTGTATACATGTATGAATCAATGTAAATGAACAACAAATGTTTAGGGTATTTGTGTATTTGAACTTTAGACTCATGCCAAAGTCCCATGGTGACCCCGGAGCAATTTATTCTGATATTCCCGAAATCATTACATTTTATAGATATTTGACCCAGTTTATCTCTCTTCACCACCACCCCACACCCCTCATTTGACATGCCGTGTATCTCTTTTATAGATGACTTTTTATAAAAAGTAATGTGCAAAAGTATGAAAAAAGAAGTATATCTGATGCCCCTTCCCCCAGGTCCCACCCATGGCGTAGGAAGAAACTATGTATACAATGTTATCCCATCATCATAACGATATATCTATATCAAGTTCTATGTAAAAATATGGAAATATGACAGTTTAATTGGACTTTTAGTGTATTTGATATTTTTACCTGCCCCCGCTTCCACCCTTAGGTGCAGAGCCAAAAATAGTGTTGCTCTTGCACGCCGTCATCATTTGGTGAAGTCAAACCCTAAGTTTGGTTGACTTCCGTTCAGCGGTTTAGGAGGAGATATGGTAAAGGACGGGTATAATTATAACGTAAACAATCAAACAAATAAATGCATACATTGTCGTTGGACTATCCTTAAAAAAATGTTTGCTGTTTCCCGATCCAAGATTTCAGGTATGTAGGTGTGTGTGTGGGTGTCTGGCTGCTGGCTGACTGGGAAGTTTTTTTTTTTTTTCAAGTGACTAAGTTTATAAACACCTTAAGAAATTAAAGAAAAAATACTGAAGATAACAACACACGAAATATTATTCTCGTAAATAGGTAGGCTAACAATCAGTAACAGTTCGTCATGTTCAATTTGTAACGCTGATGGGGTCATTGTCGTATCGGGTACTACAGAAAGGTTCACGGTGTGCATTTATGTATACAGAAACGTACTCGAAATATTTTGAATTTCAGAACGGCCCCAAAATATACAGAAACGTACCCGGACAAACAAGATCTCATTGGCGGAATTGAAACAATTTAGAACTTGATAAAACAACAACTTAAACAATATTGTTTATCATTAACTATTGCGCTATTGTTCGTAAAAACATATTTAGGCTGTCATAGTAATACAATACAGAACCGTTCAACGTATTGTCGTAAAACCGGAAGTTGTAAATCATCAAACCCCGCGCATAAAAGCAAACAAATATGGAGCTCGTCATTCAAGAAGGGTTGGTCAAATATTTAGACCCAGTGTTTTTTTATGTGTTTTGTGAATGCAGCCTGTGCCCATGCCATTGTGAAAAGATAGCGGCATTTTTCTAGAAATTGTGAAAATTGTGAAATAGTATAACAAAAGAGAAATAAACTTTTTTCACTTTTATTTTCACAGTTTAATATCCCTTGGTTTTAAGTTTTGTTTTTGGGTAAATACAGACTAGTTTTGACACCAGCTTATATTAGGACTAGTATCCTTACTGGTCTTTATTTACCAAAAAAAACAAAAACACTGAGACTAACTGCATTCTTTAAAGAAGGAGGCAACTGCAAGCGGCTTTGAAAAAGTGAATCGATTAAACTTTGTAAACAATGAAAGTTTCGTTTCTGTGAAGTAACAGAACGCGTTACGGCCGCGTTTTACGACATTATATTTTGTCTCGGGTACATTTATGTATATTTGGGGGCCTTTCTGAAGTTCGATGATTTTTTCGGGTACGTTTCTGTATACATAAATGTACCCCGGGTGCCTTTCTGTAGTACCCGGTACGACAATGATCCGATCAGCATTTGTAACAACTTGTGGTTTGAATCCATTTCCATGTGATTCTGGTAATTAATAATTTTGCATTGCAGAGATGTTGAGAATTGGTTTTATTGTCAGTATGTGATAACATTTGTGTTACTCGGTTTTTTCCTTAGGTTCTATAGTAAAATAAAAATCTTTGGCAGAGTCAAAAGACGATAATTTTCAAGATTTTGATTTTAAAAGATACATATATTGAATCAAGTTGCATGAATGTGCATGAAATATGCAGGGTTTTAAAAGAATCACATTGCAGATACCTTAATTTTAACATTAAACTTGGTTGAACATCAAGGATAAAGACCGAGGTTATCACCTACCAGAATGTATTGGTTAGGTCTTATTTCTGGTAACTGATTGGTCTGTTTGTTCGATGATAGTCTATTAAATTATGATGAATAGTGTAATATGTAATGTATATAGCCAGGCACCTACATCATAGTACATGTATTGGTTTCAATGTTCATCACAGATATATCGTAACATGTCTGCACAAATATTTTAAAGCATGGCTCTATTAATCCGAGCCTTCTCTAACCCTAAAATCCTTCTTTTTTTGTGGCTGCACAAAGCCATGTGAAATATCAATATCGTAAAAAGGGCTGGTAAGGTCAGAAAAGGCTCGGATTAGGGCTCTATATGACGTTTTCGTCCCAGATTAAAGTAAACAATATAAAAAAATCCTACCTTGTCGCTGATTGTGTGCGTTTATAGTTTGATACGAACACTATCATACCTTGTCGCTGATTGTATGCGTTTATAGTTTGATACGAACACTATCCTACCTTGTCGCTGATTGTATGCGTTTATAGTTTGATACGAACACTATCATACCTTGTTGCTGATTGTATGCGTTTATAGTTTGATACGAACACTATCATACCTTGTCGCTGATTGTATGCGTTTATAGTTTGATACGAACACTATCCAAATATCCATCAATCATCACAATGTAATTCTCAAACAGGAGCAGAACTTTCTACAAGATCAATTTGTAAATGGCGAAATGTATACTAAGGGAGGTAACTACACTATATGGGCCGCACTATATTATTTATATTAATTTCTAAGGGAGGTAACCGTACTAACGTGATTTATTTCTATGATGAACATAGACATATTTTATCAGGCCTGCAAACAAATGCTCTCAAAAATCCTGAGATTTTAAATTTTAAGATTTAAAGCATGTGAAGAACATTAAAGGGACACTGTCCGTAAGTAAGCAGATATTGAGCCTAACCAAATAACTGTCTGACTTTTATTCAGTGAAATGTATACATGAAAACATGAGCATAGACCCTAAGAAGTCTGTAGCAACACATTCGTGAGTTTGAAAAAAAAGTAAGTTTTAATTATTATTTGTAAACAATTTGGGGCCCACAATATTTACCTTTTCTGCGATCATGTGACTTCCATTTGCACATTAGGTTTTCTACATAGTATGTATTGCGTAATATGTAGGTCTCACACCTCTATTATCTCCCCTGAAAGCTCACGGAGACAAAAGGAAAACAGAAAATAATTCTATTTTTTCTCAATTTTAGGCAATTTTTAATTTGAAAAATAGGCTTTTCTTTGCTTAAGCATACATCTGCAGTGTAAAAGACAGATGATACAGAAAATCCCATGTTGATATGAGGTTTCATTCAAATTTCAGAATTGTTTGACCGAAGCACCACATATTCAGCTAGATAGTGTATGAATTTTGTATTTTCCATAGGGTTCATAAAACATGAGCGAGAAAGAAAAAAAAACCTGGCTAACTTATATATTTTATTGTTTTAAATTACTGGTCTTGGCTATACTGAAGATATTAAACCAACAACAATGTCTGCTGCCCTGCTTTGAAGCTCAGATGTTGGAAAAGGCTGTACAGTAACCCTATGGGAAAATTAATTGTGGTGTGAGACCTGAATAGCCCGCTTATCTCAGTCGGGGCCACGTCGTCGACTATTGCACGCTCACTATTATTCAAACGCACGAAACGTTTTTTTTCTTGTTTTTTGTACCCCGATTGAATTCCGCCAAACTATCTTGCTTTTAATTAGTAAATATTCAATAATATTTAGTGTGTAATATTTGTGAACATAATTAGTGTGTGTTTTATAAGCTAAAAGTTACGGACTTTCTGCCTTTAATTGTTGGAAATGGAAATTTGGAGCACGCTACTTGATTTTCGCACTTATTTGTTATAGCTGAAATTTAAAATTATTTATACAAGTTGATGCATTGTTTGATAGTTCCAGAAATTAATAGATTAACATACTTCAACATGCACACAAATAGTTTGTTTTAGAGAGTACTGCATAATTCGATTAGAAAGACTTGGTTAAATTTCTAACACAGATGTTTTTTCATGAACGTACACTTACTTTACTACACAGATATGTGCTAAATGTAAATACAAAGTCTTCATAACTCTTAAACAAATTATAATCATCGTACACGGCAGCAGCTGTTATAGTGACACCACACGCAAAGTGACACCACACGCAATGAGTTGATGCACTATTTTAAAACACAGTTTATCTTAAAGGGCTATGAAAAACTTGAAAAAAGCTGAAAGAATTATCAAAATGCCATGAAAAATAAAGGAGATATGACCTATTGAAAATTTGCAAAGAACATAAATGGAGGCGGCCATCTTTGAACGATGACGTCATCGCGCCGTTTTACCATATACGGCATATTGATAAAATGACTTTTAAAGCAAAGAAAATCACTGCAAATGAAAAATAATACTAAAATGTATGCATTTTACATCTTTATATTTATTTTTAATCAATTTGCAGTTGGTTTCTTTGCTTTAAAATACATTTTGTCAATATGCCATATATGGTAAAACGGCGCGATGACGTCATCGTTCAAAGATGGCCGCCTCCATTTATGTTCTTTGCAAATTTTCAATCCGTCATATCTCCTTTATTTTTCATGGCATTTTGATAATCCTTTCAGCTTTTTTCAAGTTTTTCAGAGCCCTTTAAAATGAACTGTGTTTTGAAATAGTGCATCAACCCCTTTAATACTTGCTATTTCAATTAGCTTGACCAATTAAAGAAGCCATATATATATTATTTAAAACAATAAACAATATTACATTATATTGCTGCTATTACACATGTCGTAATGTTTCTGAAAGAACTAATTATGTCACTAAGCGTTAATTGTATATTCAGTCAGTGTATTACACGGATGACCGCCATTGATTTGACATTGTAAATACAAATACAAATACACCTCTGACTAGGGAGCGTAACAAGACCAATTCGAAAAATAGCTGATAAACTTTGAAAATATAGCTGTTAAATCATGAACATTTTACTTTGATGATAATTTCAGATATTTCACACTTAATTCCGGAGATCCGAAGAGCTATTGAAATATCCGGATTCTTCGGATTTTATCCGATGATTTGTAGGCCTGCATTATTAAAAACATTTTAGCGAGCTAAATCGAATTGAACCTAATGACGTACACACACATAAAGAGTATATGGCACTAATAGAAATCAATCTTCTAGGCAACCCTCTCAATTTAAAAACAGACAGAAAAATATGCAGATTGGGCCTGGAACCTTTTTTTTAACGGCAAAACTGCAGAGTTGCTGCAAACTCTGTTGTAAACAATTCAATTTTTGTTGGAACTAATTTCATTGTTTTACGCGTCCACTCAGGTACAAAACATGGATGATTATGTACAATACAGGCACGATACACTGATGATTACGTACAATACAGGTACAATGCACGGATGATTATGTACAATACAGTACAATGGACGGATGATTATGTACAATACAGTTACGATTCACGGATGATTATGTACAATACAAGCACGATACACAGATGATTATGTACAATACAGTTACAATGCACGGATGAGTATGTACAATACAGGCAGGATACACGGATGATTATGTACAATACAGGTACAATGCACGGATGATTATGTACAATACAGGCAGGATAAACGGATGATTATGTACAATACAGGTACAATGCACGGATGATTATGTACAATACAGGCAGGATACACGGATGATTATGTACAATACAGGCAGGATACACGGATGATTATGTACAATACAGGTACAATGCACGGATGATTATGTACACTACAGGTACAATGCACGGATGATTATGTACAATACAGGCACGATACACGGATGATTATGTACAATACACGGATGATTGTGTACAATACAGGTACAATACACGGATGATTATGTACAATACAGGTACAATACAAGGATGATTATGTACAATACAGGCTCAATACAAGGATGATTATGTACAATACAGGTACAATACAAGGATGCGTATGTACAATATAGGTACAATACACGCATGATTATGTACAATACAGGTACAATACAAGGATGATTATGTACAATACAGGCTCAATACAAGGATGATTATGTACAATACAGGTACAATACAAGGATGTGTATGTACAATATCGGTACAATACACGCATGATTATGTACAATACAGGTACAATACAAGGATGATTATTTACAATACAGGCTCAATACAAGGATGATTATGTACAATACAGGTACAATACATGGATGATTATGTACAATAAAGGTACAGTGCATGGATGTTATGTACAATACAGGTACAATGCACGGATGATTATGTGCAATACATGTACAATACACGGATGATTATGTACACTACAGGTACAATGCACGGATGATTATGTACAATACATGTACAATACACGGATGATTATGTACAATACAGGTACAATGCACGGATGATTAAGTACAATAAAGGTACAGTGCATGGATGTTATGTACAATACAGGTACAATGCACGGATGATTATGTGCAATACATGTACAATACACGGATGATTATGTACACTACAGGTACAATGCACGGATGATTATGTACAATACATGTACAATACACGGATGATTATGTACAATACAGGTACAATGCACGGATGATTATGTACAATACAGGTACACTACACGGATGATTATGTACAATACAGGTACAATGCACGGATGATTATGTGCAATACATGTACAATACACGGATGATTATGTACAATACAGGTACAATGCACGGATGATTATGTACATTACATGTACAATACACGGATGATTATGTACAATACAGGTACAATGCACGGATGATTATGTACATTACATGTACAATACACGGATGATTATGTACAATACAGGTACAATGCACGGATGATTATGTACATTACATGTACAATACACGGATGATTATGTACAATACAGGTACAATGCACGGATGATTATGTACACTACATTTATCGCTGGAACTAATTTCATTGTTTTCCGCGTCCACTCAGGTACAATACACGGATGATTATGTACAATACAGGTACAATGCATGGATGATTATGTACACTACAGGTACAATGCACGCATGATTATGTACAATACAGTACAATGCACGGATGATTTTGTACCATACAGGTACAATGCACGGTTGAGCATGTACAATACAGGTACAATGCATTGATGATTATGTGCAATACATGTACAATACACGGATGATTATGTACAATACAGGTACAATACAAGGATGATTATGTACAATACAGGTACAATACAAGGATGATTATGTACACTACAGGTACATGCACGGATGATTATGTACAATACAGGTACAATATGCGGATGATTATGTACAATACAGGTTCAATTCATGGATTATGATGAATAACTTCATTGAATATGATAAAAATGGCAAAATGAACATGAATGCACTTGCCATATATAGAGTTACATTTAAATTGTGTACATATGTAAATAAAACGTTATTCGCAAATGCATGAGCGAATGTTTCAATAGTGTTCCCTTTGGACGTATTTGTTTTATAACAATAATTTAAAATAGCACTATTCGAAGAAATATACATGTATAAAGGCCTTTTATAAGACTTACAGGTTGACATACTTTCTAAGCCAATGAAATATTTACGTTGAATTCAAAAATTAAATCGCATAAAATAAAATATCCCTCTCTATGTTCGGACATTATTTTAGTTAATGATAAGTGACACTGGTAACTCCACCCACTGGTACACTGGTAACTCCGCCCACTGGTACACTGGTAACTCCGCCCACTGGTACACTGGTAACTCCGCCCACCGGTACACTGGTAACTACGCCCACCACCGTCTTGCTACGTTATAATGATGTAAGCGTACAGGCGTGACCAACAGTGTAGAGTTTTAAAAGTTTGTTTAACGAGCGGATGCAGGAGTGGGACTAGTAATGTCCCAACTTGAATGACTTAATTTGTTTGGTTTTTTAAGTATTAAAAATCAGATGATGAGGCCTGAACTATAATAATTAAAACATATTGTGTTTTTCGGACATTTTGAATTATGATATATGTTTTCTTTTCTTTTTTTTAATTTACGTGTATTTGGTATAAATTGGAAAAACAGCTAATGCACAAATATGTATTTAAATAGATTACAATACAGGTGTTTTTAAATCTTTAGATTTTATATCACAAATAAAATATGTCCACCAATTGTATTGAGTTCTTTCGTGATAAATACCATCTGAATCACCACACCGTGAGTATCCGAATCTACAATTATGCGCATTATTCTAATAAAGTAGCACATTTAATAATATTCAAGACAGCATAATGGAAGTTGTATAGCAGTAATGATTTAGATCTTTATCCAACACACGTTTATATTATTATAGTATGCCTAATACGAACTTGTACATGGCCACACTCGAATACATGCATGCAAGAAAGTATCAAAATACGCAGTTCAAGGTTATTGACATGTAAATATATACACGTGGAGTTCTGGTATACAGCATGTATATGTCGTAAGCAAAGGCACCAGACAGGGTTCCACTCTATAACTTGACAGTATATTTTACAGGATAATAGCCAAAACGCTCTATGTACAACGACAGTATACCTATAATGATCAATATCCTCTTGAACATTTAGATCTTTATCCTCGTGAGCATTTAGATCTCTATCGTAGTGAACATTTAGATCTCTATCTTAATGAACATTTAGATCTCTATCGTTGTGAACATTTAGATCTCTATCTTCGTGAACATTTGGATCTATAACTTCGTGAACATTTAGATCTCTATCTTCGTGAACATTTGGATCTCTATCGTAGTGAACATTTAGATTTCTATCTTCGTGAACATTTAGATCTCTATCTTCGTGAACATTTAGATCTCTATAGATCTATCTTCGTGAACATTTAGATCTCTATCGTCGTGAACATTTATATCTCTATCTTCGTGAACATTTAGATCTCTATCTTCGTGAACATTTAGATCTCTATCTTCGTGAACATTTGGATCTCTATCCTCGCGAACGTTTAGATCTCTATCTTAGTGAACATTTAGATCTCTATCTTCGTTAACATTTAGATCTCTATAGATCTAGCTTCGTGAACATTTTGATCTCTATCTTAGTGAACATTTAGATCTCTATCTTCCTGAACGTTTGGATCTCTATCTTCGTGAACATTTATATCTCTATCTTCGTGAACATTTGTATCTCTATCTTCGTGAACATTTAGATCTCTATCTTCGTGAACATTTGGATCTCTATCTTCGAGAACATTTAGATCTCTATCGTAGTGAACATTTAAATCTCTATCTTTGTGAACATTTGGATCTCTATCGTCGTGAACATTTAGATCTCTATCTTCGTGAACATTTAGATATCTGTCTTCGTGAACATTTAGATCTCTGTCTTCGTAAACATTTGGATCTCTATCTTCGTGAACATTAAGATCTTTATCTTCGTGAACATTTGAATCTCTATCTTCGTGAACATTAAGATCTCTATCTTCGTGAACATTTGGATCTCTATCTTCGTGAACATTTGGATCTATATCTTCATGAACATTTAGCTCTCTGTCTTCGTGAACATTTGGATCTCTATCTTCGTGAACATTTACATCTCTATCGTCGTGAACATTTATATCTCTATTGTAGTGAACATTTAGATATCTATCTTCGTGAACATTTGGATCTCTATCGTCGTGAACATTTAGATCTATATCGTCGCGAACATTTAGATATCTATCGTAGTGAACATTTAGATATCTATCTCCGTGAACATTTGGATCTCTATCTTCGTGAACATTTTGATCTCTATCTTCGTGAACATTTGGATCTCTATCTTCGTGAATATTTAGATTCCTATAGATCTATCTTCGTGAACATTTGGATCTCTATCTTAGTGAACATTTAGATCTCTATCTTCGTGAACATTTGGATCTCTATCTTCGTGAACATTTAGATCTCTATCTTCGTGAACATTTAGATATCTATCTTCGTGAACATTTATATCCCTATCGAGTGAACATTTAGATCTCTATCTTCGTGAACATTTGGATCTCTATCTTCGTGAACATTTAGATCTCTATCTTCGTGAACATTTTGATTTCTGTCTTCGTAAACATTTAGATCTCTATCGAGTGAACATTTAAATCTCTATCTTCGAGAACACTTAGATCTCTATCTTCGTAAACATTTTGATCTCTATCGTCGTGAACATTTAGATCTCTATCTTCGTGAACATTTAGATCTCTATCATCGTGAACAGTTGGATCTATATCTTCGTGAACATTTAGATCTCTATCTTCGTGAACATTTGTATCTCTATCTTCGTGAACATTTGGATCTCTATCTTCGAGAACATTTAGATCTCTATCTTCGTGAACATTTAAATCTCTATCTTCGTGATTATTTGGATCTCTATCGTCGTGAACATTTAGATCTCTATCTTCGTGAACATTTAGATATCTGTCTTCGTGAACATTTAGATCTCTGTCTTCGTGAACATTTGGATCTCTATCTTCGTGAACATTAAGATCTCTATCTTCGTGAACATTTGGATCTATATCTTCGTGAACATTTATATCTCTTTCTTCGTGAACATTTGGATCCCTATCTACGTGTACATTTGGATCTATATCTTCTTGAACATTTAGATATCTATCTTCGTGAACATTTAGATCTATATCGTCGTGAACATTTAGATCTCTATCGTAGTGAACATTTAGATATCTATCTTCGTGAACATTTGGATCTCTATCGTCGTGAGCATTTGGATCTCTATCTTCGTGAACATTTAGATATCTGTCTTCGTGAACCGTTAGATCTCTATCTTCGTGAACATTTGGATCTCTATTTTCGGGAACGTTTAGATCTCTAACCTTTGGATCTCTATCTTCGTTATCATTTGGATCTCTATCTTAGTGAAGATGTAGATCTCTGTCTTCGTGAGCATTTAGGTCTCTATCGTCGTGAACAATTAGATCTCTATAGATCTATCTTCGCGGACATTTAGATCTCTATCGTCGTGAACATATATATTTGTCTTCTTGAACATCTGGATCTCTATCTTCGTGAACATTTGGATCTCTATCGTCGTGAACATTTAGATATCTGCCTTCGTGAACATTTGGATCTCTATAGATCTATCTTCGTGAACATTTAGCTCTCTATCTTCGTGAACAATTGGATCTCTATCTTCGTGAACATTTGGATCTCTATCGTCGTGAACATTTGGATCTCTATCTTACAATTGAAAAAAAATGGTAATTTCAACCAGGTTATCTCATTAGCAAGTGACAAATGTTTTTAAACGTGTTTTATTGTCGAAATATCCGTTATAAAATTATGTACAATGAAAAGGTTTCTCGCCAGTATGTGTTATCATATGCCTGATAGCGTGAAACCATTGTTACATACTTGCCATATGAATAGCTTTTCTCCAGATGAGTGTAGACTACCATATGCGTGATGAGTTTTGATTTACGCGCAAACGACATCTCACATACCGTACAATGAAAAGGTTTCCTCCCGCATGTCTCTCCAGTATGCCTCTCTAGTATGTCTCTCCAGTATGTCTCTCCAGTATGTCTCTCTAGTATGAATACATGTATGATGCTTAAAGCCGTTGATACACACTTGACGTATAAATCATTTCTTTCCAAAGTGGGCTATAGTATCCCCTTGTTACGAGCTTGTTTTCGTTTAAAATGGATGTGTTCCCACCCATGCCGGGCTATATCCGTGAGGTAAACTACTAGTGTTTCACTTGTTTGGCCTGATTCTGAAACGAGATAGAAACAAACATAACACAATCGTATCGTACCATTGAATTAGCAGATTCTTCGTTTACCTGATTAGGCAGAAAAGTGCACATATGCATGATAAATAGGAATCACGCAGTCCGTAACGTTGCATCGCGCCCTTTAACACATATTTGTCCCGTCGCGTCGCGTCCAGTAATATATTTTCATTACATGCATTTCTCAAAGTTTTGAATGGGTTGTTCACAGAACAATTACACACACCATCTGATGATATTATGTCACTCTACATAACCCATGGTTGACTGCCTACTTTATTACAGAATTATGGCCCTTTGTTTGGCATAGAATTTTCCACTCTAATATTGTATTATGTAACACATTTTTTTATATCATTTTCGACTTGTTATTCCCAATTTTCATGTACACATCATAACAGCCGATGATCCATCTAAGTTACACATTGTTCATTGCCTAATTTATTACAGAAATATGGCCCTATGTTTGACTTAGAATTGTCCACTCTATCATGAATCGCATGTCTATTTAACTTCAAACGTGTTCATGAATTGTTATTACACTTGGCATACAGTTCCCATGAGATGATATGAAGTGTCTCTGCATCAACGGTTTTCAATTCTGCATTTCAGAATTATGAACCGTTTTACTTGGAATTGTATTCACATTAAAAAAATAACGAATATGTTTGACATTTATTGTTCTTGATTTTGCCCATTATTCATAGGCTATTTCAACAAGTTAATTTAACCTGCTAATCTGAATATCACATACGTGTTGCAACTTGATTAAATATACATGTACATGCAATTTTATTTTTATTTCGTTTATTTTCTTTTGCATGCATGTTCTTCCCTTCGACATATGTCAGAACAAGTATGAAATATATTGGTCAGGCTTCCTTGTTTCATTGTTAAAGATATAATGGTTGAATGTAGATAACACACATAAGAAGATACTATATGCAATGATTAATCAGTCTAGCACAAAATGAAATTTGCAAACCAAGGGATTTCTCATTGATCTGTTCTTTGAAAACAGGTTGGTATTTGGTTTTGCATCAGGTAGAAATCTAAAAAAACGGAGCTTGTGTAGCTTTCGGAATGTTATTCATTATTGAACTATTTCACAGTTACGCAAATAAACAGCAAGGCAATCGTATTATGAAAATTGTAAAAGATTGACATTGGCGCACGAAGTTATTCACATCGTAAATTGCGACATTTTGTGAGCTCTCTATGATAAGCACTAAACCTAATCAAAACGACAAAACCATACAGCGTCAGACTTTAGATGTAATTATATATTTGTAAATTATTTACTGTTTGCGACTTCATCATGTATCGTGTTGACTATCTCAACATTTTCCGAACAATCCTCGTATGATTAGTATTTATCATCTGCGACGATTGCTTGTTTTCAAGACAAACGTCTAGAACAGTTCCCTAAACAAAGTTTGACTTTTGCCGAGATTCTGGTATCGTTTCTGATTGGCTGAGACAGAAACACCTGCTATCGAAGATATACAGAAAGGCAGAAAGACAATACATAAACAAATAGGGAAACCATCATTATATCGACGAACTAAGTGCGGGTGGTCAGAAATACTTTAATAAAAATATTAATTACGGTCACGTGCTTCCGGTTTCAAATTTGTTTGTGCACAAACGGCCAGGACGTTTGTTTTTACAATCATTGTATTTACAATCAAGCGTCGACGATGATCAAGACTATCGCATGATATAAGCGTAATTTCAACTTAATCAACAGTTATCGTATAACTGCGGCCGTATGAACACCAATAGTGAAGTCAGTGTATACGCTATATTACTGATACATTTGAATTTCAGCAACACGATGTATGCTTATCGTAAGATAGGGAAATGGATTATATGTGCAGGCTATTTTGTTTTCATTTTCATAAGCATGTCCATATTTAAGAAGATTGGTGAAATATGCATTTCAAATACGAGAAATGATTTTAACCCAAAAGTCAGGCATGCCGACTTTGGTAAAGGATATTACCAATATGCTTTTAGTGTGATAAACAATAGAAACATGCCGTCCTGGGATGAGAGGAATTTAACGAAAACATCAACGGAATCAAGCTATAGAGAATTTGAGCAGATTATTACCAGTGGGGAATTTAAGGAGATGATGCAAATCTTAAAACTTTTCGAAAACGTGTGCACAGAAAATAATTTGACATTTGTGTTGCATGGTGGTTCGCTGATCGGCGCATATAGACATTTCGGTATGGTGCCCTGGGACGACGATGTGGATGTGTTTATGAATGCAACAGAGATACCCCGAATTAAGAATGCTTTTGAAAACGTGCCATGATTTTCATTATATTCGCCAGCCAATCGCCAATGGAAGTTCTATAGAAGTAGTCAGTCACCTGACTGTAGAACTGGTTCAACAGATACAGACAGAAATAGCAACTGTTACATAATGTCACGGGTAGAGCGTACTGGTCGTACATAGCTCTTGTAAGTTATCGGTTACACCCAAATCTATTGTTCGAGTTGAAACAATTTCACAATATTCATGATCTATTCATGTAACACGTAAAACCGTGCACATTTTAAGTGGCCGCCAGAGAGGCCGTGTCATAAGTTTAGTTTTGTGGTATATTTTCCTTAAACTGCAAAATTGTATAAGGGGCCTCTCGTGTAGATTCAATACTGCAGATTTAGCCACGTTTGTCACGGACTGAACGGGGGAAATAATGATTTGGGCGTAATGTTTGGAATAAAACCCATTGTCTTCTAGCTCTCTCCGGGATGATCGATAGTACTTTGTTGGAACAGAGATTGGACGGCAAAATTCATAGGCAACATGTGGTTAGTAGTTTTATTAAACTTTTATCGTACATTTGTATTCAGTGGGCGGCGCCATCTTGTTTGGCGGTTACGACATCCGGTTAGCATTGATGTTTCTCAAACATAACTTTAGACTAGCATATGATTTTGAAGTTACTTTATTAGATGTAATTATTGTAATTGATCATTAATTGTAAAACAATATTAATTTGATAACAGTGGATAATAGGTGCATTACTTAACGTTGGCGTATAACTCAGTGATTGAAATACACGATTGTTAACATTAGTTAACAATGAGATGAGTGACAAGAATAAATGCGTGCATGCATAACTCAGTGAGTGTAATATATGAGTAATTTGATCATGTTTATATTACATGTATTAGGGGCATTGATTAACAGCGACGTACATAGCGTATACATGGCGTTGTAGAATATGTATACATTGCTACTCATCATTAGTACAGCTTACATATATTGATTGAATAATGATTTGTTTGGGTAATGATAATTATGCAAGATTGTTATGTTTGTCAACCGACATCTAAAACGTATGTATAATTACAGACTAAGCCATCCAGGATATAAGCCATCCAGGGTTGGAGTAAGCCATCTAGGTTTGGATATCCAGGAGTGGAGCTAAGCTTCCACGATTAACGTTTACGAGCGGTGGAGACGGTCCCCGTACCTGCGCAGCCAGGTTTTACTAACGACAACCCCCGGGACACAAGGTGGGCCCGTTACCAATCCTCACTGGAGGAATATCACTCACAATCTCAGTGGAGGTTAACTATCATTGCATCGCGTCATCAACCCTTACAGAAGGCATTTGATGACAATCATCCATTGAATTCGCGCATCATCATCTTCATGAGCTCTCGCGCATCACAGTTATCGCGCTAGATCAACATTGTTATAGCTTAAACAACACTTTAGTGTCTTAGACATTCAGTATTTATAACAATACTAAGAACGTCTTAAACGTTCATGAGAACATTCTGTTCACAGTTCATTTGTGTATTCGCTTGTTTTTTTAGATAATTGTATATATATTAAACATATTTTAAAAGTTGCATTAAACTTATGTAAATGCATTCACCGTCATTGATTCTTTCCTGAGTTAGCCCAACCACTAAGGTCATCCTGTGACAACTGGTGTCAGAAGTGGGATTTTGGGCGACTACGGAGGGAAAGAATCAATAAGTGATCTTTATTATGATATACTAAATCTCTACGTATTATTTTAGAATTGTGTACCACCCTCTGATCCATCAAGGCGACTGTCGACGATCACGGCCACAGCTTGGAAGACAAGTCAAGACACGACAAGGGTAGGGTGAGTCCAAACTGTTGTTTTGTCCGTTCTTTCCTTGGCGCGAGGTCGCAGTGGTCTACACGAGTAAGTCTGAGGCACTTTTGCTCAATAATTTGGGAGTTTGTTTTTACCTCCCTTGATATACACATAGTATCCAATTAGGTTGGCGAACAAGACGTTCTACTCATGTTGTGACACTCGAGTATACTTATATTGATGGGAGAAGTAAATATACATGTACATGTTATACACATTTCGATGATTGTTTAAGGTTTATGTCCAATATCAAATTAAGATATTTTATGTAGTGTATATGTTTTGTGGAAGCTAGATACTATCTATAACATAACCGTTAGTAGTTAGCGCTAGTACAAATGTGTATGTAACTTGTCCTATGATGATGCCCAGGTATTAACTGAGGACACAGTGACTTACCATTAGTAGTTAGTTGAGTAGAATTATTAGTGACGTGTGTATTGTAATTATTGTAGTGTGTAGTTCACAATGTCTATAACCATGACGTCCATAAAGGATCTTACGGAAATGGGTAAGGAGTTAGGGTATGCGGGAGAGGAGCTTAGAACCTTTGTTAAAGACGAACAGGCTAGGGAAAGGGAATTTAGACTTAAATTCCTCTTTAATTGTACGATGACCGGACAGGCTGTGGACTCTGTGATGACGCCTACCTAAAGCCCATTGGGACGGTGGCGTTTGATGTTTGTCCATGATCTTTCTTGTCGTGCCCTTAATGGTTTATTCTCTTACTGCTCTGGCTTCTGCAAAGTCATTGAGTACCTTCATTGTGGCTTTCTAGGCTATTGTTTTTTTGTATTATATTTATACGAGCATATTTGTTTTTTACTTATATTGCCTATTGATGCTGCCTTGTTGGTTAGAGATTAGATCATGGTGGGGATTTCTTTATTTACACTGTCCTGTTTTAATGGGATGACAGTAGGGTAAGTGTGAGGTTTGGTGCACCCTAGAACCGGTTTAAATCCCCAGTGGCCTACTTTGCCACTGACCGTTCCAAGGCGGTAGCCCTATTGTCAACCCTTTTGTGTTTGTGATGTCGTTTGCATTTTTTATTACTTTTGTCTTTTCGTTTGTCTGTTTGCGTGTTTGTTTTTGTGTTTTGTGGTTGACTGTCGTCCTTGAATGCTGCTTTCCCTGTCCGATATTTTTATCCTTTTTTAAAGAAAGTAGATTAGCTAAAGAGAAGATAGAATTAGAAAGTAGATTAGCTAAAGAGAAGCTAGATGCTGATAAAGAGAAGCTAGATGCTGATAAAGAGAAGTTAGAATTAGAAGGTAGATTAGCTACGGAGAGGTTAGAATTAGAAGGTAGGTTAGCTAAAGAGAAGCGAGATGAAGAAAGTAGACTAGCCAAAGAGAAGCTACAATTAGAAAGTAGAATAGTAAGGGAGAAGCAAGAGTTAGAACATGAGAGGTTCGAAACAGATGGTAGACTAGGTAAGGCTAAGATGATAATGGAAAGGGAGCAAAAAGAGTTTGATCATAAGTTAGCTTTAGATTTGGAAGCAACTAAGACACATGGTAAGGACAGTGGAACTGTAGGGAAAGATAGTTATTCTGGGAGGTTAAAAGGTTCGAAGTTACCATACTTTGATGCTGACAAAGATAACATGGACAGTTACTTGTTACGGTTCGAGCGTTATGCTGAGTTACAGGAATGGACCAAAGATAAGTGGGCAGTTCATTTAAGTGCGTTATTGAGAGGCAAGGCCTTAGATGTATTTTCTAGATTACCTAGTGTAGATGCTCTTGACTATGACAAGTTAAAGGATGCTCTTTTAAAGAGATTTGAGCTAACCGAAGAAGGTTTTAGAAAGCGGTTTAGAGCTTGCTTGCCTGAGAAAGGCGAGTCATTCATTCAGTTTATTAGTAGGTCTAGAAATTACTTAGATAGGTGGTTAGAGTAAGGGAAGGTAGCGCAGACTTATCAGGGCCTCATAGATTTCTTGTTGCGGGACCAGCTATTCAATGTTTGTAGTAGAGATCTGTTCTTATTTCTGAAAGAAAGAAAACTAACTAGAGTAGATGAAATGGCAACTCAAGCAGATCAGTTTGCCAAGGCTAGAGGTGGAGCTCATAATGTAGTGTCGAAAGACAGAACTTTTAGAGATAGGCAAGGGGACGATCATAAACAGAAAGGCCAGAGTGGAAGCTATAGAGGTGGAGGTAGTCCGATGGGTGCTAGAGGAGGTAGCAATAGTGGTAACATAGGTAGACCTTTTATTCGTTGTCGTCACTGTAATGGGAATCATGCTTCACATGAGTGTAGGAAAGCGGTGAAAGTGTCCGCTGTCGTAGACAATTTTTGTGACAATAGTAGAGTGGACAACAATGTAGGTAGTCCGAACCAAGGTTTTAACAACCCATGGAATTTCGGTAGAGGTAGAGGTGGTCAAAACCTAGGTAGAGGTAGAGGCAGAGGGAGTAATAGTCCGGTTATTAAAACCGAGAGTAGTAGCTGTTGTGTTAAAGTGGATGGTGTAATGGCGAAGATCGGAACATGTCTCTTTCCGTATGCAAATCTTCCAACGGCAGATGGTAGAGTGAATGGCACGGACGTAATTGTAATGAGGGATACAGGTTGTACAGGTGTGGTAGTTAGGCGTAGTTTAGTTACGGATGACCAGTTGGTAGGTAAACAGTCACCGTGTATGTTGTTAAATAAGTCGGTAGAGCACGTGCCAATAGCGAGAATAGATGTAGAAACACCTTTCTTTAAAGGGACTACAGAGGCACTATGTATGGATGACCCGATGTATGATTTAACGATAGGGAACATAGAAGGTTCAGCACTTCCGGTAATGTCCGATTTTAGAAGTAGCATAAGTAATGCCGTAGAGACTAGAGCGCAGGTTCAGAAGCAAGCTCAGGCTTATAGAAAATTAAAGGTTCCTGCAGCCGTAGGAGACATATCTAAAGCGGAGTTTATAGAAGCACAAACTCAAGACGAGTCATTAGGTCCTTGTAAGGTGAAGGCCAAGGATGGTGTAGTGAAGAAGTGTAAAGGGTCCGGTAGTTGTAAGTTTGTACATAAGAATAGGTTATTGTACAGAGAATTTGAAGATAGTGGTAGTAGACAGTTTCACCAATTAGTGGTACCTACCCAGTATAGAACGACAGTGCTTAGGTAGCTCATAAGTCGATTAAGGGAGGTCATTTAGGCGTAAAGAAAACGTCAGATAGAGTATTGGCAGAATTTTATTGGCCAGGCGTTAGTGGAGATGTAACTAGGTATTGTAGGTCCTGCGATGTATGCCAAAGGACAGTACCAAAAGGGCGAGTGACCAAAGTACATTTAGGTCAGATGCCACTGATAGATACACCATTTAAGCGGGTAGCCGTAGACATAGTTGGACCAATTTTTCCAGTGTCGGATAGGAAAAATAGGTACATTTTAACCATGGTAGACTATGCAACTAGGTATCCGGAGGCAGTAGCATTGCCCTCAATCGAAACTGAGAGAGAAGCTGAGGCATTAGTTGATATGTTCAGTAGGCTAGGTGTACCAGAGGAAATGCTGACTGATTGTGGGTCACAGTTTACGTCAGAACTTATGGCTGAAGTAAGCAGGTTATTGTCTTTGCGTCAAATCATGACAACACCATATCACCCTATGTGTAACGGGTTAGTCGAACGATTTAACGGGACGTTAAAGCAAATGTTACGGCGTATGTGTACCGAGAGACCCAAAGATTGGGACAAGTATCTCAATTCTTTATTGTTTGCATTTAGAGAGGTTCCACAAGAGAGATTAGGATTTTCTCCGTTTGAGTTATTGTACGGTATGTCAGTTAGAGGTCCCATGAGGATTCTAAGAGAGATGTGGGCAGGTGAAGTAGATAGTGATGAGGTTAAGACTACATATCAGTATGTTTTAGATCTGAAGGAGAAACTAGAGGACACTTGTAAGATAGCTCAAAGTCAGTTAGTTAAGGCAAGTACCAAGTATAAACGGTACTATGACCAGAAAGCTAGAGCTAGGAAGTTTAAGATAGATGACCAGGTGTTACTGTTACTCCCGACCGACAATAACAAGTTGTTATTACAATGGAAAGGTCCGTTTTACGTTAGAGGGATAGTGAACACTATGGATTACCGTATCGAGATAAACGGAAAGTTAAAGACCTTTCATGCGAATATGCTGAAAGAGTATATCAGTAGAACCGATAATAGGCAACAAGGGGTGTTAACCGTAGATAATTTTGCAGTTATTGAGGATACTGAGGAAGACAGTAGTGAGGACACTAGTCCCATGTATTTTCCCACTAGTGTAGGTAAGGAGACAGCAGCCGATGTAGACATGTCGGGCATGCTTAGTGTAGCAGAGAAACGAGAGCTAAGTTGTTTAGACCCGATTAGGGAAACGAGAGACCCTACTCCATTTCGCAAACAGTATACTGGTAATGCGATGGATGCAATGTGTAAAGTTGGAGTTCTGGTAGTGGTAGGAAGTAGTGTTATTAGTAACAGTAGAGTCGGTGTAATAGACCGAGGAAAGCATAATATTGGGGCAGACTATTCAAGTCGTCGCACATAATGACCGGTTTAATACAATAGTGTATTGCAGTGTATTGTACAATAGAAGTATATGTTACGACAGGGTAGTGTACAATTGTAGAATAGTGTTGAAATTGTAATTACATATTATAGTTAGGTTATAACTGCAGTGGATGTTTTCCGGAAGACGGTCGTTGTACTGGCTGAAGGGTGCATCCCTCAGTAGTAATAGTTAACATACTCAAGCGATTGAGCGATCAGCTTGTACGTTTTGTCGCTCATTTGCTCAGAAGAATTAATAGTTTCTTAACGTGTAAATATTAATTATCATTTTGTTGAATTTTAAAAGTGTAACACTTTCTTTAAGTGGGGAGATGTTGTCACAAAATGTCACGGGTAGAGCGTACTGGTCGTACATAGCTCTTGTAAGTTATCGGTTACACCCAAATCTATTGTTCGAGTTTCACACTATTCATGATCTATTCATGTAACACGTAAAAGCGTGCACATTTTAAGTGGCCGCCAGAGAGGCCGTGTCATAAGTTAAGTTTTGTGCTAATGCATGTAAACGTATAGGTATATTTTCCTTAAACTGCAAAATTGTATAAGGGGCCTCTCGTGTAGATTCAATACTGCAGATTTAGCCACGTTTGTCAGGGACTGAACGGGGGAATAATGATTTGGGCGTAATGTTTGCTATAAAACCCATTGTCTTCTAGCTCTCGCCGGGATGATCGATAGTACTTTGTTGGAACAGAGATTGGACGGCAAAATTCATAGGCAACATGTGGTTAGTAGTTTTATTAAACTTTTATCGTACATTTGTATTCAGTGGGCGGCGCCATCTTGTTTGGCGGTTACGACATCCGGTTAGCATTGATGTTTCTCAAACATAACTTTAGACTAGCATATGATTTTGAAGTTACTTTATTAGATGTAATTATTGTAATTGATCATTAATTGTAAAACAATATTAATTTGATAACAGTGGATAATAGGTGCATTACTTAACGTTGGCGTATAACTCAGTGATTGTAATACACGATTGTTAACATTAGTTAACAATGAGATGAGTGACAAGAATAAATGCGTGCATGCATAACTCAGTGAGTGTAATATATGAATAATTTGATCATGTTTATATTACATGTATTAGGGGCATTGATTAACAGCGACGTACATAGCGTATACATGGCGTTGTAGAATATGTATACATTGCTACTCATCATTAGTACAGCTTACATATATTGATTGAATAATGATTTGTTTGGGTAATGATAATTATGCAAGATTGTTATGTTTGTCAACCGACATCTAAAACGTATGTATAATTACAGACTAAGCCATCCATGATATAAGCCATCCAGGATATAAGCCATCCAGGGTTGGAGTAAGCCATCTAGGTTTGGATATCCAGGAGTGGAGCTAAGCTTCCACGATTAACGTTTACGAGCGGTGGAGACGGTCCCCGTACCTGCGCAGCCAGGTTTTACTAACGACAACCCCCGGGACACAAGGTGGGCCCGTTACCAATCCTCACTGGAGGAATATCACTCACAATCTCAGTGGAGGTTAATTATCATTGCATCGCGTCATCAACCCTTATAGAAGGCATTTGATGACAATCATCCATTGAATTCGCGCATCATCATCTTCATGAGCTCTCGCGCATCACAGTTATCGCGCTAGATCAACATTGTTATAGCTTTAACAACACTTTAGTGTCTTAGACATTCAGTATTTATAACAATACTAAGAACGTCTTAAACGTTCATGAGAACATTCTTTTCACAGTTCATTTGTGTATTCGCTTGTTTTTTTTAGATAATTGTATATATATTAAACATATTTTAAAAGTTGCATTAAACTTATGTAAATGCATTCACCGTCATTGATTCTTTCCTGAGTTAGCCCAACCACTAAGGTCATCCTGTGACAGTGTAGCTTTCGGACTGTTTTTCATTATTGAACTATTTCACAGTTACGCAAATAAACAGCAAGGCAAACGTATTATGAAAATTGTAAAATATTGACATTGGCTCACGAAGTTATTCACATCGTAAATTGCGACATTTTGTGAGCTCTCTATGATAAGCACTAAACCTAATCAAAACGACAAAACACTACAGCGTCAGACTTTAGATGTAATTATATATTTGTAAATTATTTACTGTTTGCGACTTCATCATGTATCGTGTTGACTATCTCAACATTTTCCGAACAATCCTCGTATGATTAGTATTTATCATCTGCGACGATTGCTTGTTTTCAAGACAAACGTCTAGAACAGTTCCCTAAACAAAGTTTGACTTTTGCCGAGATTCTGGTATCGTTTCTGATTGGCTGAGACAGAAACACCTGCTATCGAAGATATACAGAAAGGCAGAAAGACAATACATAAACAAATAGGGAAACCATCATTATATCGACGAACTAAGTGCGGGTGGTCAGAAATACTTTAATAAAAATATTAATTACGGTCACGTGCTTCCGGTTTCAAATTTGTTTGTGCACAAACGGCCACGACGTTTGTTTTTACAATCATTGTATTTACAATCAAGCGTCGACGATGATCAAGACTATCGCATGATATAAGCGTAATTTCAACTTAATCAACAGTTATCGTATAACTGCGGCCGTATGAACACCAATAGTGAAGTCAGTGTATACGCTATATTACTGATACATTTGAATTTCAGCAACACGATGTATGCTTACCGTAAGATAGGGAAATGGATTATATGTGCAGGCTATTTTGTTTTCATTTTCATAAGCATGTCCATATTTAAGAAGATTGGTGAAATATGCATTTCAAATACGAGAAATGATTTTAACCCAAAAGTCAGGCATGCCGACTTTGGTAAAGGATATTACCAATATGCTTTTAGTGTGATAAACAATAGAAACATGCCGTCCTGGGATGAGAGGAATTTAAAGAAAACATCAACGGAATCGAGCCATAGAGAATTTGAGCAGATTATTACCAGTGGGGAATTTAAGGAGATGATGCAAATCTTAAAACATTTCGAAAACGTGTGCACAGAAAATAATTTGACATTTGTGTTGCATGGTGGTTCGCTGATCGGCGCATATAGACATTTTGGTATGGTGCCCTGGGACGACGATGTGGATGTGTTTATGAATGCAACAGAGATACCCAGAATTAAGAATGCTTTTGAAAACGTGCCAGGATTTTCATTATATTCGCCAGCCAATCGCCAATGGAAGTTCTATAGAAGTAGTCAGTCATCTGACTGTAGAACTGGTTCAACAGATACAGACAGAAATAGCAACTGTCACATAAACAAATGGCCATTTATAGATATGTTCTTCTTCAACGAAAACAATACTCATATTTGGGACTCCATAAAATACTATAGTAAAAGGTTCTGCTACAAAAAATCAGAAGTATTTCCACTATGTCTGTTTCCATTTGAAGATCTCATTCTGCCGGTGCCAAACCAAATAAGGAGTGTATTAGATAAAAGTTATGATGTAAGCATGTGTGTTGCGAATGTGTACAGTCACAAACACGGACGCAAAATAAAGAATGGCGGAAGGTCGGTGCCGTGTAAACTGTTGTTCTCTTTCTTTCCATTCGTTTTTGAAACGCGCGAGTTTCAGAAGGTGGTTCGAAAACTCATTTTCTCTGAAGTAATGTTATATGAAACTGTTCAGTTATTGTAAGATGTGATCTGTCTACTTGTTTCATCAGTCACTGCTAGTTAAAACTAATTTTGTTAAATTAAATTGAAATAATAGAAAACACAGTCATAACATGTGTTAACCAAAATATAATTGGCCACGCAAATTAAATATAAGTGGTCTTATCTCTGAATCTGGTGTATTGGCAGAGATTGAAACTATTGTACTTGACTGTCTCCAATAGAACCCAATCGAACATTGAAATATACTACAGACTACATGTACCGCTACACACCGACTAGTCTTCCTTTTTATACGCCAAACTGTACTCGACAAAGCTCAAAGAAGAGATACAATAAGGTGTCTAACCTTTGACAGATACATCAAAACTAAAAAAAACACGCTCACACAGGTTAGATGTTTTAAATGGTGTTAATGTGTAAATTTACCAACATAATCTGTGTAACATAATTAACTTTTTTGGTGTTAAGTTAATTATAAATCTTTTATTAGAAATAAATTTTGGAAAGTGGAATGATATACTGAATTCGACCACAAGTTGTTTTAATAAATAAATTTAAATCCTCTTTAAATGAACAATGAATAAAGTCACATTTCGATAATGTAGACGTTGTTCCCGTGCACGCGTTATACTTGCATCAGCAACGCACTCATTATTAGTAAATTAAATTGAAATGTTGCAAGAAGTTGAATATACCATAGATCTATATAATATTTGCATTCCTTTGGTGTATTTGGCATGGGGAATTAAAACACTATTCTTTATTTAGTAACATGATTGACAATTGGTACAAGAAACAGACCACATGTTCTCGTGGGTTGGAATTCAGAAATGTCACGGATATTGTATACATATTATGGTAACAGAAAGCAGAGTGAATCAGGGTGTGTCAGAGTTAATAAGAATACAAACAATCACACAGGTTAGATGTTTTAAATGTTGTTAATATTTTATTACAAATTAATTTTGGAAAGTGGAATGATATACTGAATTCCGAACAGAAGTTGTTTTAATAAATAAATGTTCGTGACTCTTTGAATGCACCAAACAATGAATAACAGTCACATTTCTATAATGTAGACGTTGCCACATGTTCCCATGCACGCGTTATACTTGCATCAGCAAGGCACTCATTATAAGTAAATTAAAATGTTGCAAGAAGTTGAATATACCATAGATCTATACAATATTTGCATTGCTTTGGTGTATTTGGCATGGGGAATTAAAACACAATTCCTTAGTTAGTAACATGAGTGACAATTGATACAAGCAACAGACACATATTCTCGTGGGTTGGAATTCAGAAATGTCACGGATTTTGTATAAATATTTGGTAACAGAAACCATAGTGAATCAGGGAGTGTCAGAGTCAATAAGAATACGAGTCAGTGTGTCAGACTGGTTCATGGCTAAGGCATGTTCTAAATACGCTTAATAAGAATGGTATTAAAATGAAGAATCGTTATCCTTTAAATTATACAGCGCGAAGTAATAATTAGAGACTCCACTACGCTACGCTATCCCTGCGTGGTAGAATACAACCACTGCGATCTCAACAAGAGGCCCAAGAGGAACTGTAGACGCTCTACTGTCTAAACAGCTTGTCCAAGCTTTCATCAATATATATAGGCTTAACATAGCATTTCTTAGGAAAACAAGGGACATAACTCATGTAATCCAATCTGGCTGGTTTTTGAACTTTTCCGAGCTTTCATTGATATAAAGGCATTGACAAAGTTTCGTAAAGATCAAATGTAAAACAAAGATGCTAGAGTGTTAACAATACTATATAAGGCATTTGTCTGTTATTCAACGTGGATAGCTCCTGTGTTACTGGTTTAATGTACAGACCCAGTTGAGTTCAAGTACCCCAAATAAATGCAGAACGAACGCTGAACGAACGGAAAATGAACGCAGAATGAACGCAGAACGAACGCAGAATGAACGTTGTTTTAAACATGCATTTGCTCGTTCGTTGCGTTAGTTTTCAGAGTTTATCGTTTTAAAAAATTGAACGATGAATGCATTTTCTAAAACGCTAAACGCAGAAAACGAATGAAACGAACGCAAATGCATTTCGCAGTTTCGGATAACTTCTAGTGTTATCATTTTGAGTTGATGTTTAAAATCTCAGTTTTCAGTATTTTAATATAACGAATTACACTGTGTACATTATGTTTTAGAACCGCTGAAGCACGATTACACATTAACTTTTTACTGATTCAAAATTTATTTATTGGGTAGCACAAACTTTAAATTATTTCAGTATAAAACTAAAACAATATTTATAAAAAATACAGCCATACTGTTATATATGCTATATGTTTGATTAAACTAACATAAGAAAACATAATAATAATAATAATCTTTATTTCCTCCATTTATAGGAGAGCATATATAAACAATGATGCATATAGAACAACAGTACAGTAATTTTAGATGTCAAAAATATTAAATCAACATATTTACATAATGTATAGATCAGTATTTAAATTTAATTATGCGCATTCACTCCTTTTTTCGTGTTTCAAAACCATAGTAATAATACTCGGCTGTATCACCATATCATAAAGCACTAACATGTTAGCTAACCATTGTGTATTTTAATAATACAACAATATTTGTCCAAAATAATAATGAATATGTCATTATCTATAACGATAAACGTTCACCTGCTCATGCTCAGTAGTATTTAACTGAATAATTGTCATCAATCGGGATATTTTAGTTTGTTTTGAATATGTATATACAACGAGCCTGTTTCCCTGTATTGAAGCCTTGCCGAAACGAAATACAAGAGTTCATAGGGATATGAAATGACACCTTGTGACTATATCTAGTTAGTTATATATACTCGTTCTTACAAAAACATTTTATGAATAATGTTTATGATAATTATAAGTAAATGATCACTGTTATCAGTATAGTAGTAATGACCTAGGCCAGCAATTAAGTCACAAAGTTGTTCAGTTTGGCCTTTCGATATGAACTTACAATATGTATCAAAGCCAGCATAGCGTAAGATAGCTGTCCATAGTGCATTTCTTAGCGCATTGTTTTCAGTGCATACATTAACAATAAGTGTAATTGTATTATATATCATTCTGTTGCACTTTGGACATTTTTCTGGGCGGGTGAATGATAATAATTGACCCAGTACACGTATCGCTGTTTGACATTGTAGTCTTAATCCCGGTATTTTTCTACTTAATTGCCATATTCGACATGGAGCATTTATATTAAAAATAGTTAACACCTGATCTTCTGTCATCATTGAGGCAAGTCTTGATGACATTTGTATCGATTCTATTGCATATATTTTATTTTTTACAACCCTCTTCCATGTACATTTCGTAGAAAAAACTGTCAACACAATTATGTCAACACAATTATGCAGATAGTTAATTAAATCATATTTAACAAGTAATCTGTATATATCGGGAATGAAACCATGTGTTTGTTTATAATCATTCAAATATCTCAATAATCTAATGACACATATTTGTTTTGATACACACTTACAGGGTAATCTGCACAATTGTGAGAAAAATTGCAATTTTCTATAGTCAATTTCAGATTCAATTGACGTAGCGCCTAGAGCATGCAACGCTACGTCTGTCCGAATATAATGAGGTAAATTCTGCATAAATTTAATATAAAAACGATGCCCTCGTTCTAAATGATTCAAGTCAGATATCGATAGCGTGTTCCATAAATCACACCCGAACAAGGCTTTTGGAAGAACAACCGATTTATAAATTGTGAGTGACGTTAATGGATTAAGCCCGTTAGGATGAATACCATTATTAACAAGGCTTAAAAACGTACATCTTAATTTCTTGTTTGATTCGCGCACAGAGTGTTCGATGCTTAAATATTTGTCACAAATAATACCAAGATGAGTGTATTGCTCAACTTCGGATATGCAATTATCGCCTATTATCCAACGTTGGCTGGTTCTCTTAAACTGAGAACTTGTTTCATTAAAATCTATAACGGCGCATTTCGACGGATTGTATTCAAATCGCCATGCCATGGCATAACTGTTACATATACGTAACATGTTATCAAGGCCGTTCTTAGAAAATGAGACCAATACCATGTCATATGCTACTGTAGGTGAACCAGACGTTAAAAATGAAGATGCACAAACCATAACCACTTTGTTCCAGCTCTCTTATGAGACCGTCTATGAATAATAAATACAATAAAGGTGAGCTTTTACCACCTTGTCTGGTACCCTGTAAAACACTAAACCACTCAGACATGCATCTTTGATTTCTAACACAACTCGTCATATTGCGGTAAATATCAACAAAAGCAAGAAAAGGATGGACTTCTATATTTGTTTCGTAAAGCTTAACAAAAAGACCGTCGTGCCACAAGCGATCAAATGCTTGCCTATAGTCTTGAAAACAAGCATAAACTTTACTGTTATTTTCTTTTCCATAAATAATGCATTCTCTAAACGAGAATGATATCATTGTGGTCCCCAGTTGTTCTTGAAATCCCCCTGTTGAGCTCTTATAGTTTGCAATACTCCTCATGTGCACCAGCAACTAATGTCAACAAAAAGACCCGTCTACATGTGCATACTAAACAAACATGGAGTGTATCTGATCCTAACAGACCTAGTAATCTCTATATCTCAGGCCTAACGTTATCCATCTACATGTGCATACTAAACACAACTGGAGTGTGTCTGATCCTCATTGACCTAGCAATCTCATTCATAACGTTACCCGCATACATTTCAGGCCTTACGTTACCTGTATACATGAGCATACTAGCCAGACCTGTAGTGTGTTTGAACCCCGCTGACCTAGTAATCTATCTTACCATTATACATGTGCATACTAAACAAACCTGGAGTGTGCCTGATCCTCATTGAACTAGTAATCTCTCTATCTGAGGCCTAACGTTACCCGTATGCATGTGAATACTAAACAAACCTGGAGTGTGTCTGATCCTATCTTGAAGACGAAACACGCAACGATTAAGCACAAGCACGCCCAATTTAAACGCTATAATATTGTTTAAACACTCCCAGTGACTTTTGCATTGAGTTGCGTATGATTTAAAATCCAAAATGTCATGTTGTCATTCATATCTAGGCCCAATTAAAAAATAATTAAAAGAAAAATTACATTTTCACCACAAAGAGCACATATACTGCCAAAATGCCACAGCAACGTGGGGGTCATGTATCTGCTAAGAGGAACTTGTTCATGAATGAATACTCCCTTTACAAACATAAACACTGAGATGCCATCATATTGTATTCATACACTCATTACCGATACAAAACTGACAATTTTAACATGAAAATGCTTCAAAAATGTAACAAATAGATCAACAACTAAAGCGGTACTTTGTAATACGATTACAACGATTGTCGTTAGGTTTGTCATTTCCAAATGTATTGTTTACGTACACATGGTTGTACAGATCGAGTATGTGTAATACTGTGACATAGCTCACACATGGCTGTACATATATATTGGTGGGAGACCTTGTATGTGTATTTGTTTGTTTGTTTGTATGGAGTTTTACGTCATTTTCAACATATGTAAGGTTATACATGACGGTCGATTTTTTTGTGGTGGAGGCAGACCACCCACTCTTCCTGGGTAGAACCAGTACTGTACACCTCCCTCCATCCCTAAGAATCAACACTTCCTCACTTACAAGTCGAGCTCCCAGTGGGATTCGAGCCCGCAGCGATGAGAGGCGAATGTTTACAACGCAACGTCTTAACCATTCGGCCACGGAGACTCTCCACCTTGTATGTGTAATACTGTTACTTATAGCATGCCTGAGAGTACTTTCTATTGTCCAAAGTCGTATGATATATTCAATACAGGAAAACGAAAGTGTACTGATATTTCGTTTTATAACGACACACTTTTTGAAAAGTGTGACGTTCAAAAGGTGTGCCGTTATACCAGATATCATACAAGGGGGCGTGACTAGCGATAAAACAGTTATAGATATATGCTCGTAACACCTCGTTGGTCATATAACTAATACATATCTCACAAATGTTGTACATATATTGGTGTGAGACCGTGTATATGTAATACTGTTTCATATCTCACACATATTGTACACATATTGTTGAGAGACCTGTATGTGTAATACTGAGACATAGTTCACACATATTGTACATATATTGATGAGAGACCGTGTATGTGTAATACTGTTACATATCTCACACATGTTGTTCATATATTGGTGAGAGATCGTGCATGTGTAATGCGGTGACATATCTCACACATGTTTGTACATATATGCCCGTGTGGTTCCCGGGGGCCCCGTTTGGCACGGGGCAAACAATAGGGCCACTGCATATCCCTTTGAAGGGGTAGGCAGAGGGGTAGAATCCCCTCAAATTCATGTTCATTTAATCTTTTTTTGTTCATGTTCATTTAAGGTCTTCATCATGATCCCTGCATTGTTTCAGGTGCCATCTCGCTCACATCAAAAGAGCAGTGGCAGAAAAACAATAAACGTGGCTCCAGCGTAAATGGAGTTTCTACGATAGAATTTGCAGCAGCTCTGCAGTTCAGGGTGAGAAGGTTCTAGGCCCATTTTCCATATTTTATCTCGATGTTCATGCAGAATGAGCCTGGCATGTTCATGACTGTTAGGTGCCATATAACCTTTCATGTGTTGGTGCGCCTTAAAACCCAATTAAATTCAATTCAAGTGTACATATATTGGTGAGAGACCGTGTGTGTGTAATAATGTGACATCACACACATGTTGTATATATATTGAGGAGAGACCGCGTATGTGTAATACTGTGACATGTCTCACACATGTTGTACATATGTTGAGTGGGAGACCGAGTTTGTGTAATACTGTTACATATCTCACACATGGCTGTACATATATTTGTGAGAGGCCGTTTATGTGTAGTACTGTGGCATATCTCACACATGGCAGTGCATATATATTTGGTAAGAGACCGTGTATGTGTAACACTGTAGTCTGTTACATATCGCATTTATGGACATATATATATTGGTGAGAGACCGTGTTTTTAGCTCTACTTGCCGAAGACCAGCAGAGCTTATGGTATGCCGAGTTGTCCGTCGTCCGTCCGTCGTTAACTTTTGTTTCATTAAGACGATAGGGCCTTCATTTTTCATCAAACTTTACCAGATGGTTAATGTCAATGAAAGCTCGGACAAGTTCGAAAACCAGCCAAATCGGACCAGTAACAGCGGAGTTATGGCCCTTGATTTTGTTAAAAATGCTATATTTTGCATCGTTAAGACGATAGGGCGTTCATTTTTTATCCGATCTTTACCAATCTTTGCCAGGTTGTTAATGTCAATGATAGCTAGGACAAGTTTGAAAACCAGCCAGATCGAACTAGTAACAGCGGAGTTATGGCCCTTGATTTAGTTAAACATGCTATATTTTGCCTCGTTAAGACGATTGGGCCTCCATTATTCATCCGATCTTTACCAAATTTTAACAGATTGTTAGTGTTAATACAAGCTCGGACAACTTTGAAAATCAACTAGTTCGGACAAATAACAGCGGAGTTATGCACCTTGATTTAGTTAAAAATGCTATATTTTGCCTCGTTAAAACGATAGGGCCTTCATTTTTCGTTTGATCTTTACCAAACTTTAACAGAGTGTTAATGTCAATAAAAGCTCGGATATCTTTGAAAAACAGCCAGATCAGACTAGTAACAACGGAGTTATGGCCCTTGATTTAGTTAAAAACGCTATATTTTTCCTCGTTAAGACGATAGGGCCTTCATTTTTCACCCGATCTTTACCACATTTTACAAGATTGTTAATGTAAATATAAAACTCGGACAAGTTTAAAATCCAACCAAATCGGACCAGTAACAGCGGAGTTATGGCCCTTGATTTCGTTAAATATGCTATATTTTGCCTTGTTAAGGCGATAGGGCCTTCATTTTTCATCTGATATTTACCAAACCTTACCAGATTTTTTAAATTTCTTTTCCTTTTATTATTTTTATATTTCTTTATTTTTTTAATATTTTTAATTTTTTTTTTTTTTTAATTTTAATTTTTTTTTTTTTTATTTCTTTTTTTGATTTTATTTTATTTTTTATCTCTGCTGGCCAAGTTCGAAAACCAGCCAAATCGGACCAGTAATTGCGGAGTTATGGCTCTTGATTTAGTTAAAAATGCTATATTTTGCCTCTTTAAAACGATAGTCACTCGCTTCATTGGTGTTATATAAGCCATATTAGCCAGATGAGCGTCCATAGGCCCTCTTGGGCCTCTTGTTTTAATACTGTGACATATCTCACGCACGGTTGTACATATATTGGTTTTGATACCGCGTATTTGTAACACGGTTACATATCTCACACATGGTTGTTCATATATTGATGATTGTAAATACATTAGTGAGAGACCGTGTATGTGTAGTACTGTGACATCTCTCACACATGGTTGTATATATATATATTTATGAGAGACCATGTATGTGTAATACTGTGAAATATCTCACACATGGTTGTCATGGTTTACATATATTAATGAGAGACCGTGTAAGTAATGTGACATATCTCACACATGGCTAATAAGGTCTGTATGTGTAGACAATAGTCATCGTGTGCTCCCGTTATACTTTAACTAATTCATCAGCTTTAAATATAAAAACGTTTTGTTTCGAAAAGAAAAACAACAACAATAAATAACCAACACAAAAAGTTTTTATCAAAAAGCATAATTATGGCATCTCCAAAGAGGTACTCTACATTTGGAATCTGTCAAAATGTTATATTCTGGAACGTGGTGTTGAATTATGTTTCTCTACTAATCAAATACCTAAAAATTAATATCATATTTGAAATATTATAACTGAAAGTGATTTAGGATGCTATATTAAGCAAAGTGTATTTAAGATTTAGTATTGCCATTGACTTCTGTATTTGAAAATTGTTTGTTGATATTGTATATTCATGGACCAAATAGTCTATTGTATTGTTAAATAAAACATATGTATCAAGAACACATGGCTTTTTTTGAATGTTGTTTTTTATAGTAAAACAAACTTGTAATTAATAGTTATTATATTCCTCAATGCTTAAAACTAGAAGATGAATACCTCTTTGTTACTTAATGTGGAGTATAAACTGAGATAAACACACATACATTATAAAGCAACATTATTGGAACAGACGTAGTATGTTTACATATTTGGAACTTATAGATTATAATATAGGGAAAATAAAAAAAAACAGATATAGGAAAGCTGAGTGTCTTGCGTTTGAAAGCATTTTAGATAAGACTGCTAAGTACAATATAAGTACTTATAACATTAACATACATTTTACAAGATTTATTACGTGAACTGTTATATTCTGTATGCTTTACAATCTGTATAATTGTTGTTGCTTTTGAAATAGTACTTCTGTATTTAGTAAATGTTGCGTTTACCTGCTGCCAGTCTTGTATAAATGTTTGTATTCTCGTGGAGCTCATGGTATTTGGACTTTAGCTGAATAAACTACTATAGAATATGTCGATACTGCGTGAATATTTTACAGTATGCCTTGATACAGTGTTTTATTATACCTCACTTCATACGCCCATGGTAAATCCCCATAGATAACATAATCTATCTTTAGGTCATACTACACCAATTCATTTTCCATAGGCCTACCTTATAGCTCTAAGCTCTGTACTGAGTTCCCTAATATAGGAAGCTTTATTTTTTATTACTTGCTTTGAAAGACCTATCTTAGTTTTATCAATAAAACATACGGAAGCCATACATTGAGTATGTTTAGAAAAAGCTCTGTGTAATAGCTCCGAATTTACCCTGGAACTTTTTCCCTGCCCGCTGATTGGTTGGTAATTGGTGTAGTCTGATCTAAAAGCTCTTTCTTTTGCCGCAAACGGCTAATTGAAGAAATTCTAGATATGATTCGAAATATATTTGCGATGGAGGAAAATGCCCACTTTGTAATGGTATGTGCGCTTTAATAAAACAGTTAAATAGATATATCTGTTGCTCGAATACATACGTGACAACTAGAAAAGATAGGTACCAGTATACGCTGAACAGTTCTTAATTTGGTACATAGTTTGAACTTCTTTTTCTGCAAACATTTCACCTTTGCAAATAACATATCGTGGAGATGTTTTTTGAGATATCTTAAGGTAAGTAGACAGTTCGAGGCATTTCCTATACGAAGGGATTTTGGAGCAAAACAGCACATTTCTTGTCTTTAACTGTGTAAAATTAATAGACAACCATCAAGTCGGTAACAGTCCATGTTTCAAATTAATGCTTACGTGCTTACGTGTTTAGACGGATCGTAATGTGCTAGGTATGAAAGCTATAGCAGCTATACAAATAATAAAATATACTTGAGATTTTAGTTTGTCAACAAATATATTCACTATCTAAACAGTTAATTGGGTTAATAATCATGAAAAAAATTAACTTTAAACATAAAAAGCATTTGATATTTGTGTACATAGTTGCTATTAGACATTTATGCGCGAAAATGAAGCGCGCGAACAACTGTAGAAAATGTCATTAATTTTGTCAGAAGTATATTTTCTGTATAGATTATATGCTTGTTCTGTTTTAATTTGTAGCTTTATATTACAATTTTTTATCCGTGTTGCATATGTATATTCAGAAAAAAATAATTCTGCATATCAGAGGTCTATTAAGAGTTACTATATAAGCTACACCGACTGAGATCGCCATTTTTAGCAAAGTAACACAACTCTTTAAGGCAGAATTTCCACGAAGGTTATTTTTCGTTACATAATCCTATTTCTTATAAAGTATTCGTTATCAATAATCGGAAATATCAGTCCTGGATGCATTATTTCAATGGTAACTATGGTAACTTCTGTATCATGTCGATATTTGATGTGCATTATTTCAATGGTAACTATAGTAACTTCTGTATCATGTCGATATTTGATGTGCATTATTTTAATGGTAACTATGGTAACTTCTGTATCATGTCGATATTTGATGTGCATTATTTCAATGGTAACTATGGTAACTTCTGTATCATGTCGATATTTGATGTTCATTATTTCAATGGTAACTATGGTAACTTCTGTATCATGTCGATATTTGATGTGCATTATTTTAATGGTAACTATAGTATTTTCTGTATCATGTCGATATTTGACGTTCACGAATATTGTTTTAATTACAATATATGAACGCACGAGTTGCCTAAATAACATAATTATTGCTTGTACATATATTTGTTCATAATTTAAGCTAAAATCTCCCGTTATGTTGCATGTGGTAAAACATGACTATATATATGTCGTAAAATAGTGATATTTTTAAATATTGTTAGAAACAAATTCGTACACAAGGAACTCTCTGGAAACATTCGTTCATGCAACGTTTTATCTAAATACGTATGCGATTTAAATGTCAGGTTATACAGCAAATGATTTCTTATTCATAATTTTCACATGACATCATCAAAATAATTTGACCAATCAGTGATCAATAAAATAAAACACTCCACATTTGGTAAGAGGTAAACTCGGTGAAAAAAAGTATGATAATGGACCTTTGGAAACGGCCGAGCACGACACATACGAAATATTGCAGTCTCGGTTTGATTGAGACTGTCCATGAGCGGTAGTGAAATATGCTGGCTACCGCTCACGCCCTCTAGCCCCGGGTTGAGCAGAACTCAATATTCATAAAATCAACAGTACACAATTTTAACAATCCCAAAGATGGCATGCATACGGCGGTGGACATGGAGTTATTTGCTTCCCCATGTCGTATGGCGTATGGTCCCAGTATCTAATAAAATTAAATGCCCCGAAGAGCGAAATAAAAATAATGGAATTTAGTTGGGAGCAGCGGTCATGAAGCCTGCGTATCACAAGTTACAGCCAAATGACTAAATTAAAATGCAGACAGCATATCCTATAAGTGGTTAAACAATACCCAGAGCCTTTTATAGGCCGGAGTAGTGGAACCACCGAATCAAAAATTAAGTAAGAAAACAAAAGAAATTGAAAATGTACCACCGATAACTAAATATAAGTATCGGGCTCAGAAAGTTGTAGTGATAATAAAAGCATTATGTTGTATGCACAATTATGTATCTTCGTGTGGTGCTGTCTGATTATGAAACACCGGAATGCATTAATTTAATTTAAATTATGGTCTAATATTGTGATTTTTTATATAGTAATCAAGGATAAAGTCCGATAAAACCGCTTTATTTTCGCCTACTAAATGTCCCAGGCAACATCTCGGAAATGTGTAACTTATGACTCCGTGGATGTGAAAGTTATGAATTCATTTTGTCATTTTCGTCATGTTCATTGAACGTCTTCATCGTCATCCCTGTATTGTTTGAAATGCTACTTGAATGGTATCTGTAAATAATGATATTGGTTCCAGCGAAAAATGATTTGTTAACAGCAGAATGTGCAGCAACTCTGCACAAATCTGCAAATTTTTAGGTGACAAGGTTTTATGCCCATTCTTCATAGTTTTATTTCGATATAAATAAAGGCTGTGGCTTTGCATGTTCATTCCTGTTGGTGACATATAACCTTTTTGTGTCGGTGTGCCCTAAAACCCAATGCAACTCAACTCATTACAGTGCAGTTAATACGACTAGTATTAGTTTATGTTCATAATATATAAACAAGTCGGTGCAGTTATACTGCTAGTATTAGTTTATGTTCATACTATATAAACAAGTCGGTGCAGTTATACTACTACTATTAGTTTATGTTCATACTATATAAACAAGTCGGTGCAGTTATACTACTAGTATTAGTTTATGTTCATACTATATAAACAAGTCGGTGCAGTTATACTGTTTGTTGTGTATTCTTCAATCAGAGATAATTGATGGTAGTTTTGACGAATTTGAATATTGATCGTATCAAACAATATACGCATACAATCAACGCCAAGGTATTAACTTTTTGTATGTTATATAGATCTGGTTAACTGTAAGTGTAATACTAGTTCATTGTATATATTTTACAATATATGTATTAAATATTACTAGCAACAAATGCAAATGGACTGAAATACACGTTGCTGCAACATAAGTTACAGTTCTCACAGAGCTTATTACGGTCTATGAAGATCTCAGCTCTTTACTTGGAAAATGAAAAAAAAACATCAATCATGTGTGCAAGGTTCTTTCTAGTCAGGTTTTATTTCATATATAGCATTGGTTCAACGAGATGTGCACATGATATAAATATATTGTTTGTGGATTATATATCAGACTGGCTGCACGGTAAAGCAACATTAGTATTAAGTCTGATTTGTGTTCAGTGAAATATATGGACGAACATATGAGCATAGACGCACTTTTGTTGTAATAAAATAATTTTAGAAAATAAAAGTATTTAATAAATATCTGTCTGCTTAGTGTGTACACAGTTTATGACGCATCTTGTTACCAATTACTCTTTAACGACGCCAATTGCTGTAGAAAATTAAAAATAACGAAGCACAAATTGTCAATTAGTTTACTTCCACAATGATTTAGACGCTAAATATTGTATTGTGCTTCGTTTTCTGTTGGAATAATTATGATATTCAGTTAGTATGCCTTTTGTTATTTGGCTTATTCATCTTTAATTTAACCTAGAGTTTCAGACAAATCAATACACCTGTAATTACTATCCTAATTATAATAACGAGTCTATAATGTTACTAGCAGATCATTCTTAGTACCACTAACACATTCTTAAATACAACTACAATTCAACATCTTTTCAAAATAATAATTGAATTTACACATAGACATTATAAAATGTGCTCAGTAGAACTGCAGACTCTCTATTGTCAACATGGCGAACACGTTACCTGACATATTATCTTACACGGCTTCACGTTCCTATGCTTTTTTAAGAATATAACCAATTGTTAATATGATTACGTCATTGTCACAGGATGACCCTAGTTGTTGGGGCTAACTCAGGAAAGAATCAATGACGGTGAATGCATTTACATAAGGTTAATGCAACTTTTAAAATATGTTAAATATATATACAATTATCTAAAAAAACAAGCGAATACACAAATGAACTATGAAAAGAATGTTCTCATGAACGTTTAAGACGTTCTTAGTATTGTAACAAATACTGAATGTATACGACACTAAAGTGTTGTTAAAGTTATAACAATGTTTATCTATGATCGAGCGCGATAATTGTGATGCGCGAGAGCTCATGAAGATGATGATGCGCGAATCCAATGGGTGATTGTCATCATATGCCTTCTATAAGGGTTGATGACGCGATATGTAAGATGATTAACCTCCACTGAGGTTGTGGGTGATGTTCCTCCAGTGAGGACTGATAACGGGCCTAACTTGTGTCCCGGGGGTTGTCGCTACTAAAACCTGGCCATGCTGCGCAGGTACGGGGACCGTCTCCACCGCTCTTTACGTTAATCGTGGAAGCTTAGCTCCACTCAAACCCGGGATGGCTTAGGCTGTTATTATACATACATTTTAGATGTCAGTTGACACACATAACAATCTTGCATAATTATCATTACCCAAACAAATCATTATTCAATAAATATATGTAAGCTGTACTAATGATGAGTAGCAATGTATACATATTCTACAACGCCATGTATGCGCCTTGTACGTCGCTGTTAATCAATGCCCCTAATACATGTTATAGAAACATTATCAAATCACTCGTATATTACACTCACTGAGTTATGCATGCACACATGTATGTCAACTAATGACCACATTATACAACGCTATGCATACGCGTCGAACATTTATCCTAGTCACTCATCTCATTGTTAACTAATGTTAACACTCGTGTATTACAATCACTGAGTTATACGCCAACGTTAACTAATGCACCTCTTATCCACTGGTATCAAATTAATATTGTTTTACAATTAATGATCATTTACAATAATTACATCTAATAAAGTAACTTCAAAATCATATGCTAGTCTCAAGTTAATGTTTGAGAAACATCAAAGCTAACCGGATGTCGTAACCGCCAACCAAGATGGCCCACTGAATACAAATGTACGATAAAAACTAATAAAATAAATACTGACCACATATTGCCTGTGAATTTCGCCGTCCAACTTCTCCAAACAAAACAACTATCAAGCAATCCCGGCAAGAAATAGAAGACAATGGGTTTTATAGCAAACATAACGCCCACACCATTATTTCGCCGTTCAGTCCGCGACATACGTGGCTAAATTCGCAGTATTAAAATCTACACGAGAGGCCCCTTACACAAGTTTGCCGTTTAAGGAAGATATACCTATACGTTTACATGCATTAGCACATAACTAAGCTTATTACAAAGGCCTCTCTGGAGGCCACTTAAAATATGCACGCTTTTACGTGTTACCTGAATATATCCTGGATATTGTGAATTTGTTTCAACTCAACAATAGATTAGGGTGTAACTAACAGCTTACAAGAGCTATGTACGACCAATACGCTCTAACCGTGACATTTCGTGACAGTCATGATCGTTATAGTCCTCATTTTGACCATTTACATGATACTGAAGTTGGTATGTAGAACTGCTTCTGCACCAATATGTATCATCACTACAATGTTTGCGGCCGCAAGCAATAATACATGATCGCATAATTCTGTGCAAAATCCCCAATATCAGTGAGTAATTAAGGATCAACTGCAAACGGGAACATTACTCGTGCAACTAGATGGGTTATCTGTTTCATACATGCTGTTGGATGGAAGATTTACTATGACTATTGGTGTTGGATGTAAGATTTACTATGACTATTGGTGTCAAAGCACTCCTTTATACCAAAGGTTGGTAAATACATCTGCGCAAATGAAAGAGAAACTGCAATTCGTTAGTTTCAATGTTACTGGTCCTTTAAAGACGAATAGTCCTGTTTTCCTTCACATTTTGAAAATGCAATAAGTCTCTCACTATTACTTTTAATTCAGAATTTTGACATTCATGCATTCAGTATACAGTAGAAGCGCATGTCTTTTTCCACCGTGAGTTTGTTGAATAGTGTATGAGGTGGTACACATCGTGCATTACAGTATACAGTAGAAGCGCATTTCTGTTTCCGTCGTGAGTTTGTTGAATAGTGAATGAGGTGTAACATATCGTGCCTTACAGTATACAGCAGAAGTGCATGTCTACATTACAGTCTACAGTAGAAGTGCATGTCTTTGTACGCCGTGAGTTTGTTGAATCTTGCATTACAGTATACAGTAGAAGTGCATGTTTTTTACCGTCGTGAGTTTGTTGAATAGTGTATGAGGTGTTACATATCGTATTTGATCAGTATGCACACTTGTTCTGCTTGTTTGAATGTATGTGGACGTGTAATAACTGCAGGAAAGAGATATTGAAACACAGGTGTACGCATGCTTACTTATAAAGCATATTCCTGAATATCACCACAGAGTACCACCACAGATGGCAATAGGTTGAGATTCATTCAACAAAAGTGCGAGTGTTCTTGATACCACTAGCTCATCTTTGACATGATTATTAGTCTAGTCAGCATGGTTTTAATCTGGATATGTTTTACCTTGGCTAGATAGTAACATGAGTTCTTGTTCAAAACATCAACCTCGCCACATTTAGCTGGCGTTCGTTGTTGGATTCTATAGCCAGTGTACCCCTTAAACACTACATGCATTATATTCTTGCTTTTGCTTTTACATAATTATATCTCGAACTAATGTATGCGTTATCCTACTCAAACAACTTCTAATGCTAAACACGTATCCAAAATATGAGGCTTGTATTATTATTTATTTATTTGTTTTTGCTTACTTTGTCAGTGTTCTATCAGAAAGACACAATCTATAATCTACATCTATAACTAGCATCTTGTATGTAATACTATAATATAGTTCACCCTCTTTCATAGATCGGAAAGTTCGGCAAACGCAAATGCCTTCTTTGATTTAGCAGAACAACATTTAATTATATAGTTGTTTAACATATCCAGATTAAAACCATGCTGACTAGACTAATAATCATGTCAAAGATGAGCTAGTGGTATCAAGAACACTCGCACTTTTGTTGAATGAATCTCAACTTATTGCCATCTGTGGTGGTACTCTGTGGTGATATTCAGGAATATGCTTTATAAGTAAGCATGCGTACACTTGTGTTTTAATATCTCTTTCCTGCAGTTATTACACGTCCACAAGCATTCAAACAAGCAGAACAAGAATTATGCGATGAGAACTATGAGTGCAATTAACAACCATGTATTATTGCTTGCGGCCTCAAACATTGTAGTGATGATACAAATTGGTGCAGAAGCAGTTCTACATACCAACTTCAGTATCATGTAAATGGTCAAAACGAGGACTATAACGATCACGACTGTCACAAAATGTCACGTGTAGAGCGTATTGGTCGTACATAGCTCTTGTAAGCTGTTAGTTACACCCTAATCTATTGTTGAGTTGAAACAAATTCACAATATCCAGGATATATTCAGGTAACACATAAAAGCGTGAACATTTTAAGTGGCCGCCAGAGAGGCCGTGTAATAAGTTTAGTTGTGTGCTAATGCATGTAAACGTATAGGTCTATCTTCCTTAAACGGCACAATTGTGTAAGGGGCCTCTCGTGTAAATTTTTAATAGCGAGCACATGGTTGTTAATAGTAATCATAGTTCTCATCGCATAATTCTGTGAAAAATCCCCAATATCAGTGAGTAATTAAGGATCAACTGCAAACGGGCTCATTAATCGTGCAACTAGAAGCGACGCGAGCGCAAGCGAGCTCTTATGGTATCATGCAGGCGAAAAGTAAACATACCAATCCATCATTTTGAAAAGTCTTGGGTCATTTACGGTAGTTTATGGGCGACTACAACCGTAAAGTAGCATATTTCGTTACGAAATTAACAAGATAAGGATTCGTAGAAATCATTAAGAATGGTGGTTTCCAAGCAGAATGAGGTGAAAAAAACATTAAAACCTTTCTCGAACCCATCCAAAAATGACAATGAAATCGCATTTTTAACTATGTCGCCAAAACGGCCATTAACCGGAAGCGTTGCCCATAGTGTTACCTTGCACATTGTTCATTGGCCAAAATTCTTCAACACAATTCACAATTTAATAAAAGTATATTTCGTGTCGCAGAAATTTATATGTCTTGCTAATCGATTAGGATAAACAAATGATTTGATAACTACCGTTAAAAAACATCTTTCATTGGTTTATCATTATCGCCAACTCGTTTTCCCGTAAAACCATAAATGCAATCGGAATTCTTCGCATTGAAAGCCATTGACGGAAATCGACGAGGTTATTCCGTTTTCCTTCTTGCCAAACCCGAACAACCTGGCAATTTCCGGAAATGTTACGGAAATTATAATAAAATGACAAGACGTCATTGATTTACGTCATCATCGTATGTCATCATATTATGACGTATGGTCTGTAAACAATTAGTGAGCAAGGCGCTTACTACCGATCAATCTGTCTTTAATCTTTCTTTCTTTCTCTTTCTTTCTTTCTTTCTTTCTTTCTTTCTTTCTTTCTTTCTTCCAATACTATTACGTATTGTACACATACTTTTGATTATCACAGTTTCGTTTCTGTGGATGAGTTTACCTGCAGGCTTTTTTTGTGATAACCACAGAAGTTCAGCGAGATTTAACCTTAATAGTGTATGTCTCTCCTTGCACAGGAGACCAACGGCTTTACATCCGTAGGAAGAATGACATACTTTCACGGTAACTTTAACTATATTGCACGAATAAGTTCTAGATCTAAGGGAGTGCGTTTTCAATTTTCGAGACGTGAACATCCGGGAGTCGAACCCCAGACTTCTATATCCAGAGGCAAGTAAGCTAACCGCTCTGTCATCGCATCTTTTTTACAGCACAGTAACATTATGGTCCATTATGAAAAAATATAACTACTAGTATTTAGAACAACACCAGGTCTAGAGTGACTAAACGATGGTTAGGCCCTAAGATGTTACTCACACTGACAGGGGTAAGAACAGCCTCCTTCCCGAGATCCCAATAATTTGACTGGAGTGTGGGGGTAGGGGAAGTTAAAAAAATATTTTTACCCTATGTTGCATATTGGGGCGCTTCGACCTTTTATCCAAAAATGGTTTTAATGAGATGTGCAAACCGAAATTGAGACATCCTGAAAAATTGATTGCAAACTATTGAGGCTAACTGAAGTTATATTTGAGATTTCTTAATTTTTTGCTGTCCCAGCAACACGGCAGATGTACATAATACCCGAAAGAGGGTAATGCAGGATGTAGACAGATAGATAGGAATTTACATACAAAAAGCCTCATCTAAATTGATGGCTGTAAAATATTTATTTCTTAACCGAATTTCGAAACTAAGGTGTTTTTATTTACCACTAAAATTGCCAGTTCCAAATTGCAATTATATATAAAGTATTTACATTTTGTTAAAATTACTCACTTACATAGCTGAAAAACCTTTGGCTTAAACAAACGCCCGAAATAATAGCAAATTTGTCGGGTTTAGACTCCACCATAATATACAGACATTTTTTTCTCCTTTTTTTTTGGCTGGATTGCGTAGCAAATCCAGGTTTACAGTTTGGCGATTTCCATCTGTCTATCCGTCCGTCTACGAGATTTGAAGTTTTCGTTAAAGTTTTTGTTTTTCCTTCATTTCTCAAAAATGAATTTTCGAAAAGCTTTGAAACTTGACACTTTTTCAATATCATTACAAATGTTAAATGAAAATATCCCTAACTATGTCATGTATTTTACCTGGACTATCCCCCCTTTTCATTCAGATTTTTCAGTTAAAATGTTAAATTCCCAATCCGGCGTTCGCACCACTATTGGTGCTTAATCTTTTCTTTTTGTTTTACGTTTAACAACGTTTGAGGTTGCCACTGGACCCCCATATAAATGAAACGTTCCTTTGCCAGTGTACCTGTAACCGGTCATCCGGTTTGGTCTGATGCTACGGGGTAGTTAAAATTTGAAGGCGATGAAAACACGGTTTGGAAACTTTACCGGTCTTCTGCTTCAATCGATTTATGCTTTTCTCTGTCCTATCATTTCACTATTTTTGTTTTCTACCACCGACAGAAACATTACGGTCAAATAGTACACTCAAGTTCTTAAAATGTAGATGTAGAAACTAATAAGTATCTTGAGTACAACTAGTGCTAAACATAAAGAACTGTGAAACAAACCAACGTCTTTTCTACATAGAACTTGATGAATTTGGTGCATTTTCAGAATATATTGATATACAATACCTATGAATCAATGTAACACACGTTGAAGACAAGACGTATATTCAAATAAAAAAAGCTTAAATCATATATACACATTTTTTCGTCATGACATAACGTTGAAACCGTACATTAAAAGTTCAGCAAAACAGTATACGCGTGCATCACATTTTATGTATACTGAAAGGAAAAAGAAACGCAGGGTGCGTATTTCCGTTGTATATTGTATGTTTAATATGCTACTGCTAATCGAATGGTACAGGGCGACATTAGGCCTGTCCTTTTAGAAAGAAGGTTTAAACAGCACTGAACACACCAATGGTTACCCCTTTAAAGTTTCATTATCGTCAGAATGCGCATTTGGCTCAAGCAGGTAAGCAAACTTAGGCTTTAAATGTTGCAATCACTTAACAATTAATACAGTACTGAACTGGCTCAATTTTTCAAAGAGAATTTTTATGAATTTCTTGTTACAACGTGTACTGTGATTAAAACGTCTACAACATCACAGTTGTGTCCTTTAATTAACTGCACTTTTTTTTTTTACAAAACATCGTGGGATTTCCTTGGAATATGTATGGAATTAAGTGTGCAGTATATGCAATATATAGCGGAAATACGCACCCTGCGTTTCTTTTTCCTTTCAGTATATATATATCTTACATACACTGATGTAGTAGCAGCTTTTATGATGGTTGGTGATTCAGCCAATGTCGATCCAGACTGGATCATGACTAGATAGCCGTTCGAAGTTCATTCCATGCCATATCTGCCCTGCCTGGGAACGAATTGAAATTTGACCGAAGCATTCTGGTGTACCGGTTAGAGCGTCTGTCGTACATTCGTGAGGTCGTGGGTTCGAGTCCCCTGACCGCGTCATACCAAAGACTTTAAAAATGGAGTAGTCAATTGTAACCCCGGGCCTGACGAGCAAATAATGGGTAGTGCTATGACTAATTGACCAGTGTCAGAATAATGAGACTGGGGGTATTATGTCTACTACGGCGTGGTATTCCAGTGTGGCAGCACTATAAAGAAACCACTGAGTTCGCTGCTTCAAGTAGACATATCATCACATCACACACAAACACATAGATAAAAGTCCAGACTCCATTGTGCCTATAATCGTTGGGTAGGACGCCTGTCGTAGGCGGACGGACTATTATGCACGAATTGAAATTTGTTGGGGTGGGATGTCAAGATTCATAAGACACGTTCAGGTAGACTTGCACTAGACGTGAGAATCATGGCTCTTATGGTGGTATATACCTCCCATGGTATAGGTACAAACCAAAAGAACTACGATTCTTGCATATATCGGTGCATACACACCGCACAATCAAACATGAACTGTGCTCGCCCTATAGGTTTAACCTATTTCATATTACCGCGAATTTTGCCACGTATGTCGCGGACTGAACGGGGAAATAATGGTTTGGGCGTAATGTTTGCTATAAAACCCATTGTCTTCTAGTTCTTGGCGGGATTGCTTGATAGCTGTTTTGTTTGGAGAAGTTGGACGGCGAAATTCACAAGCAATATGTGGTCAGTATTTATTTTATTGGTTTTCATCGTACATTTGTACAGTTCAGTGGGCGGCGCCATCTTGGTTGGCGGTTACGACATCCGGTTAGCTTTGATGTTTCTCAAACATTAACTTGAGACTAGCATATGATTTTGAAGTTACTTTATTAGATGTAATTTTTGTAATTGATCATTAATTGTAAAACAATATTAATTTGATACCAGTGGATAATAGGTGTATTAGTTAACGTTGGCGTATAACTCAGTGATTGTAATACACGATTGTTAACATTAGTTAACAATGAGATGAGTGACTAGGATAAATGTTCGACGCGTATGCATAGCGTTGTATAATGTGGTCATTAGTTGACATACATGTGTGCATGCATAACTCAGAGAGTGTAATATACGAGTGATTTGATAATGTTTATATTACATGTATTAGGGGCATTGATTAACAGCGAAGTACATGGCGTATACATGGCGTTGTAGAATATGTATACATTGCTACTAATCATTAGTACAGCTTTCATATATTTATTGAATAATGATTTGTTTGGGTAATGATAATTATGCAAGATTGTTATGTGTGTCAGTTGACATCTAAAACGTATGTATAATTACAGCCTAAGCGATCCCGGGTTGGAGTGGAGCTAAGCTTCCACGATTAACGTAAAGAGCGGTGGAGACGGTCCCCGTACCTGCGCAGCATGGCCAGGTTTTAGTAGCGACAACCCCCGGGACACAAGGCGGGCCCGTTATCTGTCCTCACTGGAGGAACATCACCCACAACCTCAGTGGAGGTTAATCATCTTACATATCGCGTCATCGACCCTTATAGAAGGCATTTGATGACAATCACCCATTGGATTCGCGCATCATCATCTTCATGAGCTCTCGCGCATTACAGTTATCGCGCTAGATGATAGATCAACAATGTTATAACTTTAACAACACTTTAGTGTCGTATACATTCAGTATTTGTTACAATACATAGAACGTCTTAAACGTTCATGAGAACATTCTTTTCATAGTTCATTTGTGTATTCGCTTGTTTTTTTAGATAATTGTATATATATTTAACATATTTTAAAAGTTGCATTAACCTTATGTAAATGCATTCACCGTCATTGATTCTTTCCTGAGTTAGCCCCAACCACTAGGGTCATCCTGTGACAATGACGTTATCATATTAACAATTGGTTATATTCTTAAAAAAGTATAGGAACGTGAAGCGGTGTAAGGTAATATGTCAGGTAACGTGTTCGCCATGTTGACAATAGAGAGTCTGCAATTCTACTGAGTACATTTTATAATGTATATGTGTAAATCCAGTTATTATTTTGAAAAGATGTTGAATTGTAGTTGTATTTAAGAATGTGTTAGTGGTACTAAGAATGATCTGCTAGTAACATTATAGACTCGTTATTATAATTAGGATAGTAATTACAGGTGTATTGATTTGTCTGAAACTCTAAGTTAAATTAAAGATGAATAAGCCAAATAACAAAAGGCATACTAACTGAATATCATAATTATTCCAACAGAAAACGAAGCACAATACAATATTTAGCGTCTAAATCATTGTGGAAGAAAACTAATTGACAATTTGTGCTTCGTTACTTTTAATATTCTACAGCAATTGGCGTCGTTAAAGAGTAATTGGTAACAAGATGCGTCATAAACTGTGTACACACTAAGCAGACAGATATTTATTAAATACTTTTATTTTCTAAAATTATTTTATTACAACAAAAGTGCGTCTATGCTCATATGTTCGTCCATATATTTAACTGAACACAAATCAGACTTAATACTAATGTGGCTTTACCGTGCAGCCAGTCTGATATATAATCCACAAACAATATATTTATATGTTGTGCACATCTCGTTGAACCAATGCTATATATGAAATAAAACCTGACTAGAAAGAACCCTGCACACATGATTGATGTTTTTTTTCATTTTCCAAGTAAAGAGCTGAGATCTTCATAAACCGTAATAAGCTCTGTGAGAACTGTAACTTATGTTGCAGCAACGTGTATTTCAGTCCATTTGCATTTGTTGCTAGTAATATTTAATACATATATTGTAAAATATATACAATGAACTAGTATTACACTTACAGTTAACCAGATCTATATAACATACAAAAAGTTAATACCTTGGCGTTGATTGTATGCGTATATTGTTTGATACGATCAATATTCAAATTCTTCAAAACTACCATCAATTATCTCTGATTGAAGAATACACAACAAACAGTATAACTGCACCGACTTGTTTATATAGTATGAACATAAACTAATACTAGTAATATAACTGCACCGACTTGTTTATATAGTATGAACATAAACTAATATTAGTAGTATAACTGCACCGACTTGTTTATATAGTATGAACATAAACTAATACTAGTAGTATAACTGCACCGACTTGTTTATATAGTATGAACATAAACTAATACTAGTAGTATAACTGCACCGACTTGTTTATATAGTATGAACATAAACTAATACTAGTAGTATAACTGCACCGACTTGTTTATATATTATGAACATAAACTAATACTAGTCGTATTAACTGCACTGTAATGAGTTGAGTTGCATTGGGTTTTAGGGCACACCGACACAAAAAGGTTATATGTCACCAACAGGAATGAACATGCAAAGCCACAGCCTTTATTTATATCTAAATAAAACTATGAAGAATGGGCATACAACCTTGTCACCTGCAAATTTGCAGATTTGTGAAGAGTTGCTGCACATTCTTCTGTTAACAAATCATTTTTCGCTGGAACCAATATCATTATTTTCAGATACCATTCAAGTAGCATTTCAAACAATACAGGGATGACGATGAAGACGTTCAATGAACATGACGAAAATGACAAAATGAATTCATAACTTTTACATCCACTGAGTCATAAGTTACATATTTCCGAGATGTTGCCTGGGACATTTAGTAGGCGAAAATAAAGCGGTTTTATCGGACTTTATCCTTGATTACTATATAAAAAATCACAATATTAGACCATAATTTAAATTAAATGTATGCATTCTGGTGTTTCATAATCAGACAGCACCACACGAAGATACATAATTGTGCATACAACATAATGCTTTTATTATCACTACAACTTTCTGAGCCCGATACTTATATTTAGTTATCGGCGGTACATTTTCAATTTCTTTTGTTTTCTTACTTAATTTTTGATTCGGTGGTTCCACTACTCCGGCCTATAAAAGGCTCTGGGTATTGTTTAACCACTTATGGGATATGCTGTCTGCTTTTTAATTTAGTCCTTTGGCTGTTACTTGTGATACGCAGGCTTCATGACCGCTGCTCCCAACTAAATTCCATTATTTTTATTTCGCTCTTCGGGGCATTTAATTTTATTACATACTGGGACCATACGCCGTACGACATGGGAAAGCAAATAACTCCATGTCCACCGCCGTATGCATGCCATCTTTGGGATGATTAAAATTGTGTACTGTTGATTTTATGAGTATTGAGTTCTGCTCAACCCGGGGCTAGAGGGCGTGAGGGGTAGCCAGCATATTTCACTACCGCTCATGAACAGTCTCAATCAAACCGAGACTGCAATATTTCGTATGTGTCGTGCTCGGCCGTTTCCAAAGGTCCATTATCATACTTTTTTTCACCGAGTTTACCTCTTACCAAATGTGGAGTGTTTTATTTTATTGATCACTGATTGGTCAAATTATTTTGATGATGTCATGTGAAAATTATGAATATGAAATCATTTGCTGTATAACCTGACATTTAAATCGCATACGTATTTAGATAAAACGTTGCATGAACGAATGTTTCCAGAGAGTTCCTTGTGTACGAATTTGTTTCTAACAATATTTAAAAATATCACTATTTTACGACATATATATAGTCATGTTTTACCACATGCAACATAACGGGAGATTTTAGCTTAAATTATGAACAAATATATGTACAAGCAATAATTATGTTATTTAGGCAACTCGTGCGTTCATATATTGTAATTAAAACAATATTCGTGAACGTCAAATATCGACATGATACAGAAAATACTATAGTTACCATTAAAATAATGCACAACAAATATCGACATGATACAGAAGTTACCATAGTTACCATTGAAATAATGAACATCAAATATCGACATGATACAGAAGTTACCATAGTTACCATTGAAATAATGCACATCAAATATCGACATGATACAGAAGTTACCATAGTTACCATTAAAATAATGCACATCAAATATCGACATGATACAGAAGTTACTATAGTTACCATTGAAATAATGCACATCAAATATCGACATGATACAGAAGTTACCATAGTTACCATTGAAATAATGCATCCAGGACTGATATTTCCAATTATTGATAACGAATACTTTATAAGAAATAGGATTATATAACGAAAATAACCTTCGTGGAAATTCTGCCTTAAAGAGTTGTGTTACTTTGCTAAAAATGGCGATCTCAGTCGGTGTAGCTTATATAGTAACTCTTAATAGACCTCTGATATGCAGAATTTTTTTTCTTCTGAATATACATATGCAACACTGATAAAAAATTGTAATATAAAGCTACAAATTAAAACAGAACAAGCATATAATCTATACAGAAAATAAGCTTCTGACAAAATTAATGAAATTGTCTACAGTTGTTCGCGCGCTTCATTTTCGCGCATAAATGTCTAATAGCAACTATGTACACAAATATCATATGCTTTTTATGTTTATAGTTAATTTTTTTCATGATTATTAACCCAATTAACTATTTAGATAGTGAATATATTTGTTGACAAACTAAAATATCAAGTATATTTTATTATTTGTATAGCTGCTATAGCTTTCATATGATCCGTCTAAATACTTAAGCACGTAAGCATTAATTTGAAACATGGACTGTTACCGACTTGATGGTTGTCTATTATGTTTACACAGTTAAAGACAAGAAATGTGCTGTTTTGCTCCAAAATCCATTCGTATAGGAAATGCCTCGAACTGTCTACTTACCTTAAGATATCTCAAAAAACATTTCCGCGATATGTTATTTGCAAAGGTGAAATGTTTGCAGAAAAAGAAGTTCAAACTATGTACCAAATTAAGAACTGTTCAGCGTATACTGGTACCTATCTGTTCTAGTTGTCACGTATGTATTCGAGCAACAGATATATCAAGAAACAGTGATACGTACAAATACTTATTTAGTTTACCATTTAACCAGTGCAATCACAAACGTTAAACAACAATTCAATCATCAATCATGCTACACAGTATACGGTTAGACTGTTTGATTTTTGTCTCTTTTGAATTTCGTAAAGTACATATACAGTAAGCCCCATTTTTACATATAAAATACAAGTATAACAATCAAGTTACCTACAATGCACACTATAGTTATTGTCTGGAGTTCAATGCACACTAAAGTTATTGTCTGGAGTTCAATGCACACTATAGTTATTGTCTGGAGTTCAATGCACACTATAGTTATTGTCTGGAGTACAATGCACACTATAGTTATTGTCTGGAGTTCAATGCACACTATAGTTATTGTCTGGAGTACAATGCACACTATAGTTATTGTCTGGAGTTCAATGCACACTATAGTTATTGTCTGGAGTTCAATGCACACTATAGTTATTGTCTGGAGTTCAATGCACACTATAGTTATTGTCTGGAGTTCAATGCACACTATAGTTATTGTCTGGAGTTCAATGCACACTATAGTTATTGTCTGGAGTTCAATGCACACTATAGTTATTGTCTGGAGTTCAATGTACACTATAGTTATTGTCTGGAGTTCAATGCACACTATAGTTATTGTCTGGAGTTCAATGCACACTATAGTTATTGTCTGGAGTACAATGAAAACTATAGTTATTGTCTGGAGTTCAATGCACACTATAGTTATTGTCTGGAGTTCAATGCACACTATAGTTATTGTCTGGAGTTCAATGCACACTATAGTTATTGTCTGGAGTTCAATGCACACTATAGTTATTGTCTGGAGTTCAATGCACACTATAGTTATTGTCTGGAGTTCAATGCACACTATAGTTATTGTCTGGAGTTCAATGTACACTATAGTTATTGTCTGGAGTTCAATGCACACTATAGTTATTGTCTGGAGTTCAATGCACACTATAGTTATTGTCTGGAGTTCAATGCACACTATAGTTATTGTCTGGAGTTCAATGCACACTATAGTTATTGTCTGGAGTTCAATGCACACTATAGTTATTGTCTGGAGTCAATGCACACAATAGTTATTGTCTGGAGTTCAATGCACACTATAGTTATTGTCTGGAGTACAATGCACACTATAGTTATTGTCTGGAGTTCAATGCACACTATAGTTATTGTCTGGAGTTCAATGCACACTATAGTTATTGTCTGGAGTCAATGCACACAATAGTTATTGTCTGGAGTTCAATGCACACTATAGTTATTGTCTGGAGTACAATGCACACTATAGTTATTGTCTGGAGTTCAATGCACACTATAGTTATTGTCTGGAGTTCAATGCACACTATAGTTATTGTCTGGAGTACAATGCACACTATAGTTATTGTCTGGAGTTCAATGCACACTATAGTTATTGTCTGGAGTTCAATGCACACTATAGTTATTGTCTGGAGTTCAATGCACACTATAGTTATTGTCTGGAGTACAATGCACACTATAGTTATTGTCTGGAGTACAATGCACACTATAGTTATTGTCTGGAGTTCAATGCACACTATAGTTACTGTCTGGAGTTCAATGCACACTATAGTTATTGTCTGGAGTTCAATGCACTCTATAGTTATTGTCTGGAGTGCAATGCACACTATAGTTATTGTCTGGAGTATTTCAGCTGGCGCATAGTGAAACAAGCATATTGAATTGAAATGCGGCTTTCGTCACTGCAGGCTTTGCGTCGCGTAAACAATAATATACTGAACCAAACAGCTAACGCACCAGTAGACAATACCTTTAATGTAGGAACATTATATGCCGACTGGTACCGTTGGAGACAGGTGATTTGAATGATTTTTTTTTAAATTTACAGTCATTATTGACAAATTATTTGTCTCGTTCAGAATGAAATTTGTTTTGATTTATTGATTGTTATTTTTGAGATATTTAAGGTATTGACCTACTGGTGCGTTAGCTGTTTGGTTCAGTATATATACAGTATATTTATATAGTACACAACACTTCTATCTCGTCGTTTAAGGTAGTCTTAAACAAGACAGTTGAATCTAGTTCGTGTACATGGTTTTAAAAGTTATCAGACTCATAACAGAAGGGGACAATTTGTCTGTAATATATTCATGAAATACTAGATTTCTTACAACAGTGTACGAGGAGGGATGATCGAGAAATAATGAGACTGATGAAGTTTGATGAAAAATGAAGGCCCTATCGTCTTAACGAAGCAAAAGTTAACGACGGACGGACGGACGGGCGGCGGACAACTCGGCATCCCATAAGCTCTGCTGGCCTTCGGCCAGTAGAGCTAAAAACACGGTCTCTCACCAATATATATGCGTCCATATATGCGATATGTAACAGACTACAGTGTTACACATAGACGGTCTCTTACCAAATATATTTACTGCCATGTGTGAGATATGTCACAGTACTACACATAAACGGCCTCTCACCAATATATGTACAGTCATGTTTGAGATATGTAACAGCATTATACAAACACGGTCTCCCCCTCAACATAGGTACAACATGTGTGAGACATGTCACAGTACTACACATACGCGGTCTCTCCTCAATATATATACAACATGTGTGTGATGTCACATTATTAAACATACACGGTCTCTCACCAATATATATACAATTGAATTGAATTGAATTGGGTTTTAAGGCGCACCAACACATGAAAGGTTATATTGCACCTAACAGGCATGAACATGCCAGGCTCATCCTCAATGTACATCGAGATAAAATACGGAAAATGGGCCTAGAACCTTCTCACCCTGAACTGCAGAGCTTCTGCAAATTCTATCGTAGAAACTCCATTTACACTGGAGCCACGTTTATTGTTGTTCTGCCACTGCTCTTTTGATGTGAGCGAGATGGCACCTGAAACAATGCAGGGATCATGATGAAAACCTTAAACGAACATGAACAAAAAATGATAAAATCAACATGAATTTGGGGGGATTCTACCCCTCTGCCTGCCCCTCCAAAGGGATCTGCAGTGGCCCTATTCTTTGCCCCTTGACCAAACGGGGCCCCCGGGAACCACACGGGGCATATATGTACAACCATGTGTGAGATATGTCACCGTATTACACATACACGATCTCTCACCAATATATGTACAACATGTGTGAGATATGTAACAGTATTACACATACAGGTCTCTCACCAATATATGTACAACATTTGTGAGATATGTATTAGTTATATGTCCAACGAGGTGTTACGAGCATATATCATGAATTCTAATACACCCGCACTATATAGCCTAGTTTAAAATATCTCGTTATGTTGAACGATATATCACTGTAAGTTTTGTAACGTTAGGAGAATAAGCATTGCGCATTGCGCATTCCGCATTGTAACGTATGCAACGTTAGGAGAGCAAGCAAAGCAATGCGAAAGATTTGTGCGTTATTTTCACATTTTAGGGGTATTAGAATAGAAATAGAACATCGTTTACGGTGATTTATCTATAATATATCACGGTTTGTCGTTCAATTGTAAACAATAATTTCACGAGCCCGAAGTTTACAATTGAACTCCAACCGTGATATATTAAACGATAATTCACAGTAAACGATGTTCTATTTCTTAAATATATCGAGGCGTAAGCCGAGTTCGATATTCTATAACTGTTTTATCGCTAGTCACGCCCCCTTGTATGATATCTGGTATAACGGCACACTTTGTGAACGAAATATCAGTACACTTTTGTTTTCCTGTATTGAATATATCATACGACTTTGGACAATAGAAAGTACTCTCAGGCGTGCGATAAGTAACAGTATTACACATACAAGGTGGAGAGTCTCCGTGGCCGAATGGTTAAGACGTTGCGTTGTAAACATTCGCCTCTCACCGCTGCGGGCTCGAATCCCCCTGGGAGCTCGACTTGTAAGTGAGGAAATGTTGATTCTTAGGGATGGAGGGAGGTGTACAGTACTGGTTCTACCCAGGAAGATTGGGTGGTCTGCCTCCACCACAAAAACATCGACCGTCATATATAACCTTACATGTGTTGAAAATGACGTAAAAACACCATGCAAACAAACACACAAATACACATACAAGGTCTCCCACCAATATATATGTACAGCCATGTGTGAGCTACGTCACAGTATTACACATACACGATCTGTCATCAAAATATGTACAACCATGTGTACGTAAACATTTGGAAATGAAAAACCTAACGACATTCGTTGTAATCGTATTACAAAGTACCGCTTTAGTTGTTGATCTATTTGTTACATTTTTGAAGCATTTTCATGTTAAAATTGTCAGTTTTGTATCGGAAATGAGTGTATGAATACAATATGATGGAATCTCAGTGTTTATGTTTGTAAAGGGAGTATTCATTCATGAACAAGTTCCTCTTAGCAGATACATGACCCCCACGTTGCTGTGGAATTTTGGCAGTATATGTCCTCTTTGTGGTGAAAATGTAATTTTCTTTTATTTATTTTTTTAATTGGGCCTATATATGAATGACAACATGACATTTTGGATTTTAATTCAAACGCAACTCAATGCAAAAGTCACTGGGAGTGTTAAATATTATAGCACTTGTGATAAATCTATGGGTGTTTCGTCTTCAAGATAGGATCAGACACACTCCAGGTTTGTTTAGTATGCACATGCATACGGGTAACGTTAGGCCTCAGATAGAGAGATTACTAGGTCAGTGAGGATCAGGCACACTCCAGGTTTGTTTAGTATGCACATGTATAAGGATAAGCTAGATTACTAGGTCAGCGGGGGTCAGACACACTACAGGTCTGGCTAGTATGTTTATTTATACAGGTAACGTAAGGCCTGACATGTATGCGGGTAACGTTATGAATGAGATTACTAGGTCGGTGAGGATCAGACACACTCCAGTTGTGTTTAGTATGCACATATAGACGGATAACGTAAGGCCTGAGATATAGAGATTACTAGGTCGGTTAGGATCAGACACACTCCAGGTTTGTTTAGTATGCACATGTAGACGGTTAACGTTAGGCCTGAGATAGATTACTCGGTTTGTTTAGTATGCACATGTATACGGGTTACATTAGGCCTGAGATAGAGAGATTACCAGGTCATTGAGGATCAGACACACTCCCGGTTTTAGTACAGACCCTGTTGCGTTCAAGTACCCCTAACATGCATTCCGTTTGCGTTTCGTTTGCGTTCCGTTTGCGCTCCGTTTGCATTCCGTTTGCATTTCATTTTTAAATGCGTCTTTTTTAATTTTAAATCATTTGCTCTCTTGGATGCATTCAGCGTTTACAAACGAAACTATGCCTTTATTTAAATGCACGGAACGAACGCAACATAATGTGTGCATTTAAAAGCACAAACGGAGAAAATGCATTGACGTTCTTCGTTCAGCGTTTGCCAGTCGCAACATCTCTCAAGATTAAATTACGCATGGTATCTAGCCATGCTACTTTTATCACGAGTCGGCGACTTATTTCTGTGATCATATTCCAGAATGGGTCTTTTTGTTGACATTAGTTGCTGGTGCACATGAGGAGTATTGCAAACTATAAGTGCTCAACAGGGTGGATTTCAAGAACAACTGGGGACCACAATGACATCATTCTCGCTTAGAGAATGCATTCTTTATGAAAAGAAAATAACAGTAAAGTTTATTCTTGTTTTCAAGACTCTAGGCAAGCGTTTGATCGCTTGTGGCACGACGGTCCTTTTGTTAAGCTTTACGAAACAAATATAGAAGTCCATCCTTTTCTTGCTTTTGTTGATATTTACCGCAATATGACGAGTTGTGTTAGAAATCAAAGATGCATGTCTGAGTGGTTTAGTGTTTTACAGGGTACCAGACAAGGTGGTAAAAGCTCACCTTTATTGTATTTATTATTCATAAACGGTCTCATAAGAGAGCTGGAACAAAGCGGTTACGGTTTGTGCATCTTCAATTTAACGTCTGGTTCACCTACAGTAGCCGATGACATGGTATTGGTCTCATTTTCTAAGAACGGTCTTGATAACATGTTACGTATATGTAACAGTTATGCCATGAAATGGCGATTTGAATACAATCCGTCGAAATGCGCCGTTATAGTTTTTAATGAAACAAGTTCTCAATTTAAGAGAACCAGCCGACGTTGGATATTAGGCGATAATTGCATATCCGAAGTTAAGCAATACACTCATCTTGGTATTATTTGTGACAAATATTTAAGCATCGAACACTCTGTGCGCGAATCAAACAAGAAATTAAGAGGTACGTTTTTAAGCCTTGTTAATAGTGGTATTCATCCTAATGGGCTTAATCCATTAACGTCACTCACAATTTATAAATCGGTTGTTCTTCCAAAAGCCCTGTTCGGGTGTAAATTATGGAACACGTTATCGATATCTGACTTGAATCAATTAGAACGAGGGCATCGTTTTTGTATTAATTCATTCAGAATTTACCTCGTTATATTCGGACAGACTTAGCGTAGCATGCTCTAGGCGCTACGTCAGTTGAATCTGAAATTGACTATAGAAAATTGCAATTTTTCTCACAATTATGCAGATTACCCTGTAAGTATGTATCAAAACAAATATTTGTCAATAGAATATTGAGATATTTGAATGATGATAAACAATCACATGGTTTTTTCCCGATATATACAGATTACTTGTTAAATATGATTTAATTAACTATCTGCATAATTTTGTTGACCACTCAGTTTTTCCTACTAAATGTACACGGAAGAGGGTTTTAAAAAATAAAATATATGCATTTGAATCCATACAAATGTCATCAAGACTTGCCTCAATGATGCAGAAGATTAGGTGTTAACTATTTTTAATATAAATGATCCATGTCGAATATGGCAATTAAGTAGAAAAATACCGGGATTAAGACAACAATGTCAAACAGCGATACGTGTACTGGGTCAATTATTATCATTCACCCGCCCGGAAAAATGTCCAAAGTGCAACAGAATGATATATAATAAAATTACACATATTGTTAATGTATGCACTGAAAACAATGCGCTAAGAAATGCACTATGGACAGCTATCTTAGCTATGCTGGCTTTGATACATATTGTAAGTTCATATCGAAAGGCCAAACTGAACAACTTTGTGACTTAATTGCTGGCCTAGGTCATTACTACTATACTGATAACAGTGATCATTTACTTATAATTATCATAAACATTATTCGCAAAATGTTTTTGTAAGAACGGATAAAACAGTGTTTATATATAAATAACTAGATATAGTCACAAGGTGTCATTTCATATCCCTATGAACTCTTATATTTCGTTTCAGCAAGGCTTCATTACAGGGAAACAGGCTCGTTGTATATACATATTCAAAACAAAGTAAAATATCCCGATGGATGACTTACTCAGTTAAATACTACTGAGTAGGTCACAACCATAGGTGAACGTTTGTCCTTATAGATAATGACATATTCATATTAGTTTGGACAAATATTGTTGTATTATTAAACTACACAATGGTTAGCTTACATGTTCGTGCTTTATGATATTGTGATACAGCCGAGTATTATTACTATGGTTTTCAAACACGCAGAAAGGAGTGAATGCGCATAATTAAATTTAAATACTGATCTATACATTATGTAAATATGTTGATTTAATGTTTTTGACACTAAACATTACTGTATTGTTGTTCTATATGCATCATTGTTTATATATGCTCTCCTATAAATGGAGGAAATAAAGATTATTATTATTATTATGTTTTCTTATGTTAGTTTCATCAAACATGTAGCATACATAACACTATGGCTGTTTTTTTTTATCAATATTGTTTTAGTTTTATATTGAAATAATTTAAAGTTTGTGCTACCCAATAAATAAAATATTTCCCATTTTGAATCAGTAAAAAGTAAAGTTAATTTGTAATATTGCTTCAGCGATTCTAAAACACAATGTACACAGTGTAATTCGTTATATTTAAATACTGAAAAACGCTCTTCGTTTAAACTGAGATTTTAAACACATCTCAAAAGGATAATACTAGAAGTTATCCGAAACAGCGAAATGCATTTGCGTTCGTTTCATTCGTTTTCAGCGTTTAGCGTTTTAGAAAATTTCATTCATCGTTCAATTTTTTAAAATGATAAACGCTGAAAACGAACGCAACGAACGAACAAATGCATGTTTAAAACAACGTTCATTCTGCGTTCGTTCTGCGTTCATTCTGCGTTCATTTGCCGTTCGTTCAGCGTTCGTTCTGCATTTATTTGGGGTACTTGAACTCGACTGGGTCTGTATATTAAACCAGTAACACAAGAGTTATCCACGTTGAATAACAGAAAAATGCCTTATATAGTCTAGCATCTTTGTTTTACATTTGATCTTTACGAAACTTTGTCAATGCCTTTATATCAATGAAAGCTCGGAAAAGTTCAAAAACCAGCCAGATTGGATTACATGAGTTATGTCCCTTGTTTTCCCAAGAAATGCTATGTTAAGCCTATATATATTGATGAAAGCTTGGACAAGCTGTCTAGACAGTAGAGCGTCTACAGGCCCGCTTTCTCCCTCTTGGTCCTCTTGTTGAGATCGCAGTGGTTGTATTCTACCATGCAGGGATAGCGTAGCGTAGTGGAGTCTCTAATTATTACTTCGCGCTGTATAATTTAAAGGATAACGATTCTTCATTTTAATACAATTCTTATTAAGCGTATTTAGAACATGCCTTAGCCATGAACCGTTCTGACACACTGACTCGTATTCTTATTGACTCTGACACTCCCTGATTCACTATGGTTTCTGTTACCAAATATTTATACAAAATCCGTGACATTTCTGAATTCCAACCCACGAGAACATGTGTATGTTGCTGGTACCAATTGTCACCCATGCTACTAATTAAGGAACCCCATGCCAAATACACCAAAGCAATGCAAATATTATATAGATCTATGGTATATTCAACTTCTTGCAATACATTTATTAGCTTTTGCAATCTTCATGATAAAACAATTGTTTACTAGATTACTATTATGTTTGAATTCACTTATTAAGTGTAGCACTCTACGTTTGAATCACACTGCAATACCACATCATAGTTATACCATTTGCGATGGAGCCCTGTAGCTCCTTTCCATACCTTTCTTAAAAATCAAATTGATTTGATTATTTCTAAATTATTTCTTTTTCTTCTAAATTTTTTTTTCTTTTCTTTCAACATCATCATTTTACTCTTGTTTCATGACTAATCACCAAGTCCACGTGTCCCATCGGTTCCCCGGGTTCCCGCTTGATGCCTGCTGTAAGACGTTGTGTGTACTCATCTCGCGACCGCCGCTGGCTGCTTCTCCCGCGCTCTACTTTTATGACATAAACACATTTTTTCAAACGTCCAGCCCTTGATTGTCGCATGAGAGTGCCTTTACATGATCGTTGCAATATAATCAATAACAGTTCCATAGCAATTAAACTCAGATATGTCAATTTCCACAGACGATTATACATAGTAAGCATAATATTTCTATGCGCCACCTACAATAACGTAGTTAGTTACAGTGTCGCTTTGGCACTTGCACAGAACAACTCGCTGAGTTCAAACATCGCTCGCCAAATAATTAAACTTCCCGTGTCTGAGAAATTCACCAATAATATCTCTTTTACCATTCGAGTGGCACTGTGCATCATTATCCTAACAATTAACCAGTGGCTGTTTACACTTATAATACTTTCTGGCGATGTTCATCTAAATCCAGGTCCTGTACAAGCAGATATATCCTCTGCCAGTAGCACCTCGGTGTCAAGCTTTCTCGACTGTGGTCTTAGTATTGTCCACTTAAACATACAAAGTCTCAAGCCAAAGCTCGACTTACTTGAAATCGAAATGCAACCATACGATATTATTGTTTTTACTGAAACCTGGCTCTCAAACTCAATCTCCGACGACGATTTATTAATCCCGAACTACAGAAAACCGTTTAGAGCCGACAGAGTAAATCGCGTCGGCGGAGGTGTAGCTATTTATATTCGTGATAGTTTATATGGCATCCAGCGTAACGACTTATCTCTCCCTGGACTTGAAGCACTTTGGGTAGAATTAAATATTCATAAAAGGAAAGTATTAGTAGGGGGGTTTTACCGACCACCTGACTCGAACGCGCACTACTGGGATCTTATCGACGAGAGTTTTGACAGAGCATTTAACACCTCAATATTAGATTTAGTCATAACAGGTGATTTTAACTGTAACTATCTTAATTTATATAATAATAGAGCCAACAACATTATCAATTCATACGGGTTGCACCAGCTTGTCTCCGAGCCGACTCATTTTACAGAGACTTCGTCCTCTCTAATCGACTTAATTATCATTAGAAACCGTAATAATATATTAACTTGTTTTGTTAACGAACCCTTTTTCCCCGACTTAATACGATATCATTGCCCCGTTGTTGTTGTTTTAAATTTCATAAAGCCCGTTTCACATTCATTCAAGCGCCATGTGTGGAAGTACGACCAAGGCAATTATAATGAATTCCGACGCCTCCTTAATAATACTGACTGGACCAGGATTCTTAACGACCCCGATATCGATAAGATTGCAAACTCTATAAATAATGTCATTATTGACGCTGCCTCGGCCACTATACCAAACAAGTACGTAACTATCCGTCCAAGCGATGTCCCATGGCTTCACAATAATATTAGGAAACTGATTCGTCAAAGGAAAAGGATACACAAAAAAGCTAAGAAATTCAACACCGACCAACACTGGACCGAATTTAGAAAAATAAGGAACGACGTAGTAAAGGCAATAAAAAAAGCCAAAACTGAATATCATAACAAATTAATTCAACAAATAAATAGCAATTCTACAAACGCAAAAAACTGGTTCAAACTAGCAAAGCAAATACTAAAAAGAACAAAACCTAATTCAAATATACCAACATTACTACATCTAGGCGAAGAAGCATCAACTGATTCGGAAAAGGCACGGCTTCTTAATTCTTACTTTTCCGAACAATCTTCAGTCAACGACAACAACAAACAAATACCTGACGCAAATATCCCCAACTACGAGCCGCTATCTGACATAACCTTTACTCATCAGGACGTACTTGATGTCTTAATACAAATTGATCCAAGTAAAGCCTCAGGCCCAGACTTTATTAGTCCACGTCTCCTCCTAGAAGGAGCAAGAGCACTGTCACTACCCTTTTCCGTTTATTTTACCCGTCTCATACAACATTCGCATTACCCTCAGCTTTGGAAACTTGCAAATGTCATCCCAGTTTTCAAAAAGTTAGACCCTTCCAATCCAAAGAACTACAGACCGATTTCCCTACTTAGTTGTATAAGTAAAATAATGGGGCGTTGCATATTGAAAGTTTTACTTAATTATCTTATCAGGAATAGTATCCTCACAAAATTTCAATCCGGCTTCATACCAGGCGACTCAACAATTAATCAGCTAACGTTTATCTACGACGCCTTCTGCCATGCCCTTGATGATGGTAAAGAAATTCGTGTAGTATTTTGCGACATATCCAGTGCATTCGATCGCGTATGGCATACAGGTCTTATGCACAAATTAAAATCAATAGGTATTAGGGGTAATCTCCTAAAATGGTTTTGTTCCTATCTTTCAAACAGAAAACAACGCGTTGTCATAAACAACACTAACTCTACCTGGTCACACATTAAAGCTGGTGTCCCGCAAGGTTCTATCTTAGGCCCGATATTGTTCTTAATCTATATTAATGATATTGTATCCGACATTGACAGCAACATTAGGTTATTTGCTGACGACACTAGTTTATACATAATCGTTGACGACCCACTAACCTCAGCCAGTATTCTAAACTCTGACTTAACTAAATTAGACTTATGGTCAAAACAATGGCTAGTTGATTTTAATCCTAATAAAACTGAAACCCTTACAATTACACGAAAACTTAACAAACCTTTACACCCAGACCTAATTATGAACAGTATTATTATACAAGAAGTCGATAACCACAAGCATCTGGGATTAACTTTCGATAACGATGGCAAGTGGCGTTCTCAAATCGATAATAGTGTTACTCGTGCTTGGCAACGAATAGGTATACTTAGAAGCTTGAAATTCTCTCTTGACAGAAGATCTTTAGAACGCATTTACATTTCATTTATACGTCCATTATTAGAGTACGGTAATGTTATTTGGGATAACTGTACCCTAGAGCAAAATAAATCTGTTGAAGCAATACAAGTCGAGGCAGCACGAATAGTGACTGGTGCAACCAAATTATGCAGTATAGCTAAACTGAATGAGGAAACGAAATGGGAAACTCTCGCTGATAGACGTAAAAAACAAAAACTCATATTATTTTACAAAATGCGTAACAGCCTTACTCCGAATTACCTAAGTGAACTGATTCCGCCTGAGGTGCACGATCGAACTGGTTATAACCTAAGAAATAATAATGACATTTCAGTTGTACCTGCGAGGACTAGTTTATACTGGGATTCTTTTCTCCCATCAGTTATTCGCAACTGGAACACTCTACACGAGGACATAAGGAACAGCGCCACCTTACAAATGTTCAAGTCATCCCTAAACTCTAACTTATCCAAACCCCCAACATACTATTATATTGGAAACCGCCAAGGACAAGTATTACATGCTAGACTTAGACTTGAATGTAGTTCCCTTGGTCAACATTTACACAAGCGTTCCCTTATAGATAATCCAAACTGCACCTGCGGTCTAATAGAAACAGCATATCACTATTTACTAATTTGTCCGAGATATATTGATCAAAGACGAACTTTCTTTACACACTTACCTTGTGTTTTATCTCAACAGAATTTACTGTTTGGGTCAAATAACCTTTCGGACCATTATAATGCCCACGTTTTCAAAAAAGTCCAGTCGTACATATTAGCAACGAAACGATTTACAAACTAGATAGCAACGTGTCGAGCCTATTCCTGGGGGGACTGATGTGACTGGTGAAATTATTCTTTTTGTACATTTTGCTTGTTTTCTTTTTTTCATGTTACTTATCGATCGGTCAGGTCCAAACGTATTACTAATCAGCTACACAATAATGGACAACATAATAATATGACAGGACCTGGTCTGTCGTGTACTATCTGTTTTATAATCACTATTTCTAATTGTTAAATTCCATCAAATGCTATTTTACATCATATGCTAATATTTATAACACATAAAATGTCAGCCGTATCTTATGCACTAATACGAATATTAAGGAGATGAATTTACATAAGTTTTCATCGAAAGCTTGTTTTCAAATCCTGTTCATGTACCATTGAAACATTGTTCATTACATTTCTTGAATAAATACTGTTTAAACCAACTTCTTGCAACACTTCAATTTAATTTACTAATAATGAGTGCGTTGCTAATGCAAGTATAACGCGTGCACGGGAACATGTGCCAACGTCTACATTATCGAAATGTGACTCTTATTCATTGTTCGGTGCATTCAAAGAGGCACGAACATTTATGTATTAAAACAACTTGTGGTCGGAATTCAGTATATCATTCCACTTTCCAAAATTAATTTGTAATAAAAGATTTATAATTAACAACATTTAAAACACCTAACCTGTGTGATTGTTTGTATTCTTATTGACTCTGACACACCCTGATTCACTCTGCTTGCTGTTACCATAATATGTATACAAAATCCATGACATTTCTGAATTCCATCCCAACATGTGTCTGTTGCTTGTACCAATTGTCAATCATGTTACTAAATAAAGAATATTGTTTTAATTCCCCATGCCAAATACACCAAAGGAATTAAAATATTATTTAGATCTATGGTATATTCAACTTCTTGCAACATTTCAATTTAATTTACTAATAATGAGTGCGTTGCTGATGCACGTATAACGCGTACACGGGAACAACGTCTACATTATCGAAATGTGACTTTATTCATTGTTCAATGCATTTAAAGAGGATTTAAATTTATTTATTAAAACAACTTGTGGTCGAATTCAGTATATCATTCCACTTTCCAAAATTTATTTCTAATAAAAGATTTATAATTAACTTAACCCCAACAAAGTTAATTATGTTACACAGATTATGTTGGTAAATGTACACATTAACACCAATTAAAACATCTAACCTGTGTGAGTGTTTGTTTCTTTTAGTTTTGATGTATCTGTCAAAGGTTAGACACCTTATTGTATCTCTTCTTTGAAGAGCTTTGTCGAGTACAGTTTGGCGTATAAAAAGGGAGACTAGTCGGTGTGTAGCCGTACATGTAGTATATAGTATATTTCAATGTTCTATGGGGTTCTGTAGGAGACAGTCAAGTACAATAGTTTCAATCTCTGTCAATACACCAGATTCAGAGATAAGACCACTTATATTTAATTTGCGTGGTCATTTATATTTTGGATAACACATGTTAAGACTGTGTTTTATATTATTTCAATTTAATTTAAACAATTTAGTTTTAACTAGCAGTAACTAACGAAACAAGTAGACAGATCACATCTTACAATAACTGAACAGTTTCATATAACATTACTTCAGAGAAAATGAGTTTTCGAACCACCTTCTGAAACTCGCGCGTTTCAAAAACGAATGGAAAGAAAGGGAACAACAGTTGACACGGCACCGACTTTCCGCCATTCTTTATTTTGCGTCTGTGTTTGTGACTAAACACATTCGCAACACACATGCTTACATCATAACTTTTATCTAATACACTCCTTATTTGGTTTGGCACTGGCAGAATGAGATCTTCAAATAGAAACAGACATAGTGGAAATACTTCTGATTTTTTGTAGCAGAACCTTTTACTATAGAATTTTATGGAGTCCCAAATATGAGTATTGTTTTCGTTGAAGAAGAACATATCTATAAATGGCCATTTGTTTATGTGACAATTGCTGTTTATGTCTGTATCTGTTGGACCAGTTCTACAGTCAGATGACTGACTACTTCTATAGAACTTCCATTGGCGATTGGCTGGCGAATATAATGAAAATCCTGGCACGTTTTCAAAAGCATTCTTAATTCGGGGCATCTCTGTTGCATTCATAAACACATCCACATCGTCGTCCCAGGGCACCATACCGAAATGTCTATATGCGCCTATCAGCGAACCACCATGCAACACAAATGTCAAATTATTTTCTGTGCACACGATTTGGAAAACTTTTAAGATTTGCATCATCTCGTTAAATTCTCCACTGGTAATAATCTGCTCAAATTCTCTATAGCTTGATTCCGTTGTTGTTTTCGTTAAATTCCTCTCATCCCAGTACGGCATGTTTCTATTGTTTATCACACTAGAAGCATATTGGTAATATCCTTTACCAAAGTCGGCATGACTAACTTTTGGGTTAAAATAATTTCTCGTATTTGAAACGCATGTTTCACCAATCTTCTTAAATATTGACAGGTTCATGAAAATGAAAACGCAACAGCCTGCACACATAATCCATTTCACTATCTTACGATAAGCATACATCGTGTTGTTGGAATGCAATTGTATCAGTAATATAGCATATACACTGACTTCACTATTGGTGTTCGTACGGCCGCAGTTATACGATAACTGTTGATTAAGTTGAAATAACGCTTATATCATACGATAGTCTTGATCATCGTCGACGCTTGATTGTACATACAAACGTCTTGACTGTTTGTGCACAAATAAATTTGAAACCGGAAGCACGTGACCGTAATTAATATATTTTATTAAAGTATTTCTGACCATTCGCATTTAGTTCGTCGATATAATGATGAAGTTTCCCTCTTTGTTTTTTGTATTGTCTTTCTGCCTTTCTGTATATCTTCGATAACAGGTGTTTCTGTCTCAGCCAATCAGAAACGATACCAGAATCTCGGCAAAAGTCAAACTTTGTTTAGGGCAACTGTTCTAGAAGTTTTTCTTGAAAACAAGCAAGCGTCGCAGATGATCTAGACTAATCATACGAGGGATGTTCGGAAAATGTTGAGATGGTCAACACGATACATGATGAAGACGCACACAGTAAATAATTTACAAATATATAATTACATCTAACGTCTGACGCTATATAGTTTTGTATTTTTGATTAGGTTTAGTGTTTATCATAGAGAGCTCAGAAGATGTCGCACTTTACGATGTTAATAACTTCGTGAGTCAATGCCAGTCTGATACAATTTTCAGAATACGTTTGCCTTGCTGTTTATTTGCGTAAATGTGATACAGTTCGAAAGCTACAAAAGCCCCGTTTGTTTATGTTTCTACCTGATGCAAATACCAATCTGTGTTCAAAGAACCGAGCAATGAGAAATCCGTTGGTTTGCAAATTTCATTTTGTGCTAGTCTGATTAATCATTGCATATAGTATCTTCGTATGTGTGTTATTTACATTCAACCATTATATCTTTAACAATGAAATCAGGAAGCCTGACCAATATATCTCACACTTGTTCTAAGATATGTCGAAGGGAAGATGCATGTAAAAGAAAATAAACGAAATAAAAATAAAATTGCATATGTATTTAATCAAATTGCAACACGTATGTGATATTCAGATTAGCAGGTGAATTTAACTTGTTGCATTTGAACAGAAGTAGCCTACATAAAAATTGTACAAAGTATCAACTTCATGTCATGCCAGCTGTAAAGTTGCTTAAAATGCCGCGTTGTCCTGGTATTTATGTATGTACGAGTAATTAGTGCACATACTAAATATGCGAACTGTGTCATGGTATATGTTCTTAAATCCTCACTGAGTATACATGTACATATACGTCTCTATTCTTTATGTCACCTGTATATAACTATTAGTCATATGTTCAGGCATGTTTTGAAATAGCCTATGAAGAATGGGCAAAACCAAGAATAATAAGTAAAACGGTTCATAATTCTGAACTGCAGAATCGAAAACCGTTGATTCAGAGACACTTCATACCATCTCATGGGAACGGTATGCCAAGTGTAATAACAATTCATGAACACGTTTGAAGTTAAAGCCACATGCGATTCATTATAGAGTGGACAATTCTAAGTCAAACAAAGGGCCATATTTCTGTAATAAATTAGGCAATGAACAATGTGTAACTTAGAGGGACATAAGATCATCAGTTGCTATGTGTAAATGATGTATCCACACATTGGGTCAATACTTAACCTTTCAAAAACATATTTTTAAAGATTCTGTAACAATTAAGTTTTCTTAAAGTATATTTTCAACATGTTTCCAGGTAGAGAACATAAGAAGCATATACTATATATTTTAAATATATGAAATGTTTTCATTTAACATTATATAGATATAATGGTATAATAATGTGCTACAGCGTGTACACTGTACTTTTCATTAGTAGGGCCTGCACATCGTTGGTTAAATGTCAATTAATTACTATAGTTTTCAATACTTTTCAAAGCAACATGCATTGTCCGTTTAGTCATTAATGTGAACAACTATAATACAGAATGGGCCTAACCCTACTTCAGTATATTTCTATCTTACACGAAAGGTAAGATTTCAAAAAGCGAAAGGAAGTAAGGTTAAGATTGAGGGTTGCTTTCTTTCACGTCTTTACATTCTCAAAAGGAGTCACATATATGGACTATATTCTGCTTCGTAATTATTTTTAGTCTTACCGAAGCAAACAACGATATATAAGATTGAATTAAAGTATTTTACATAATATATGCTATCATAATATATTTTCAGTGACCCATTGCATACCCTAAAGTAAGCATTACCATTAATGGGAAAACTATATGTCTCAAATATAAAATTAAGATTGCGGGGGTGCGGGAGTGGGAGGCTGATAGATCCCTTAAAAAAGCTTGTTTAACGTTTATTTAACTGTAAAACAGCATTTTTTTAAATTTCAAATCGTCCATCAACAAATTGTTCAGCACTTCAGGAAAACGCTCTGGAATACTTAAATGAAACCGAGCTTTTCTTACTATATCGATGCAGGAGAGACACGATCATGTTTAGTTTAGGAATTGTTTATGACAAATGTGTATTTCTGCGTTATGTAGCAACAGGAGACATGCAGCTAACTTGCTGATAGCTTGGACGTGTCACAGGCAACAATCAGTTGTAGAGATGTGAGAGACGTATCAGCCCCACAGGGCCGACGTGAAAACCTACATTAACTTCCCAAACTATCGTGATGCTCAAGAAATAAAAACCCGATTCGGCATTGTTGATGGTATGCTACACATTATATCAACTTATTCGTTTACGGACTTATTTCCCAGCGCTAAATGATCATTGAAAAGGCATGGAAAGCTCGCTAATTTACTACTAACACCTACATGACCGATTAGTGCACGTATATACACTGGGGCCCGAATAAAGTTCTCTCTATGAAAACATTAGAATATTGAATAGTATCTAAGGTATAATATTACGTAATACTTCAATAAAAATACACCAAAACCTAACTAACAAGTGATGTTTGTAAAACATATATGCTACCCCCTTCAACAACCATGACACAAACATTAATGCCAAGTTTGGAGTGCCAGCCGATTTTGACTTATGGAAGCCAAGCAAATTTTAGTGAGTTTTCACATATACGTAGTGTATCATTGGCAGTTATCCTTATATATATGTAGGTAGTTTACCTTTAGCTTTTACACGTGTTGCTTAATTTGCATATTCTTCATAAAAATAATGTATCCCATATGTCAAATTTATTTAATAGTCTGTGTTTAAAGAGTGAAAATGAATCATAAATGTATTTTTTTTAATTACAATAAAATTTAATCTTAAAGGGGTTGATGCACTATTTTCAAACACAGTTTACTTTAAAGGGCTCTGGAAAACTTGAAAAAAGCTGAAAGAATTATCAAAATGCCATGAAAAATAAAGGAGATATGACATATTGAAAATTTGCAAAGAACATATATCTTTGAACGATGACGTCATCGCGCCGTTTTACCATATATGGCATATTGATAAAATGTATTTTAAAGCAAAGAAAACCACTGCAAAATGATTAAAAATAAATATACAGATGTAAAATGTATACATTTTAGTATTATTTTTCATTTGCAGTGATTTTCTTTGCTTTAAAAGACATTTTATCAATATCCCATATATGGTAAAACGGCGCGATGACGTCATCATTCAAAGATGGCCGCCTCCATTTATGTTCTTTGCAAATTTTCAATAGGTCATATCTCCTTTATTTTTCATGGCATTTTGATAATTCTTTCAGCTTTTTTCAAGTTTTTTAGAGCCCTTTAAAATACACTGTGTTTGAAAATAGTGCATCAACCCCTTTAATATTCATTCAATAAAGGGAGGTTATTCAAAAAATATTTTTAAATTATTATTGTCATTTAGGTTTAAATATAGAAACATCACAACATACTTGTATATCTAAAAAACAAGAGGCCCAAGAGGGTCTGTATCGCTCTACTGGCTACCCCCAGGTTCATCATTCGAAAAGTCTTATTAAAATTAAAATAAAAATATAAAATATTTTTTTATTTTAAAAAGTTGATCCCATGAACCAAAAAAAAAGGTTAGTGATTTTTTTTACAAGTTTTGTTACAATGGCAACCACATTTACATGAGAATTTACCCAATAGGGGAGGTGCACAACTACACTATGAGACAAACATTCTTGCCAAATTTGGCATGAGTAGGACCAGCTGTTCCTTAGTTATCACGAAGACAAGCGGTTTTTAGTGATTTTTTACAAGTTTTGTTACCATGGCAACCACATTTCTTATGCGAATCTATCCAAAAGGGGAGGTACACAACTAGACCATGACAAAAACCTTTCTGCCAAGTTTTAAGTTTGTAGTGCCAGCCGTTCTTGAGTTATGGCAAAAGACAAGAAGATTTCACGATGGACTGACTGACCAATATTTTTATATATGTTTTGTTACCATGACAACCACATTTCTTATGCGAATCTACCCAAAAGGGAAGGTGCACAACAAGACCATGACACAAACATTCCTGCCAAGTTTCGAGTTTGTAGTGCCAGCCATTCGTGAGTTATCGCGAAGACTTCGGGATGGACCGACTGACCGACAGACAGACAGACATTTGCAAAGCAATATGCACCTTCCCCATCCCCCCAACCCCCCCCCCCCACGCCCACCCCCACCTTCGGGATTCGGGAAGGGGGGCATGATAAAACACCTGTTTTAATATGCTGGTTGCATACAAACACTGTACTGGGTTGGCCTCAACAACTGAAACAAATTTGAAGACTAACATTTTCTCCTGCAATTGTATGTCTAACAGTGATTTACAGTTACCTTTACAAATTCCCTACCAAATCACCCCTCTCTACAACCCTCCCCTCACCTCTACCCCGTCCAAATACAATAGGCTGGAATAGATCCTTAAGTGTACAGATCCACATTGTTAATTTGTGTACACTGTAATCGCTTTCAGATATGGTGTAGTGGAATTGAATTAAAACTGAATTGGGTTTTCAGGCTCAACAACACATCAAGATAAAATATGGAGAATAGGCCTAGAACCTTTTTACCTGCAGAGTTGCTGCAAATTATATAGTAGACACTCCATTCACGACGGAGCAACGTTTCCACGTATGCATACGCGGTGTCATGATAAAGACATTGAATGATAATGATAAAAAGAGACAAAATTAATATTTATCGGGGTTAGTGGGGTGGGGGTGGTCATAACTCTCTGCATGTAACGTAACATTGTGTTTTAGCCCGCTATCATCTTTCGTTCGTCATCGTCCGCCAGTCATTTAAGATGGCCGCCATGGTTAAAATAAGGTCAAATTCAAAGAAATTTAGGTCCTTCACTATGACTCTGTAGTGTTGTTACTTGTTGTCCTTCACTATGACACTGTAGTGTTGTTACTTGTTGTCCTTCACTATGACACTGTAGTGTTGTTACTTGTTGTCCACTACTATGACTCTGTAATGTTGTTACTTGTTGTCTTTCACTATGATTCTGTAGTGTTGTTACTTGTTGTCCTGACTATGACTCTATAGTGTTGTTACTTGTTGTCCTTCACTATGACTATGTAGTGTTGTTACTTGTTGTCCTCCACTATGACTCTGTAGTGTTGTTACTTGTTGTCCTCTACTATGACTCTGTAGTGTTGTTGTTGTCCTTCACTATGACTCTGTAGTGTTGTTACTTGTTGTCCTCCACTATGACTCTATAGTGTTGTTACATGTTGTCCTTCACTATGACTTTGTAGTGTTGCTACTTGTTGTCCTTCACTATGACTCTGTAGTGTTGTTACTTGTTGTCCTCCACTATGACTCTATAGTGTTGTTACTTGTTGTCCTTCACTATGACAATGTTGTGTTGTTACTTGTTGTCCTCCACTATGACTCTGTAGTGTTGTTACTTGTTGTCCTTCACTATGACTCTGTAGTGTTGTTACGTGTTGTCCTTCACTATGACTCTGTATTGTTGTTACTTGTTGTCCTGACTATGACTGTAGTGTTGTTAATTGTTGTCCTGACTATGACTCAGTAGTATTCTTACTTGTTGCCCTCCACTTTGACTCTATAGTGTTGTTACTTGTTGTCCTTCACTATGACACTGTAGTGTTGTTACTTGTTGTCCTTCACTATGATTCTGTAGAGTTGTTACTTGTTGTCCTGACTATGGCTCTGTAGTGTTGCTACTTGTTGTCCTTCACTATGACACTGTAGTGTTGTTACTTGTTGTCCTCTACTATGACTCTGTAGTGTTGCTACTTGTTGTCCTCCACTATGACTCTGTAGTGTTGTTACTTGTTCTCCTCCACTATGACTCTGTAGTGTTGTTACTTGTTGTCCTCCAGTATGACTCTGTAGTGTTGTTACTTGTTGTCCTTCACTTTGACTCTGTAGTGTTGTTACTTGTTGTCCTCCACTATGACTCTGTAGTGTTGTTACTTGTTGTCCTTCACTTTGACTCTGTAGTGTTGTTACTTGTTGTCCTCCACTATGACTCTGTAGTGTTGTTACTTGTTCTCCTCCACTATGACTCTGTAGTGTTGTTACTTGTTGTCCTCCAGTATGACTCTGTAGTGTTGTTACTTGTTGTCCTCCAGTATGACTCTGTAGTGTTGTTACTTGTTGTCCTTCACTTTGACTCTGTAGTGTTGTTACTTGTTGTCCTCCACTATGACTCTGTAGTGTTGTTACTTGTTGTCCTTCACTTTGACTCTGTAGTGTTGTTACTTGTTGTCCTCCACTATGACTCTGTAGTGTTGTTACTTGTTCTCCTCCACTATGACTCTGTAGTGTTGTTACTTGTTGTCCTCCAGTATGACTCTGTAGTGTTGTTACTTGTTGTCCTTCACTTTGACTCTGTAGTGTTATTACTTGTTGTCCTCCACTATGACTCTGTAGTGTTGTTACTTGTTTTCGTTCGGGTTGTTCGAGCCCAATGTTTACGGCGTTAAAGTGGGATACCGATTAGGCAGGTGCTAGAGGGCATGGGAGGTGTAGGATCTTATATTACCTCTCATGTATATACTCGATAATTCCGAGTCTTCTGATGTTCTCTCTTGTTTGTGTTCGTTGCTTCCAATGGATCCTCTTTATATAACACCACGGAGGAGATTGGTACATACACTAGGTGAGTGTGTATATAACACCACGGAGGAGAGTGGTACATACACTAGGTGAGTGTGTTTATAACACCACGGAGGAGAGTGGTACATACACTAGGTGAGTGTGTATATAACACCACGGAGGAGAGTGGTACATACACTAGGTGAGTGTGTATATAACACCACGGAGGAGAGTGGTACATACACTAGGTGAGTGTGTATATAACACCACTGAGGTCATTGGTACATACACTAGGTGAGTGTTTAACCAGGTTGTACCCTCCAATTGGAAATACCGATGATCGAAGTTTTATAATTAGATACGCGAACGTCATTTTGGGTGTTATTAAACTAGTAAATTGATAAATTAACAGGACAATACGCAACATATATAGTAGTGAATATAGGGATACAGACTTGGAAAGGTCAGTAGGCAATACGTCCTACCGGATCTAAAATAAAAGAGCATACCATCAAAATGAAATACGAGCGATACAATTAAAAGTTGTTGTAAACATATATAAAATACACGAACTATTATATTCGAGTACTCGAAATGTATTCCCCACGAAAACGGGATTTTTTGATCGATTTGACCTCTCCGCGACAGATACTTATGAAACTTGTGATACTTGCATGTATTGGAACAGCATTTATTAATATAGGTTATGAATAATGAATTTATCCATTTTGAATCTTGACTCCTTACTCAGGTGTGTATTCATAATAACTGGTTAGCACCGCAACGTAATATAGGTTAAATGACGTAAACTTTTTTTTCTTGTATGAATGGTGTTTTACGTCATTTTAGCACATGATAGGCCATATATGACGGTCCATTATTTTTGTTGTAGAAGCCGATCACCCAACCTTTTTTGGGGTAGAACCAATAATGTATACCATCCCGCCATCCGTAAGAACTTTCTTGATCCTAGCATAATGCACATAGAGATAAACGTATGAGTACAGATTCATACACTTAACAACTACTGGAGAAACGGTATGATTGCAACTTTGTTAACACCCGATTTAAGTCTTCTCTTACGATCATTCAAGGGCTAAATAGGTCCTCAAAGCTTGTTTTTATCGCCCCAAGACAACTTGTGGAATTAAATAAATCAAGCTAAGATTAATTAAACTAGCAGTACTATGTTTTGTTTTGGAGACCACTTTTGATGTTAAAACAAATCTTGTGTTAATTAACATAAAATACTGATATCAATCTGTGATATGTACGCAGCTGTATAATGTATTGTCGTAGTGTTTTGTAATTACAATCATCTACATAAATTATCATAAAATGAATATGGAAAATGGCAACATATTAAAACCTTCTCGCCTCTCAGAGTCCCACTACTACGGGTTCGAATTTCAATGGGAGCTTGACTTGTCAGGGAAACAGTTTTGATTTTTACGGATGTCAGTAATAACTTAAAACACCATGCAGCTGTAACACAAAAGGAGCTGTTAATAAAAGTTAAGACAATATCAGCCATAGTGACGTTTTGTATATGTTAACGTGTATTAGTTTATTAGTATATGAAATAATGAAATATATATTTTTTTAAATTTTAAAGATTAAATATTTCTCCTATATATAGAGAATAATGAATGGGCATTTTCATAGCACACCCAGTATCGGCCCGAGACCTTAATATCATTCCGAGAGCTTTTGCTCGAGGTCGATGGACGATTTATGGTGTGATAGGAAAATTGTGAAGCTGACGTACGTTCACCCTTAATAATGCTCACACATGAGCTATATCTCCACATAGAGTTGAAAAGTGGTAATAACAATATTCTAGGATAAACTGAGCTATTTTCCTTTTCGGTTTGTGTTATCATGCCAAGTTTGCTGTAATGGTTCAGGCAAAATGCATTGATAATGTAAAATGTCATATCCATGCCAGCCCTTATCGCTAGGGCTGATATGAGCAGTGAAACCTAGGACTTATTGCATATGCATGCACAATGTTTATATTTTTTAGCACGTATGTGATATCTTTATTTTAATATGGGCTTCTACAACATGAACTTGATTTGCCACGTCTGAGATAAGCATTTTTACCACATGCCTTCGAACAGTAGCGAATTTAACCTATAGGGATGTATCTGTATGGGGCGGCTAAATGTACAATACTATTAGTCACTAATCGCTTTCACTTCCAACAGTTGACTTGTATGTAGTTGTACGTGGAGGTGACATAACCTACAAACATGTCAGTTCAAACATATTGTGAAGTTGTACTTGGCGGTGACATAGCCTACTAACATGTCAGTTCAAAGATATTGTGAAGTTGTACTTGGCGGTGACGTAGCCTACTGATATGCCAGTTCAAACATATGTTGTGAAGTTGTACTTGGCGGTGACGTAGCCTACTGATATGTCAGTTCAAACATATGTTGTGAAGTTGTACTTGGCGGTGACGTAGCCTACTGATATGTCAGTTCAAACATATGTTGTGAAGTTGTACTTGGCGGTGACGTAGCCTACTAATATGTCAGTTCAAACATATTGTGAAGTTGTACTTGGCGGTGACATAGCCTACGGATATGTCAGTTCAAACATATGTTGTGAAGTTGTACTTGGCGGTGACGTAGCCTACTTACATGTCAGTTAAAAAATATGTTGTGAAGTTGTACCTGGCGGTGACGTAGCCTACTGATATGCCAGTTCAAACATATGTTGTGAAGTTGTACTTGGCGGTGACGTAGCCTACTAACATGCCAGTTCAAACATATGTTGTGGAGTTGTACTTGGCGGTGACGTAGCCTACTGATATGCCAATTCAAACATATGTTGTGAAGTTGTACTTGGCGGTGACGTAGCCTACTAACATGTCAGTTCAAACATATGTTGTGAAGTTGTACTTGGCGGTGACGTAGCCTACTGATATGCCAGTTCAAACATATGTTGTGAAGTTGTACTTGGCGGTGAATAAGCCTACAAACATGTCAGTTCAAACATATGTTGTGAAGTTGTACTTGGCGGTGACGTAGCCTACTGATATGCCAGTTCAAACATATGTTGTGAAGTTGTACTTGGCGGTGACATAGCCTACTAACATGTCAGTTCGAACATATGTTGTGAAGTTGTACTTGGCGGTGACGTAGCCTACTGATATGCCAGTTCAAACATATGTTGTGAAGTTGTACTTGGCGGTGACGTAGCCTACTGATATGCCAGTTCAAACATATGTTGTGAAGTTGTACTTGGCGGTGACGTAGCCTACTGATATGCCAGTTCAAACATATGTTGTGAAGTTGTACTTGGCGGTGACGTAGCCTACTGATATGCCAGTTCAAACATATGTTGTGAAGTTGTACTTGGCGGTGACGTAGCCTACTAACATGTCAGTTCAAACATATGTTGTGAAGTTGTACTTGGCGGTGACGTAGCCTACTGATATGCAAGTTCAAACATATTGTAAGAATGAATGGATGGTGTTTTACGGCACGTCTACACATTAATAGGTCATTTTGCTCTCAAAAACTGATGAAAGATGAAAAAAATGAAGAAGTAATTAAAAATTAATGTAAATATATAAAGATAAATCTATTTACAAATAAGGGATGAAGTGGTAATAATATAAACTATGTATTTATGTAAATCAACAAATGCCCATCAACGGGTGTGTAAACAAGTAAATATATATAAGAACATATTATAATGAATTATGAAGTCTGATTTCTTTCAGGAAATTTATAACAAGACTAAAATCTATAGTATCAAATAACTCGTTCATAGTATTAACTGTGTAATACCTTTGCCGCAAATGATCAAAGTCTACACATAACAACACGATATGTTTGACCGTTAACGGTGCAAAACAGGGTATACATTCTGGTAAATGCTCACCTTGGAATACATATGAATGAGTATAACGTGTATGCCATTTCCTGCACCGGGCTAGAACAACATCTTCTCGAAGAATGGGTCTACTAGAAGGACACCATTCTCCAAGTAACGGCTTAATTGTCTGAATGAATGGGGTGTATTGCTCACTGAAAAATAAGTGGCTTGCCAAGAGTTACAAATATATCTGTTAATACAACTTTTAAAATCAGTATAAGGTAATTTGGTATTAGATATATGTAAACCTAATGCTGGCTTAGCAGCACTATCAGCTCCATCATTACCACGTAGATAAAGATAGAGGCCTTGTCAGGCAAGCGGCTCTTTATGATTTGTTTGTAAACAACAGCTGCTGCAGCTACCTTATCTCCGTCTTTAGATCCAGCTGTGTATATGTGTTGAAAGTTACAATATTACCACAAAGGTAAATATTACCGTAAATGTAACAACTGTAACAAATGTTAAATAGTCTAACGTTAACTGTAAACAAATACACACATTTAAACTACAGTTTGTCACAAAGGTTAAATAGTCTAAGGTTAACTGTAAACAAATACACAACTGTAAAATACCGTTTGTCACAAATGTTAAATAGTCTAACGTTAAATGTAAACAAATACACACATGTAAAATACAGTTTGTCACAAACGTTAAATAGTTTAAGGTTAACTGTAAACAAATACACAAATGTAAAATACCGTTTGTCACAAATGTTAAATAGTCTAACGTTAAATGTAAACAAATACACACATGTAAAATACAGTTTGTCACAAACGTTAAATAGTCTAAGGTTAACTGTAAACAAATACACAAATGTAAAATACAGTTTGTCACAAACGTTAAATAGTCTAACGTTAACTGTAAACAAATACACAAATGTAAAATACAGTTTGTCACAAATGTTAAATAGTCTAAGGTTAACTGTAAACAAATACACAAATGTAAAATACCGTTTGTCACAAATGATAAATAGTCTAACGTTAAATGTAAACAAATACACACATGTAAAATACAGTTTGTCACAAACGTTAAATAGTCTAAGGTTAACTGTAAACAAATACACAAATGTAAAATACAGTTTGTCACAAACGTTAAATAGTCTAACGTTAACTGTAAACAAATACACAAATGTAAAATACAGTTTGTCACAAATGTTAAAGGTCTAAGGTTAACGGTTAACAAATACACAAATGTAAAATACCGTTTGTCACAAATGTTAAATAGTCTAACGTTAAATGTAAACAAATACACACATGTAAAATACAGTTTGTCACAAAAGTTAAATAGTCTAAGGTTAACTGTTAACAAATACACAAATGTAAAATACAGTTTGTCCCAAACGTTAAATAGTCTAACGTTAACTGTAAACAAATACACACATGTAAAATACAGTTTTTCACAAACGTTAAATAGTCTTAGGTTAACTGTAAACAAATACACAAATGTAAAATACAGTTTGTCACAAACGTTAAATAGTCTAAGGTTAACTGTAAACAAATACACAAATGTAAAATACAGTTTGTCACAAACGTTAAATAGTCTAAGGTTAACTGTAAACAAATACACAAATGTAAAATACCGTTTGTCACAAACGTTAAATAGTCTAACGTTAACTGTAAACAAATACACAAATGTAAAATACAGTTTGTCACAAATGTTAAATAGTCTAACGTTAACTGTAAACAAATACACAAATGTAAAATACAGTTTGCCACAAATGAAATATCTGGTCATCCTAACTGTAAAATAAAACTGTATCCAAATGCAAACATGTGAAAACGACAAATGTACTACTTTTGATTATTAAAGGAAAATACAGTAATGACTAAATCGATGACATGCTTACCATTTTAGTAAATTAAGTATATTTAGTATAGAAACGACAGTTATAAGTAATACTTAAAATCAATAGATTGCTATGCGAGGCTTATTGGGTTTCAGTGATCATTAATAACATCCTTGTCTGTGAGGGTGTAATGTATGACTTTGCGCACTATTGTAGATGTTTGCTTAATTTCGTACACCAGATGGGTTAGTCGCCAAAATACATCTTTTTATTGATAGATCCCCTTACACAATGTGTTTTCAATGTAAAATCACTAAATCATCTGGTGTACGAAATGAATCAACCATATGCAATAAATACTACAGTTCCTTATTCGACTTTTCACATGAGTTCTGTGGGCAACATGTGTCTTTAAAGTTTAGATTTGTTTGGTTCGGTCATCCTAAAAAGATGGTTGCTCGAAGTTTCTTGGTAGACAAGCATTCTATTGTAAGTAATGAACAAATGTTTCTTCTAATTCTTCATTTGGAGCTGAAATGAGTTCGAAAAACACACGTCCCTTTAAAGTTCATCCTTTTTTTCGGCAGATCACTTTCAAACAATGTGCTTTCAATGTTTTTTGGCGATTAAACCATCTGGCGTACGAAATGAAGCAAACATATGCAATAAATACTCCCATTCCTTATTCGCAGTCGAATACGGAACAAAAAACTGGTTTCTAGTTCCTTATTCGTTATTCGGAGCTTATCACTGTTCTAAGTAAATATGGCCATTTTAAATCTTTTTTTCGCCCGCCAAATGATGTAAAAAAAGTTTTGTTGTTGTTTCTTGGCAAGTGGACTTTACTGTTTATGAGTTAGTAAAGAAAATGTGTTTATGATACTCCAGTTCCTTATTCTACTTTTCACATGAGTTCTGTGGGTACATGTCCCTTTAAAGTTAAGATTTTTTGGTCCGATCATCTTAAAAAAATGGTTTCTTTGTAGAAAAGCAATGCTGTGTAAGTAATGAAAACAGTTATTTTGGATCGTATTACGCTAATTTTTCAATTGGAGCTTAAATGAGATCGAAAAAGACCCGTCCGTTTGAAGTTCATTATTTTTTCCGTTCCTTACTCGCCCTCGTCCCTTATTCGTTATTCGCAGTTTAGACCTGTTCTATGTTAAGATGTTCATTGTAAATCACTTTTTCCATCGCCGGATGATCTAAATAAATAGTTATTTTCACTCTCCTTTTGTAATTCTGAAAATAAAATTGGACATGCAATTGGGGCTAGATAAGTTATATATTTTATATTCGCATCGAGTGTTTTTCGCTGTTAGATGTGTGTTTTATATCTGGCCACGATAAGAAGGAATAGGGATAGGAAAAGTGTGTGTGTGTGGGTGGGGTAGGGGAGCGGGCGGGGTCACTTCCGAGCCAGAAACGACTATATTTTCATAAGATTAGCTATGATAAAAAGTTCCTCATTAAATGGCACCTGGATGTAAGTTTCAGGCAAGTGATGCAATATAAGGCTACGAGATATAGGGAAATCAGGGGATCCCTACAGGCTATAGTTCAGGCCATAGGAAAATAAATTGTAAGTTCTTTGTTAGTAGACATAACAACAGTTTAAATACGCATTTTCCTAATATTTTCCTAATATTGCTATTATTGGCAGTCAGCTTGAACATTTCGATGAATACTTGAAACGGATGTTAAAATTTTGAAATTTGAAACAGAACAGGGTTTTGAGCAGTTCTTTCAGTATTCCTTAAGCATATCTAGTGTCTATAAAAGAGTATGAGAGTGGACCTTTGGAAACTGACGAACACGACACATACGAAATATTGCAGTCTCGGTTTGATTGAGACTGTTCATGAACGGTAATCAAATATGCTAGCTATCGCTCACGCCCTCTAGCCCCGGGTTGAGCAGAACTCAATATTTATAAAAAATCAATAGTACATAATTTTAACCATTCCGAAGATGGCATGCATATGGCGGTGGACATAGAGATCTTTTCCCCGTGTCCAGCGGCTTATGATCCCAGTATCTAACAAAATACTATGCCCGAAGAGCGAAATAAACCAAATGGAATTTAGTTGGGAGCAGCGGTTATGAAGCCTGCGTATCACAAGTAACAGCGAAAGACTAAATTAAAAAGCAGACAACATATCCTATGAGTGGTTAAACAATACGTGGAAATTGTCAATAGGTAATAGATATGGAGATTTGCTGACAATAAGGAGCAGTTTTATGGTTTTAAGGTGCCGTATGTGGCTAAAATCCGAAATGTATCTATAACAAACTTTTGACTTGGCTCGAATAAATAATACGTCTTCCTTTGTACCGAACTCGAAAAATTTAAATTTGTGTATGAGTTTTACATTTTGAAGCTTAAATTAACAGAAAGTTATGGAAAACAGCATTTATTTTCTGTTTTTCATTCAAAAATGTGCTTAGCCATCCCATTTATTTTATAAATCTTGATATAATCATCATGACGTGGCATAACAGTGTTACTCTATAATTTCGCACAGTAATTGGTCTAATTAGTAGAGATAAGAGTGTATTGGATTGCATTATATACTCTTTTACAGTATAATCCAAAAAATTATCTTGCATTTTTCTGGATTATAAATCACTGGTTAGTGGATTAAATGCTATACAATTGTGGGGTTGGCTGAGTCTTTGAATCATAATTTCCATTTTGTCTTTGTTTTCTTCCATATATTTTAGTCAAAATGTAAACATTTAGTGACTAGTTTGCATGAAAATATGTTCTTTAGCAGGTTTGAAGTATATCTTGTCCATAAGAAATGTTGGAATTTATGAAAAGGCCCGTTTCTTCATAAAAAAGGAAACATTTCGTGCATGAGTGATTTAAACTCTGAACCCCAAATTATATTGTATGCTTGGTTTAGTACACTGAAGACCATGTCTGAAAATAAAACAGACTGTGTTTTGTCAAAAGAAAAGTCTAAGGAATCAGAGACTAATGTTTACCAAAGTGAATTCATGGATTGTATAAAATATAATGATATATAATATAAAATATATATAGGTCATCATTTATGGTTTTATTTAAAACAAATTTAATTGTACTTTTGCTTTTTTGTTTGATTTTTGTTTTCCACTTGCCAACATCCTTGGTATAGATCATACAAGAAATTAACATCAAACGAATTGAAGCTATTTTTTATTCTAAATTTGAACTGATCTAATTTAAATAGTGTTTATTCGTCAATCTATTTGTACTGCACTTTTGTGATAAATTTTACTTAATTATATTTAACTAATTGTGTGTGCTTTTTATAGATATACGTATTTTGATATGAATTGTTTAACATGTATGACATTTATGATATATTACCTGAATAAAATTGAATTGGTAAATATATGCAATTCAATGTATCTGATGGCCTTGTGAAATTGAAACTGAAATTCAAGACCCTTCTTCAACGTTGTACTTACTGAAGTGCGGTATTTACACAGACCCAAGGTAATAGCGATATATAACGTTTGTTTCATAAATGCTGTGTTTCGTGTTATCAGAGAAGAACACGCGTTTAACTCTGTTGGCTATTTAATAAGACTAAACAATAGTATATACTGGCATGCATATGTTACCCTCATGTATATAATGCTATAAAAGTGTACATGTTTACTGATCCTGTTGTCAGATTGTTTCAATTAATAGTATATATATAAATATCTGGATATTTTAAGACCTAATTGTTTGACATTCAGTGTGTATTTAATATTCTAATAATTTTCAATGATTGTTTACATAATGAGATGCGTAGATTGTTGCAGAACGTTATTTTATCCAGAGTGTTGGTATATAAAGCTGACCTTAGTAAAAATTGTGGGGGTTTCAGTACCAATATTTAAAGTGGAGTATCTGGTTCATTATTTAATTTACAAACTATTGGATGCTGTGAATTAAAATATATTGTGAAAGGATTAAACACATATTGTGCTCATCTATTGACATTGGGTTATTTGATTATTTGGACATTGGACTATTGTGAAGTAATAAACCAGGAAAGAAAGAAATGAAATTGGACTAAAGGGACACTTGACAAATAATATTAAATATTACTAAGACTGTACAGTATATTGTTAACAGTAAGTCAGTTATACAATGTGTCCATACCTTGTTGCGCATGGGTGTTGTCAATTGCCTTGATACCTGACTAAATGTATATAGGTAGCTTTGAATTAAAAATGTATTTAACAGTTTTCCTTTGTGGTAAATGGAGAAATTACTACTTAAGGAGATAATTGGAGATAATTTCAAGTATGACTTCATAACTAACACATTACTGACCATGAGCCCAAACTGGGTTGTATACTAGCTTCCTATGATATTAAGGGTTCTATGGTATCACGGTAGTGTCAAATCTATAAAACAGTATACATCTCTGCTAAAATATGACAAATATTTTAAAGATGTTATGACTTTAGGTACATATAATAAAATAATTGGAAAAAAAGTATATTTTATTATCTTAAATAAACATTATAAAATGATATTTCAAAATAATGCAAAAAGGTTGACAATTTCAAGCAATTATCAAGTTGCCTCCAGCTTCCCTTAATGTAAATAAGCAAATAGCGATGGTAGGCTTGCTACCAGAAGCTCTGCAACTATACAAACTGCTTGATTAAGCCCCGCTTGGAAAAAAATCGCCGAAACCCTGATTATCTATACTACTTACCTATCCAGTTTATCAATTCAAAGAAAATAATAGTTTGTATATACTGTAGGTCAGATTATTTTAATCCACCGTCTCCTCTTTAAAAAATAATAATTAAAACATCTTGAAATCACAAAGCAAAGTCAGACAGAACCTGACAGTAGTCTTCGTTATCGCAATACGTATCATGCTCTACCATGGAATATTTTACTTTTCTTCACTTTGATAGCTTGTATTTTAATTTGAGAAGCTCTTCCCTGTTTTATCCACAAATAATAATCCACTTCAGTCATCAATCCTTTTCGCTTATTGACTTGACTCTTTTTGGTGTCCATAAAATCATCAAGAACTACATGGTACAGTAATTCAATAGTTATGCTCATTGGAATAGTAACATTTCAAAAAACTAATGTTGTCAAGATTCTATCTTGGGTAATTGTTAGCAAACATCTCTAAACTTCGTCAAAGTATATATGAACACAAAAAATCGACCGTCATATATACGGTGGATCAGTAGTATTAGTTAGAGATTTATGTATACGTACTGTTAGGTCACTCCGTGCTGAACTTGCTATACGTGATACTGAGTCTCGCGTGTATGTACGTGTGTGTCTTTTACGGTTGCATAACAAGGTAACTCCCTTACTGCACACGTTACACTTATTCTGTGTTTCCTGTATGAATGCGCATTTTTTTTTAGATTGCATGATGATGTCAATCCTTTATCGCAAACGCTACACATATGGTTTCTCGCCAGTATGTATGCGCCTGTGTTTTGTAAGACTGCCTGACACGGTAAATCCTTTACTGCACACGCTACACTTATAAGATGTCTCGCCTGTATGTATGCGCATGTGGGCTTTAAGATGGCCTGGGTGAGTAAATCCTTAAGTGCACATGCTACACTTATATGGTGTTTCGCCTGTATGTATGCGCATGTGTTTTGCAGGATTGCCCGACTCGTTAAATCCTTTACTACACACGCTACATTTATATGGTCTTCCGCCTGTATGTATGCGCATGTGTGCCGTAAGATTGCATGATGCTGTAAATCCTTTACTACACATGCTACACTTATAAGGCGTCTCGCCTGTATGTACATATATGTGTGATTTAAGATGACCTGGTTGGGAAACTCCTTTAGTGCACACGCTACACTTATATGGTGTTTCGCCTGTATGTATGTGCATGTGTTTTGTAAGACTGCCCGACTCGGTAAATCCTTTACTACACACGCTACATGTATATGGTGTTTCGCCTGTATGTATGCGCATGTGTGCTGTAAGATTGCATGATGCTGTAAATCCTTTACTGCAAACGCTACACGTATATGGTTTCTCGCCTGTATGTATGCGCATGTGTTTTGTAAGACTGCCCGACTCGTTAAATCCTATACTGCAAATGCTACACTTATAAGGTGTCTCGCCTGTATGTATGCGCATGTGTAATTTAAGATGACCCGTGTGGGTAAATCCTTTAGTGCACAAGCTACACTTATATGGCGTTTCGCCTGTATGTATGCGCATGTGTGCTGTAAGATTGCATGATGCTGTAAATCCTTTACTGCAAACGCTACATGTATATGGTTTCTCGCCTGTATGTATGCGCATGTGTTTTGTAAGACTGCCTGACACGGTAAATCCTTTACTGCACACGCTACACTTATAAGGTGTCTCGCCTGTATGTATGCGCATGTGTTTTGTAAGATTGCCCGACTCGTTAAATCCTTTAGTGCACACGCTACACTTATATGGTGTCTCGCCTGTATGTATGCGCATGTGTTTTGTAAGACTGCCCGACTCGGTAAATCCTTTACCACACATGCTACACTTATAAGGTGTCTCACCAGTGTGTATGCGCATGTGTATTGTAAGACTGCCTAACTGAGTAAATCCTTTACTACACACGCTACAATTATATGGTTTCTCGCCTGTATGTATGTTCATGTGTCTGTTAAGATGATTTGCCTTTGTAAACCCTTTCCTGCACAGACTGCATTGAAACGGTTGCATGATGTAATGTCGTCTCAATGTGGTTTCTGGAACAAACAAAATCTCATAATAAGATTGATACTTTGTAACAGTTCAGGTTTATATAACAAAATATTCTCACAGAATTATAGATATATCATTAATAGACATGCATTCATAACTATCGACTGATCAAAAGTAAAATGACACATTTTTATTAAAATTGATAATCAACCAACTCAATGAGACCATACTCTATCTGTTACATAATACACATAATCTTATCATATTTGGCCTTTTGTAAGAGGAAACGCTTTTTTTTCCATGAATGTTGTGCTTCGTTATACATTTTCATCTTTTGAAACGTGATGTATTTTATGATGAATAAAACAGCAATGTTTTACATGTTGCTTACATATATTGGTGTACTTTATTTGAGAACTAAACATTCTGATTGGAACCTATCCTTATACAGTACTGAATTAAGACCCATTCCTTTTAGCTCAAAGTCAAACAAATGTCCTAAAATATGTATTGTCCGTAACTGCCTCAATTACTCTGTTATAGATGTAAGGCTGGCATTTCCAGTTTTCTTTCGATGTTCCAAGTTAGATCTCAAAAACAAGAGGCCCAAGAGGGCCTGTGGGCGCTCTACTGGCTCTAGATAAAGTTTATGTATAAGGGGCCAGATCTCTTTCAAATATTGTTCAACCAGAACAAGGTGATGACATACGCAACTAGGCTTGGTACTGATTGTCCCAGACAAGTTTCGTTGAAATCCAGCCAGAGGTTCAGGAGAACTAGTCTGTACAAAGTTAGTGGATTAAAACCTTTAAGGGGTCATAACTCTGCCAAAATTCATTCAACCACAACACGGCAATGACAGGTGCAACAACTGGCTTGGTACTGATCATCCCCATCAAGATTCGTTGAAATCAAGCAAGGAATTCAGAAGAGACTAATCTCGACAACGTTTGGCTATTAAAACCTTTAAAGGGCCATAACTCTGCCAAAAATAAATCAACACGAATATAGCGAAGATATGTACAACTACGCTTGATACTGATCATCCTTGTCAAGTTTCGTTAAAATCCAGCGAGGGGTTCAGGAGAACTAGCCCGGAAAATGTTTGTGTATCAAAAATCTTTAAAGGGCCATAACTCCACCAACAATCTGTTAACCGGAATGCCACGATGATATGTGCAACTATGCTTGCTGCTGATCATCAAAGTAAAGTTTCGTTGAAATGTGGGGAGGCCTTCAGGAGAACAAGTCCAGACAAAGTTTGTGTACTTAAACCTTTAAAGGGCCATAACTCTGCCAAAATTCATTCAACCGGAACACGGCAACGATTTGCTCAACTAGAACTGATACTGATCATCCTTGTCGTCAAGTTTCGTCAAGTTTCGTTAAAATCCAGCCAGGGGTTCAGGAGAACTAGTCCAGACAAAGTTTGTGTATTAAAACCTTTAAAGGGACATAACTCCGCCAAAATCATTCAACCGGAACACGGTGACGATATGTACAACTAGGCTTGGTATTGATAATCCTTGAAAAGTTTCAATGAAATCTGGCCAAATGAAGGCCCTTTCTTCTTAATGAGGCCAAAATATAGCATATTTCAGAAAATCAAGGGCCATAACTCCGGTGTAAATGGTCCAATCTGGCTGGTTTTGAAATTTCTTTGAGCTTTCATTGATAGTAACAATCTGGTAAAGATTGGTAAAGATCGGATGAAAATGAAGGCCCTATCGTAGTATTAACGAGGCCAAATATAGCATATATATAACTAAATCAAGGGCCATAACTCCGCTGTTACTGGTCCGATCTGGTTGGTTTTCGAACTTGTCCGAGCTTTCATTAATATTAACAATCTGGTGAAGTTTGGTAAAGATCGGATGAAAAATGAAGGCCCTATCGTCTTAACGAGGCAAAATATAGAATTTTTAACTAAATCAAGGGCTATAACTCTGCTGTTGCTGGTCCGAACTGGCTGGTTGTTCGAACTTGTCCAACCTTTCATTGATAGTAATAATCTGCTACAGTTTGGTAAAGATCGGATGAAAAATGAAGCCCCTATCGTATTAACGAGGCAAAATATAGCATTTTTAACTAAGTCAAGGGCCATAACTCCGCTGTTACTGGTTTGATCTGGCTGGTTGTCGAACTTGTCTGAGCTTTCATTGATATTAACAATCTGGTATAGTTTGGTAAAGATCGGATGAAAAATGAGGCCTATCGTCTTAACGAGGCAACATATAGCATTTTTAACTAAGTCAAGGGCCATAATTCCGCTGTTACTGGTTCGATCTGGCTGATTTTCGAACTTGTCCGAGCTTTCATTGATATTAACAATCTGATAAAGTTTGGTAAAGATCGGATAAACAATGAAGCCCCTACCGTCTTAACGAGGCAAAATATAGCATTTTGAACTAAATCAAGGCCCATAACTCCGCTGTTACTGGTCCGATATGGCTGGTTTTCGAACTTGTTCGAGCTTTCAACGACATTAACAATCCGATAAAGTTTGGTAAAGATCGGATGAACAATGAAGCCCCTATCGTCGAAACGAGGCAAAATATAGCATTTTTAACTAAGCCAAGGGCTGTAACTCCGCTGTTACTATTCCGATATGGTTGGTTTTCGAACTTGTTCGAGCTTTTATTGATATTAACAATCTGATAAAGTTTGGTAAAGATCAGATGAACAGTGAAGTCCCTATCGTCTTAACGAGGCAAAATATAGCATTTTTAACCAAATCAAGGGCCATAACTCCTCTGTTACTGGTCCGTACTGGCCGGTTTTCGAACTTGTCCGAGCTTTCATTGATATTAACAACCTGTTAAAGTTTTGTAAAGATTGGATGAAAAATGAAGGCCCTATCGTCTTAACGAGACAAAAGTTAACGACGGACGACGGACGGACGACGGACAACTCGTCATCCCATAAGCTCTGCTTGCCTTTGGCCAGTAGAGCTAACAAAACAAAATATTGGTATGATTCAATTATTACATTGGCAAAAAAACACAATCATTTTACTTCGTTTATTTAAACGCTACAGTTTACACTTTATTAAATTCTACTGTTTGCTTATATCTCGCCCAATATTAATTATTTCATTTGTTGAATCGCAGAAAAAAAGTTTTCAGCTAGGACACATAATGCTGATAACACATGGAAAGTAAATGCAGCATATATATTGAGAGTATCGGTTTACCCCCAAATAATGGTTAAACTATGAAAGGCTGCATTATATTTTCAATTCTACACCAAGGTACTGTCTTGATAGCATACAAGACGAATCATGGGCTGGTGTGACAACATAATGCCACGTTGTCAAACTCAGATGGGTGCAAGTTTGTTTTGACTTGTTGATAATAATGCAAATCTTCGTGTAGTTTCTATACCTTGAATCTGAATATATCAAAGCATAGTTATAGGGTCTTCGTGTAGTTTCTATACCTTGAATCTGAATATATCAATGCATAGTTATAGGGTCTTCGTGTAGTTTCCATACCTTGAATCTGAATATATCAATGCATAGTTATAGGGTCTTCGTGTAGTTTCTATACCTTGAATCTGAATATAGCAATGCAGAGTTATAGGCTCTTCGTGTAGTTTCTATACCTTGAATCTGAATATATTAATAAATAGTTATAGGGTCTTCGTGTTGTTTCTATACCTCAAATCTGAATATATCAATGCATAGTTATTGGGTCTTCGTGTAGTTTCTATACCTCGAATCTGAATATATCAATGCATAGTTATAGGGTCTTCGTGTAGTTTCCATACCTTGAATCTGAATATATCAATGCATAGTTATAGGGTCTTCGTGTAGTTTCTATACCTTGAATCTGAATATATCAATGCATAGTTATAGGGTCTTCGTGTAGTTTCTATACCTTGAATCTGAATATATCAATGCATATGTATAGGGTAAACAAGCATGGCATTTTGTAACAGCAATATGAATTATACAGCTACAGCATAATGAATTATACAACTACAGCATTATGAATTATACAGCTAGAGCGTTATAAAGTATACAACTACAGCGTTATGAATTATACAACTACAGCATTATGAATTATACAACTACAGCATTATGAATTATACAACTACAGCATTATGAATTATACAGCTACAGCGGTATGAAGTATACAACTACAGCATTATGAATTATACAACTACAGCATTATGAATTATACAGCTACAGCATTATGAATTATACAACTACAGCATTATGCATTATACAGCTACAGCGTTATGAATAATACAACTACAGCATTATGAATTATACAACTACAGCAGTGTGAATTATACAACTACAGCATTATAAATTATACAACTACAGCATCATGAATTATACAACTACAGCGTTGTGAATTCTACAACTACAGCATTAAAAAGTATACAGCTACAGTGTTATGAATTATACAACTACACCATTATGTATTATACAGCTACAGCATTATGAATTATACAACTACAGCGTTATGAATTATACAGCTACAGCATTATGAATTATACAACTACAGCGTTATGAATTATATAACTGCAGCTTATGAATTATACGGCTACAGCATTATGAATGATACAACTACAGCATTATGAATCATACAGCTACAGCATTATGAATTATACAGCTACAGCAGTATGACTTATACAGATACAGCATTTTGAATTATACAACTACAGCATTATGAATGATACGGCTACAACGTTATGAATGATACAACTATAGCATTATGAATCATACAGCTACAGCATTATGAATTATACAGCTACAGCATTATGAATTATACAGATACAGCATTATGAATTATACAACTACAGCATTATGAATGATACAGCTACAGCATTATGAATTATACAACTACAGCATTATGAATTATACACCTACAGCGTTATGAATTATAAAGCTACAGCATTATGAATTAAACAACTATAGCATTATCATGATTATGATTTATACAACTACAGCATTATAAATTATACAGCTACAGCGTTATGAATTATACAGCTACGGCGTTATGAATTATACAACTACAGCTTATGAATTATACAACTACAGCATTATGAATTATACAGCTACAGCAATATGAATTATACAACTACAGCGTTATGAATTATACAGCTACAGCATTATGAATTATACAACTACAGCATTATGAATTATACAATTACAGCATTTTGCATTATACAACTATAGCATTATGAACTATACAGCTACAGCGTTATAAACTATACAGCTACAGCGTCTACAGCATTATGAATTATACAGCTACAGCGTTATGAATTATACAGCTACAGCGTTACGAATTATACAACTACAGCATTATGAATTATACAGCTACATCGTTATGAATTATACAGCTACAGCGTTAAGAATTGTACAGCTACAGCGTTATGAATTATACAGCTACAGCGTTATGAATTATACAACTACATCGTTATGAATTATACAACTACAGCATTATGAATTATACAACTACAGCATTATAAATTATACAGCTATAGCGGTATGAATTATACAAC